>OZ010680.1:6242443-6561216 GCA_963932265.1 Thymelicus lineola
TTAAAAAATTGCGGCCTGTTATAAATGCCTTGCTTTACGAGCGTACGTGCTGTGCTAACCGAGATGGTAAAGTATTAGGCACGTACAAAGAACTAATTGGCAATAAACGAATCGATTCCGAAAAGTTTAATTAAATCCTACGGTTGGTTTTGTGATGCATCGATAACTAGCCTTTGTGGCTACAAGCAGAAGATTCAAAATTGACTGGAGTTCAGATCACATAATCTCGTCATTGGGCTCTTCGGATAATGTCTGCTATTAGGTATTCAAACATACATGTCCGTCGGCGAGATGAGTAACGAATCTGGCGAACTCTCGAATGGGAAAATACGCTTCATCAGCTGAACTGCTTGTAAAGCAAATACAATTTGGGTGTATTCTAGTATTTTTAGTGAGTTTTCTAGAATCATAACAATTTACTACTTTAATGCATATTTTAGTAATATAACAGGACTTATCACGTACTTTTTGACGCTTGATTGACACTTTCCTGATGGTAACTGACAATGTAGTCCCAATACTACCTAAGACTTTCCCTACACTTTACTCCCAAACAGTAAAGAGCAATAACTAGAAGCCTGGGTATTCACTCTTAAACCTAAATACAATCGACTCTCGATAATTTGAAACTCAAGGGACCAAATTACCAAGAGTTCAAAATAACAAGCGTTTAAATAACCACGAGGGGGAAGGGGGACTCAAGGAAATAAGAGTTTGATCAAAATTCGTGATTTATTTTTTCTATCATATATATATATATATCGCGCTCAGTTTCTAAAGCGTCGCAAATACTCTTCTGTTACAGAAGACTATGAGTTTGCGGCGCTTGCAATGGAAACTTTGGGTACGTGGTCGGCAGACATGAAGTGTTTCATGAAAGACATGTCGAAACGACTAGTCCGCACTTCTGGAGACCTGAAGGCTGGCAGCTACTTTGCCCAAAGAATTAGTTTGGCAATACAGCGGGGCAATGCTGCCAGCGTTCTGGGTACAATGCCTAATTTGGGAATTTTGGGTGACATTTATTTCTTGTAAATATACTTTTTTAATATAATACTAATTTAGTTATAAGATCTACATGTAAGTTTATTTAGATTTATATCATATATTATTATTATGTATCATATATTATGTATCAACAATTAAATACAACAATATAATTATTCACAAATTTTTATTTCGAAAAGAAGTCTGTAATCTTTTTTGAGTGAGCGACTTCAGTCTATTATTGTCCAAAGAATTTTCTATAGTGGTGAAAGTTTAAATTATAGAGAGTAGGGAAGCCCGGACTTCAAATTATCGCATGTTGGCGAGCAAGATACTATTCCTTCAACTTCAAATTACCGAAGGGACAAAATTAACATTGATTTTATTCAATTTATTGAGTATTTTTTAGAGGACCGGAAAAAAATTCAAATATCGAGAGATTCTAATTAATGAGTGTCAAATTATTGAGAGTCGAATGAACATTCAAATTATTTTACTCGTATAATCGCAAGGTACCACCGACGCGAACAAGTCACGTCACAGTAATTATAAATAACAAAACAAGTCGATAGTTTTAAAACTAAATTCACGCTTTTATATTGTTAACGTACTAAAGTAAAAAAATAGGTACTGTGCTGTTAGCCGTTAAGTTCTTCGTCTGAAGCCAAATTTGAGTGTAATATCATTATCATTTAAAATGCCTTGTCATCGTAACTGAAGATCTAATATTTCAAATTCTTCTGATAGGAGGAAGTAGGTCCAATAAAGCTTGCAATATTTGACTCACACAAACCAGGTAGGTTTAATAAAAGCGCGTACTTAACCATTACATACCTTATAGACACCGAGGATCATCACCAGACACGAAACCATACCCATTGTACTGCATGCTAGCAGGGTGATATTCAGGGTCACCGTAACTGAAACAAATGGCAATCGTTATCATAATCTATACTAATAATAAAGAGGGAAGATTTGATTGTTTGCATTGAATAGGCTCCGAAACTAGAGAACCGATTTGAAAAATTCTTACACTGTTGGAAAGCTACACTATCCCCGAGTAACATAGGCTATATTACATTTTCAAAAAAATTAGGGATCCTTAATAAAACTTCAATAAAGTAACCCAAGGTGTAAAAAATAGAGAAAACCAAAGCAAAGCGAGGGCGGTTACTCGTGTTATTATGACTTCGTGCAAGCGATTCATAAAGCTGTTATAGGTAGTTAAGGTACACTACCTTTATATGCCACTAGCTGTGCCGCGCGGTTTCACGGTTTTCAATTTGTGGAAAAAACTAACTGCTCATTTATATGATGTTACATAGACTATAGCCTTCTTTGATAAATGGACTATCAAACACAAAAATAATTTTTCAATTCGAACTAGTAGTTCCTGAGATTAGCGCGTTCAACCAAACAAACTCTTTTAGCTTTCTAATATTAGTATAAATTAATACGTGAAGCAAAAACTTTGTACCCCTTTTTACGACACTTACGCGAATAGAGACGTATGAAATCTGGCAGAGTTATAGTTTACACGGAGGAGTGTAGAAAGAAAGCCTACTTCCTAACATAAAGCCTACACTATTCACTTGTAAGTTTGTATGGATGTTTTTTACTCTTTCAAGTAAGTAGTTTTTCATTGCCTGAAAATACGGATAAAACGAAATTTTCTTAAAATGAATCCTAGCTAGGTCGATTTATCGCCTCCGACACCCCTGCATACTAAATTTCATGAAAATCGTTGGCGCCGTTTCCGAGATTCCGAGAATATTTATATACAAGAATTGCTCGTTTAAAGGTGTTAGATTATATTGGTATACTAAGTGAAATCTATAGGTACTCGTATAAGTCGTATGTGTATATTAAACACATAAAATGTTTGTGACAACGTCCTTTATTGACTTAGAAACAACCATCCAACTGATGTGCCCCAAACTGGTTTCATTTGAAAGGCAATTAAATATTTAAAAATAATGCGAAGATGGCTTGAGACCACTAAAACCATGCATTAGGCACTTTCGGTCCATTCATGAAGTCGATTTTCGACTTTTACCGTACAAAATTTTTCCCCAGTACAGGTAAATTTATTTCTTTACTTTAGCGTAGCAGCACACGCCGGGCATCCACTAGTTCTGTATAAATAATGAGGAGGGCGCTTGGAAATAGACTTCCGCAGCCGATTCCGCTCAAATCAGTTACCCAAAACCACAGACTTAAAAAAAGAACAGACCGAATGTCAACAACAAATTCAATGAGGCACCCACCCATAATAACACCAACTTCTCTATTCGTAACAAGTGTCACACGCACACATTGACACCATACTGTTATTAATCGACCACCATTACCGCGTCGGACCGCACTAAAAATTACGCACACATGGTAAGCGGGCGGCATCACTCTCGATAAGACAAGGTGACGTCCGGGTCATTTTCACGTCCGTGCCCGAAACAACTTTCAAATAAGTACAGATGTAGGCAGGTGTTGCTTTGAAACATGTTCTGGTGAGTTTAATTCGCCGTTTTTTCTCTTTAATAAGGCAATTTTTCGAAACGATGGTAGATTATAAGGATATGACGATCATATGTATCGATACCTACATTAAATAAATACGTATATTTGTGAGTTTTTTGGGTTGGTTTCTTACAATGATAGTCATGTATATTTGGGTTGGGTGCTTACCATTTTTCAAATTGTACTACAATAAGAACACGTAAGGGCGCTGAGGAAGATCGATTGAGAAAAATTAGACGATTATGGTCTTGTGCATTTAAATTTGAATACAAAACAAACTATTTAGGCATTATCAATCATTTAAGAAACCGAGTAAGCTCGAATCGGGAACTAATCCTAGGAGCATTCGCTGTGAAGGTACTGTCACTACCAGACCATTTCTCAGAGACTATTCTGCATCCTAAGAAACAATAACGTAGCCATTCAAAGACGGACTTGAAGAAAACTTGCTGACGTCATCAGTTCCTAACAGAATGACTTTAGACAACTTCTTTAAGATTGTTTTAAAACTTAAATTAAACGACTTCATTCATTTACTGAAATATTTTATTCCAAATTCTAAATTATACTTTACCTCGAGTTGGTTTAAGACAAACTTTGCGAAATTAATTTATCTACTGCTGCATTTGATCGTTTTATCATAATATAGCTTGCAATTTACGATGATCCGCGCAAGTATTTTGTTTGGCATTGTTCACGTTCTAAGTACATGATAAAATAAAATTATTTTACAATGCTGTAAGTTTATTTCATGTAGTGCTGAATATTCAATATTATTATTTACAGATCACATTTATAACGCAATTGGCTCACGTTACTAAAACGAAAATCTCATAATTTTTACATAAAACCTAAAAACTAGGATTTATTAAAAAACATAGCTAATTTTGTAAGAAACATTATATTTACGACCACAGATTTATAAAATACAAGACAGATACAATGTTCGCAAAGAAATGCATGTGTAATGTGGCCAGCTATTGAAAAAACTCCCAATCTCCCGCAATTTTGTAATATATTTTGCCATATTTCCAACTTGAAAAATTATGCACAACTAAATTGGAAAATTATTTATTATTATATCACTAGTTGTCACTATTCAAGACGGCATTTTATCTGAGAAAATTGTTTAATATGACAACTCAAAATATATTTTTTTTCTGTTTTATGTGTAATAATTTCGGATACAACAGATTTTCACAATAAGCCGCAATGTGCGAATGAAACTCACAAGGCCACGGCATTGTCAGTGAGGGTTATGCATGAGTGTGAGCCAAGTTCGCGTTTTCAAGCACAAGTTGGGGCATATTAATTTCACAGAGTTCTCTGAAAATGACGACTGACAGTAATTATAATTATTTACTTCGTATTTATTTGTGATTATTATTTTTTAACACTGATTCACCTACAAAATAGAAGTAAAAAAGACTGTTTGCAACACAGTTTTTATTTTTATTTTGAATTGGGTAAAAATTTTTGTTCAAAATTTAGTTGTTTATTTACCTTGTGTTTTTACCTTCGTCTATGGGTCACAAAAAAGCACATACATAAAAAATAGCGAGTTTCAATTCATTTGGTCCAGTAGTTTCGGAGTAAATTGCCTGTAAAAGGCGGACACATACACGAGTGATCCTATAAGGGTTCCGTTTTCCGTTTTCTTATTGCGGAACCCAAAAAAACTATAATAGAAATGAAGCCGTACATTTAATTAATGAAAAAACCTTTTTATCACCGTAAAAGCCAAAACAGAGAGTTTTTCACCAGTTATTCATATCATCATGGAAAAAAATTCAATTGTAACTTAGTATAATTATACCTTGTGTTCAAAAATAGGTACATTTTATCCCGATTACACGTTCCCATTGGATGATTATGTTTGTGAAACCACTCTTCCGCGAGAGAAGCCTTCACAGTCGAAAGGTCGTGAGCGCGTCTCAACTCCCATATCGTAATCGTAATAAACAAATGAGCAACATATCTCATCCTGCGATATTGCATGACAGAGATTAATTATTAAGTTAGTATTGACGACCCGTGTGGCGCAATGGTTACCATGCCGGATCGCCGCGCCAAGGGTCCTGGGTTCGATTCCCAGCGAGGCGGAAATTTGAATGATGAGTTTGAATTTCTGTTCTCGGTCTAGGTGTGAATGTCCTTGTCTTGTGTGTTGTCCATGGCACCCACGACACAGGGAATCCTAGTGTGGGGCTATGAGTGTGAAGCGTTATTATTATTATTATAGTATTAGTCTACTTTGCAACAATCCGCGGTTAACATGTATGATGGTATAACTTTAAAACATACACGGCACTTCCCTCCTTACAACGGAAACCTGCGCTACAATAATTGAAAGTATATACCAACATATATACCAGCACCAACACGTGTTTCGCCCCAAAACGGAGCATCCTCAGGGTAAGTTGACTCGGTGAATCGGAAACCTCTTTCCGTTGTAAGGAGGGAAGTGACGTGTATGTTTTAAAGTATATACCATCATACATGTTAACCGCGGATTGTTGCAAAGTAGACTAATACTAACTTAATAACAATGGATTTCCGCAAACTAACGCCTGATACTATTAAATATAGATTAATTTGGCGTCCCTCGTTAATACTTTTAAAGCTAAAAGTTCGACCTGACCTAATTAGGTATTACGTATTATATTACTAGCAAGAGTAGCGTGCTTCAACTTCGTTTACGTAGGTTTCAACAGATTTAAGTACCTACTCCTTTATCAAAGTTCAGTATCTACAGAAACTTTATTTCATCCGTATTTTTTACAACCTCGTCTGAAGTTGGAATGTTGTAGGTAAGTGAAGTGAAGTCTACTAACTTTAAATTACTGAGTATATTTTTTACAGCCGACGAACAAGCAGAGAAGCTATATGATAGTAATAAAAAAACTTTTAAAAAGATGAACCACTTTACAATTTAATTTCTTTTTCCATCCCCGTTTCGCTTCGAACTACAAAAGTGAGAAGTGAAAATTAAGTATTAAAAACTGGACTTTGTTTTGATAGCCAACAGTAACCTAATCCGTTTCTGAGATTAACCGTAACAAACGCACTGACAAAACTAATAAAATGACAAACAAACAACAATTTTAAATATTGCGTTAGTAAATAAAACCAAGTACCTATTTCTTAAAAACCTTCATGTAAATACATGGACTAGTAAAAGTTTTATACGTACGATTATACAAAATTTATTTCGCTTATGACAATAGACATTATAAAAGACATTTATGATAAGCTGAAAACCCTTTCATTTTGAATATTGCCTTCGCCAACTAAAGTATTCAGAGGTTCTACGAGTAAATTATACGCCCCATTAACATTACTACGTTTTGGTAATTCAAATTTGTGTTAAAATTTCTGAAGAATAAAAATTATTGTGCTAACAATTTTTGGAAGATTCATCATAACAATATATTATATTTAAAAAACAAGCCAATTTGTATTAACAATCAGACTTAAAATGATTATTTATCAGCGTGATTAAACAATTTAGTGACTAGCTCAAGTAGTCTATTCGAATTATTAAATAAGTATAATTATTGATTCAGTATTGCAGTTCTACCGTCCATAATTTAGCCTCAAGGGGTCTGAACCGGCGTCGCAACTAAGTACAATATTTATTATCTTTGACACTAATATTTCAATCGAGATAACAAAGTTTAACTCTTACAGAACGACTATTTTATGAGACCATAAATATTGTTGGTATGAAAACCTTTTACTCGAGATATAAATTAACAATGTTCTTAGATTAATGAATTAACCTAAGAAGATCTTGCAGTAAACAGAGCTTCAAATTTAAAGTCACTGAACACTATATTAAGAATTGGGGTGTTAGTTTCCTATAGCAGTATATTTATTTACCTGCCCCTAAGTATACTATTGTATAATACTCTTTATTCAACTCAATTTATTTTGCAGAATAATGCTTCATTTATTTTCACGTTTATACTATATACTATAATATGTATATTATATTTCATTATGTTCTTTATCCTATATTTTATCGTATTTTCCGTATGTATTTTCCGTTTCTACTTCTACTTTTATATTCTTGTACGGTGTACCGCCTTCACTGTTCTCTGTTTAAACCAAAGCTCGACTGGCACAGAATGCTTATAGCATTAAGTCCACCTTTTGTACCACTTAGTTATAAGGGTATAATAAAGTGTAAATAAATAAATAAATAAATGAAATCTTAACACTGAATGACTTTGTTCTCTTTTTTACGTGTGTAGGTTATCTCCGACTCGACGATCTCTAGAGTCTAGAGTCATATTAATCTACTACACAGTTAAAAGTAGCTCCTAAAGAGACAGAAATAGCAGCTTGGTTTACCATTGTTTTACACCATTTTAATAGTACGCGACTTTCAATTGTATTGCCGAAACAATACATTTCGCCCGAGAGTGAATTTCTTTTGTTCTCCGAACATGAGGTCATCGCACGTCATTTGTCCAACTTCACCTATTTGTTCCTGAACAAATAAAAGGAGATCGCCAAAATCCCATACACCTCTGGGCTGAGAACATCATTAATGTAACGTAGGTTAATGTAACGTACATTACCTTAATGATTCTTATGTTATTTAATACATAAATACATTTTATTTCATTATAGCAAACAATTTTTTAAAAATTCTATGGGGTTAAAGATGAAATAATAGTATATATCTAGCAATAGTTAAATATGGTTAGGTACTGTAGAGTACCCACTTCTAAGTTGCAATTCCGTAATTAAGGCATTTTATCATCCAATCGTTGAGTAAGTTCGGTTTCCTAGGAGGTAGGTATAAGAGGTCGTTCGCAAGAGCAGAAATCGTCAAATTCGTAAAACAAAGCCACTTTCATAAGAAAAACTTTGTTTCAAAGAAATCACATCCGTAAGAGAATGACACTGAGAGTATGAAGACGAATGATCGTTTGTGATTGACAGTTTCACTTTGACATTATTATGACTATAACAATAAGTAGCTGACCCGGCGAACTTCGTTTCACCTAACAGTCAAGGAATGTACTTTGTTGTTACTTTTAACTTTTATAATTTTTGTATGTTTTACAAATCAGAGATCATTACATTCTTTGCAGTAAAATATACTCTTTGGCCATTTTCTAAGTGGACTGCTAAATGAACTACAGTGGGGTATCTTTCATGAATGGGAAAAGAAAAAATACGCCAAATTGCTTCATAATTCTCAGCACTAACTCCGATTACAGCCATATCACTTCTTTTTGTTACATATTTGCAAATGTATTTTATAAATTTTACGGAATGGCAAGATTTAACATTGATGTGCGCCTTGAAAGTCTTTGCTAGCTGCCCGAACAGACTTCGTTCTGTCAAAAGTTTATATTAAAAATTAAAAAAAAAAAATTCCGATTGATCCATGATTGATCACGTTATTTATATCTCAACAATAAACAACGATTACTTACAATAAGTTTTAAACTTGATGACACTCATTCTAATGCTTTATGGTATACAATACTTTTTGTTGGGTTACTTGGCGCGTAAACAAATAAAGATGACGGTTTCCCAACGCGGGAGCAGGCATCATACAACTGTCCATGAGAGAATCATGGGTTTTCTAGATTAACGCCCCAAATACTTAAATACTGACCCTGTGATTAATTTATGGTCATTGCGAAAGCAATCCGCACTGGAAATTGCAGTCGGTTAAATTCAAATGGTCAATGAATGATACCAACGTCAGTTGGTATCATTGGGATGCATTGACACCCCATCAACACTTCTTCTTCCTTATATTTTCCTTTTAGAATTGTTGCTTCGACTACATTGTTAAGTAATTTTTTTACTGATAGCTGTGTGCCGTTACAAAGACGCGGTGGGTTAATATTTTTTAACATTATGACTACTGATTCTACTTTCAATTGAAGATTATGGGGTGGCAATGCTGGAAAATCCAATGAGTTTAAAAATTAAGGTGGATAGTCATCATCTTGACATCATCTTGTTGCCTAATCAACTGATTTGTATGTCTTTAATTCACCGGCAATTTCATTTTGTACTTTGAAGTTCATTTCATCTACATCCGTGTCTTTGGCAGCTAATATAGCGCGTTCGCTCAGCCAAAAATGGTCTTTGTAATTTTGAGAGACGTTTGGGTACACCTTTTGTATGAGCTCGGTTGTTGTTGTTGTTGTTGTTTAGAAAATATTTCTCCAGATTGACCATTTTGCATTTGTACACGCATATTCTTGTTTAAAGAACAATGCCCAAAAAATATTTTTTATTTTTGTTATCGTCTTAAAACGTCAGTTATACCGAAGCAATTCAATTATTTTTTACGTATTTTAAAATTAATACCTGTACCCGTATTACCCAGTGTAAAATAATTTTATTAATAAGTGATGAATTGATTATAATAACAATGATGTCAACAATGTCCATTTTCATTCGGACACTCACTTCGATACATAGCTTGTATCAAGTAACATATAGGGAGACTTCTGGCCAATATTACAGACAGAATTTCGTTATAAATGTTGGTATGACAAATGTAATGATGTCCAATTTCCATTTCCGGTTGTCAATCAAAAAAAAGTCAGAATAAAATAATGGTAAAAATTACAGGCAGCCGTAAGTAAGTCTTCCCTACTCTATGACTCAATGGTTATAAGAATTCAATCTCAAAATACTTTAGTTCTGGGGTGTGTCTGCTGAAAATTCTTATATATCTAAGCTCAGAAATTAAAGCGGCGATTTTTAGAATTTTATTTTATTTTAAGACGCTAAAGTTGAAAATGAAATAAAACGATGTATGGCAGTTGGGCATTGTTCTTTAGTATCTTGACGTATTTCCACAAAATGGAGAACTTGAAACATGCATTGAGTTCATCCGCTGGCGTTGACCGAGGTAATGTTTAACGGAAATCTCCTGCTAATAAAATCATCGCTCCATCAAATCGGTTTTGTTTCTCAGATCTTTCATAGTTTTTTTTTTTAATATAATAAGCAAATTTTAGTTAACACCTTAGTGTGGGATGTAACATGTGTTGACACTTTGGCCCCATCTTATGTGCATGACACTTGCAATAAAGCTGGGGCCGCAGCCGATCGCGCCCAGTTTCTAAAGCGTCGTAAATACTCTTCTGTTACAGAAGACTATGAGTTTGCGGCGCTTGCAATGGAAACTTTGGGTACGTGGTCGGCAGACATGAAGTGTTTCATGAAAGACATGTCGAAACGACTAGTCCGCACTTCTGGATACCTGAAGGCTGGCAGCTACTTTGCCCAAAGAATTAGTTTGGCAATACAGCGGGGCAATGCTGCCAGCGTTCTGGGTACAATGCCTAATTTGGGAATTTTGGGTGACATTTATTTCTTGTAAATATACATTTTTAATATAGTACTAACTTAGTTATAAGATCTACATGTCAGTTTATTCAGATTTATGTAAATAAGTTATGGTATCACTAACTAATGTTGTTCAAGTAAATCGAACTTGAATGATTCGAATGAAAATGGGGTTGTTCCATTTTTCGTTAATATTTTTATGATTGTAATTATTTACCTATTCCTGTTATTTGATAGTTCCCCGTTTGCTTACCATCCATACTTTACTATTACTATTACTATATTACTATATATTACTATTACTATTACTATTTTACTATATTACTATATTACTATTACTATATACTATTATACTATATAATATTATAAATGCGAAAGTGTGTTTGTTTGTTTGTTCCTCTTTCACGTCGCAACGAAGCTATTATATGGTATGATTTTTGTGTGTGGAGATAGTAAGGAGGGTGGAGAGTAACGTAGGCTACTTTTTACCGCAGTAAAACCTCTCATTTTCATGGGAAGCTCGATGTTTTGTTAGTTGCTAGATATTTAGTTCCGGATTGTGTTAATAGATGGCGTTAGTAAAATTCATTTGCAAGTTTTGAATCACGCTATCAAATGATATAGGTAAATTACTAAAGTCATAGGCAACTAATTTATAAATGAATTCTGAATTCGCGCTGGAAATGGTTGTGTTTTGGTTAAAAATTAATATAGTAAAGGAATAAGTCAATAAGGTTTTAAACTTATAAGACATACGATTTGATTTTGGTTTTTGGTTTTGGTTTGCTTCGTGAATTGGTTTCGTTGACTGTTGTTGTTTTGGCTTAGAATAATAATTATTTTTAGGGATAGTAGGCTCTAGAATTTAGATATTTTATGACTTTTATTAACATTTTGTGTTGTATTTGTTTAATTTTTTTTTTTTTACTTTAAATAGTTTTTAGTTATTAGTAGTTAGTTACTTTAGATATAAGTTTTTTAAAATTGGGTAACACATTTTGTGTTAGTTAGTAGTAGTTGTTACTTAGTTAGTAGTAGTTAATTACTTTAGATATAAGTTTTTTTAAAGTGGATTTTGGCATTTTGTGTTGTATTTTTTTATTAGATTGCTTTATTTTTTCTTTCTTGCTAAATATAAGGCTAAGGGACCGGTGGATAACCTCGAAAATAAGGAGAAGAACATAGGTTAGCGATGTGCTACAGAAAATTAGAAAACTTAAATGGAACTGGACTGGTCACATAATGAGGACGAACAAAGAAAAATAGACAAAAAAAAACACCTGCTCAAACTGAGCAAAGGCTACTTGAACAAGCAGAATGTCAGGCTGCTTTGAGAGCTGCGGAAATACCTGCTCAAACTGAGCAAAGGCTACTTGAACAAGTAGAATGTCAGGCCGCTTTAAGAGCTGCGGAAATACCAGCTCAAACTGAGCAAAGGCTACTTGAACAAGCAGAATATCAGGCCACTTTAAGAGCTGCGTAAATACCAGCTCAAACTGAGCAAAGGCTACTTGAACAAGTAGAATGTCAGGCTGCTTTAAGAGCTGCGGAAATACCTGCTCAAACTGAGCAAAGGCTACTTGAACAAGTAGAATGTCAGGCCGCTTTAAGAGCTGCGGAAATACCTGCTCAAACTGAGCAAAGGCTACTTGAACAAGCAGAATATCAGGCCACTTTAAGAGCTGCGTAAATACCAGCTCAAACTGAGCAAAGGCTACTTGAACAAGCAGAATATCAGGCCACTTTAAGAGCTGCGTAAATACCAGCTCAAACTGAGCAAAGGCTACTTGAACAAGCAGAATGTCAGGCCGCTTTAAGAGCTGCGGAAATACCTGCTCAAACTGAGCAAAGGCTACTTGAACAAGCAGAATATCAGGCCACTTTAAGAGCTGCGTAAATACCAGCTCAAACTGAGCAAAGGCTACTTGAACAAGCAGAATATCAGGCCGCTTTAAGAGCTGCGGGAATACCTGCTCAAACTCAGAAAAGACTCGGTGAACAAGCAAAACGACAAGCTGCTTTGAGGGCATCCGATACACCTGAACAAGCACAAGCGCGCAGAGATTCAAATGCTCAGTTCCAAGCAGAACGTCGCCATAATTTTTAAAGAAATAATTGGTTGATATTTCATGACGCAGCATTTAATTATGATCCGATAATCGATTATAAAGATCACAGGTTCATCGTTATAGGACTGATGAACAAGACGTGTCGTTTCTGCAGTGCATTAAAATGGAAAGATGAGACCGCAGGTATGTGCTGTAACAATAGCAAAGTTTCTCTTCCCGTAATCGGAATGCCAGAAGAGCCTCTAAAAACTCTATTTTTGGTGATGGTGATGAGTCACGGCGCTTTTTAAATAGGATCCGAAAATATAACTCTTGCTTTCAAATTACGTCTTTTGCAAGTAGATCGAGACATAAAATACCAGGATTTTCGCCAACATTTACAGTGCAAGGGCATATTATTACAGGATTGGTGCACTTTTTCCAGCTGAAAACGAACATCACAAACTTTTGCAGGTATATTTTATGGGAGACGAAGAAGTTGAAGTAAACCGTCGCTGCCAATTTATCCAGGGAGTAGAAAGAGACACGGTGTTGAAACTTCAAAGATATTTACATGATCATAATATTTTAGTAAGCACGTTCAGGTAGGTTATCTAAGGCGGTCTTCCTTAGATAACCTACCTGAACAGCATTATAAGGCAGTCATACATGCGGATAATACTCCTCGAGGAGAACATGAAAGGCGCTACAATGCACCATTGATAAATGAAATTGCAGCCGTAGTATGTGGTGAACAATTTTCTTCGCGGGACATTGTCTTACGAGCGCGTGATGACACATTGCAACGGGTAGCCGATACACACAAGTTTTATGATGCTCTGCAATACCCCTTGATATATTGCAAAGGACAAGAAGGGTATAATTTTGAGATTCCACTCATTAATCCAGTAACAAAGCAGCCTACTCCAAACAAAAAAGTATCGTGTATGGATTTTTATGCATATCATATGATGTTCACACTTCTATCGAAGTTAAAGCTCCAGTATGTCAGTGTATGTACACTTTATCTGCGGTCAGCATTACCTCTGGTTCCTCTAAGTATCTTTTAATCGTGGAACTGTCACTTATTTATCTACCAAAAATGTGTCATGTCTGATAAACAACTCATTGTTAATTCCCTTTGATCACGCGGGTGAAACCGCGGGTAATAGCTAGTAAAAATTATAATGATGAAAGTGATGACGTAGTAAAATAGTTAGATTTTTCACCTTCAAGGATATTCATTCAGTTTTATTAAATCGATTGTTTTGTAGTAAAAATCGATCATTGAAATTGTTCATTCGAATAAACTAATTTTTTACTTTTAAAACACATTCAAATTTTAAGTCTAGTATATTATTCTTTGTTATATTTAATTAAGGTTTCTGTAATGAACAATGAAGCAGGCCCAATTTTAGCGATCTCTTTTTTAGCCAAACTGCTTCAGAAGAACAACAATAAAACCTATGTTGTCTGTTATTGTTGACAGTAAATAGAGAAGTAAATAATGCCTGGTGTTAATATAACAAAAAGGCTCCTTTTAACCCCCAACGAAAAAAGAGGGGTTTTATGAGTTTGACGTGTCTGTGTATTTGTGTATCTGTAGACTGTATATCTGTCTGTGGTGTCGTAGCGTGATCGAGTTACGTAGATTTTTAGTTTTTTTTATGTGAAAGGTGACTTAGTCTAGTGTTCTTAACTATGTGTAGTATAAATAGAAATGTCAGGGTTTTTTAAAGTTTTATTTAAAGATTATTTACTAGGCAATATAAACTATTGGGATACCTAAATGGTCTTTCAGACGTAAAATAACAGCCCACTACTAAACACGGGTCACTGCGGATTGGTGAGGTGTTAGTGACCAACACAAATGACGGAAGTCTACTTTCCACATTCCTCCGACATGGCCTAACGATTGTTATCGTATGATAAAAACCGGGACCAACGGCTCTACGTGCCCTCCGGAACACGAAAATGCACAAGAAATTTTTGCCTCTAGCATTCATCCATCCGAATGTTGCTTAGCCAAAGATCGAAACAAACCGCCGGGCTATGAACAAATGTAATGTAGGTAGAAAATAATTATCACGTATTTCAATAAAACATCTAGCTAGCTTTTGCCTGCAGCTTCGCACGCGGAAATTATGCTTATAATATTTATCCCCTATTGCAGCCCCTTGGGGCTTGAATTTTGAAAGATCCTTCCTTAGTGGATGCCTACGTCATAAGAGGAATAAGTGTGCGAAATTTTAAGTTTCTAGTCCTAAAGGTCTGGCCTATTGGTTGATACATTAGTCAAACACTTTTGCATTTATATATACAGATTACTCGACACATTTTGATCATATTCATGATTCCACTTTGATCCCGAACTGATCTCGTTCAGACCGAATCCCGCAGGCCTTACGGCAGAGTAGAAACAGAAATAACGCGCCACACGAGCTCTTCACGCACGAGCTGATGAAAGCAAAATAAATGAAATTTAGTTAGCGTAGGACCCGTAGGACATCGAAACGAAATGAGGGCATAGGGAAGGAATTTTTCGTAATTTGATTCTCTCGTAATGGCTATCTTATGAAAAAAATTGTACCCCTTTTTAAGACAATTACGAGGACGGAAGCGTATGTGGCTAATATTTTATTTTTATTTATTTTATTTTTTATTGTTTGAAAATTTAACCTTTATAGTAACAATAGTGAGTGAAAGCCGTTTACAAATTTTCGTTTCGTTGAGCGTCGTTGGTGCAAAATAAATCAATGTCTACAGTCTACACTCCGCACGGTTTCATTGAATTGGTTACAAGAACGCATTAAAAATGATATGCGTTAGAAACACATACAATAAAAATAAACGTTACACACAATATCATACATTTGACATAAAGCAAAGCAAAGCAACAACCCATAATTGTCCCACTGCTGGGCTCGGGATCTCCTCTCACAATGTGAGGGGTACAGGCCATAGTCTACCACGCTGGCCAAGTGCGGATTGGTAGACTTCACACACCTTTGAGAACATTATGGAGAACTCTCAGGTGTGCAGGTTTCCTCACGATGTTTTCCTTCACCGAAGCAAGCGATAATTAACTTGTAATACGCACATAATATTTGAAAATTAGAGGTGCGTGCCAGGATTTGAACCCGGGCCCCCGCGTTCGGGAGACCAACGTTCTAACCACTAGACTATCACTGCTTTTTTTGACATACACACGCAGAATATACACACCTTTGAAATTTCCGGTCAAATTTTGACCGCAAAGCGGGTCTAGTAAAATAATGTAAATAAAAATAATAATATAAGCAGGATATCACAAATACTTGCCTGTGGGATTCATAATATTTATTTTAAATATTGCTGTTGTTGTCTGTTGTCTTGTATGGTTTGATAATCCCGTCAAGGGATTAAGGGATTTCCCGTCAAGCTGCAGGTACATACATACATCTAACATTACCACCTCATTTTGCTTTGATATTCAATAAAGAGGTTTGACACTACGGTACTATATAATATATATTATTGTTATCCCATAAAATACAGTTTGTATGAAACGAGGATTTTTCACACTAGCTTACATTCAAGCCTAATTCAAAGGTTTCATGGATTATATACGTTTCTTCCTGACGCTCAAGTCAAGTACCTAGTGACAAACGAAGTCCCTTTAATAAAAACGTAAAGGTTTTTCTATTTATAAGATATTAATAAAAGTCGCAATGGTATTTCGTTCAGTCTATGTATGGTATAAAATATGTGTTTAAGATATGCCCCACTGATAACGCACAAATGGTTACTAAATCCGAGAAGTAACTACTGGAATAAATACTTAGAAAGTTTACATCGATAGTTTCCACGATCAACGAAATCGATAGAGACCACGAAGAAGATCAAAGAAAAACGATCATAAAAAGCAAATTAAATTACTTTTTTTAAAGATAATAAACGAGGTAAAAATATAATGTCGGACAAATAAACTGCATCAAACTATGTAAGAATTTAGGCTTAATTTTCCAGATAATGGTGCTTTGCCAGCCATGAATATTGAATAAGAGAAGAAAAAGAAAAAAATAACTAATTGTCAAGCCCCCTACCGGAACAAGAGCCGTTTAGAGGCCAACTCAAACGGACTCCACTTATAGAGGTATTAATGAATTACTAAAATCAATATTACCAATAATTATAATCCCTCCGAGGGCCTTACCACCTGCGGACGATTTAGTCACCTCCTACGACCACCCGGCGTGGGATTGGGGTTAATATTCTAAGCCACCCCAATACGGCGAAAGTTTGAGAAAGTAACATAAAACCTCCTACACACTGCAAAATTATATTTACGAAAAAAGTGGATATCAGGTCACCGCATTGCCCTTAGCATACCACACCCAAATTGTCACGCTCCGTCCAATATAACACTCACTGAGAATAAAACACTTTATACGCTGCAATAATAACAGCGTGTCTCCGGAATCCCTTTGTACAAACCTCAAGTAAACATTGTACGCGTGATTCTGGACTGTATATTCTGAAAGGGTTTTCAAATTAAACAGGGTAAGCTTTTTACTCTCCCTTTTACTTAAATCTATTTACTGAGGTCGGTTAGCGAGTATTTTATATTCTGTAAATGCACTGAACGACTTTGTCAATGATTTTTTAACCTTATTAAAAGTGTAAGTACCACTCAAAGCTAGATCGAGGATTGTTAAACAAAATGATAACAAGATTCGTTAATATAAGCGACAAGGGTATCACGAAGAATTATTGCATACATTCAACATTATTTTCTGAACCTATCTACGATGATATAATAATCAAATTGTGCTTATCTATGATATTATTATGATTTTCGTCATGTTAAGTGTTATCCTTTATTGCGCTATTGAGTGGTCTATTCTGTGAGTGCAAGTATGTAGTGAAATACAATGGAATGTTCGAGGAGATGAAAAATGCCCGCGCCGGTCATGATCTTCATTCTTTGTAAACACATTTATTCATATATATTAAATTAAACACTAGGTTATAATAATATGATGAATTATAAATAATTAGGTTTATTTTAGGTTATTAAAAATTATTACGTTATAAATATGATGAATTTACAAAGAAAACTATCACGGATATGTTAACATACGACTATTGAGTAACAGTCGATAAACTTACACCTACGGAACCCTACATTGTGCGTAGCCTGACACGCACTTGGCCGGTTTTTTCATCTAGCATTACATAGTAGCAAATGTACACAGAGTGATGTGAAAAAACAGAAGCATGGTGTATGTTAGCATATTAGTTCATTGTGGTAAGGTACAATACATTACATTGTTCCATTGTTTTGTTAGAAATTTAGTGAAAACTGAACAAGTTTACGGATATAATAATATAACTGCATGATGATTGCACGATGCAGCCAACTGCAGAATGAACAAAGGTTAGGTATGTCCATGTGGAATGCACTAGACTGTAGCATAAAAATTAATTAATAGTGGATACCAAGCTATGCTAGGCATGTGCTACTAAAGTGAAGAAATAAATTTCAATTTCGGAAAAAAATTGTATGGGAAAAGATGAAAATCGACTTCATGAATTGACTGAATATGCCTAATGTTTTTTACTAAACCGTCATAGTATTATTGCCTTTCAAATGAAACCAATTTTGGAGACATCGGTTGGATGTTTTCAGACTTAAATAAAGACAATAAAGGACATCCATACAAACATTTTTTGTGTTTTATACATATGTTACCGGAATTAAAAATTCAAAAATATTTAAACGGATAAGTCAATCAAATTATTAGGCAGTAAAATAAATAAAACTGGCAGTTCATTGTGGGTAAAGCAAAAAGCAACAACCCATAATTGTCCCACTGCTGGGCTCGGGGTCTCCTCTCACAATGTGAGGGGTACAGGCCATAGTCTACCACGCTGGCCAAGTGCGGATTGGTAGACTTCACACACCTTTGAGAACATTATGGAGAACTCTCAGGTGTGCAGGTTTCCTCACGATGTTTTCCTTCACCGAAGCAAGTGATAATTAAATTGTAATACGCACATAATATTTGAAAATTAGAGGTGTGTGCCAGGATTTGAACCCGGGCCCCCGCGTTCGGGATACCAACGTTGTAACCACTAGGCTATCACTGCTACACTGCTACTAGTTCATTGTGGGTAGTTAAAAATCAAAGCTTAAAAATCAGTTCTATCCTTAGTATGATTTATTGGGGGAAATCTCATCTAACCCAAATGATTTACCAACAGTACCTATAGGGGATCTGGAGTTCTACAGCATGCAAGCACGCATGGTTTGTGGCTTGTGGCACGCGTGGCTTCGGCGCTACATTGAGATTACCTTCAACTACATAACATTATGCTTCGGTCTCCATTAGCAATGTTTTTATCATTCGAAAAGAATGTTTAAAAAAATAGTGAAAAAACAGTTGTTTGTCGTATAAACATTCCCAGAAAAGTTTTTAGTTAAATTTATCGTACGTGCGTACTCACTAAGCTTAAATGATTTCTCATTCGCAACGGCTGAATAGTCGTTACACGGGGACTATTTATTAGGAAAGGCTGTCTTGAAGAGGAGGTACTGTGAGACCCAAAATCTCTATACAAGCCTTACCCAGACATCGTTAATCGTTATGTATTATAGTACGATAATGCAGCTACCCATTAAATTATAATATAATAGAATAGCTGCTAGCTCTAGTTGCTATTCAGTAGCTAGTGAATCTAAGAGTTGAGGGTTTATGTAGCAAATATAATAATTATGGTCGTTTGGGAATCTACTACGGAAATATGAAAAGTAGCAATAGGCTGGCAATGTTGGAAGGATACCTACATAGAGAGAATTCCTAGAAAAGGCACCGGAAAAGGAGCACACGTTGAATAACATGTATGTACGAAGCATTGGTTCTCTCCAATTAAAATAATTCGGTTTGAGCGCGCGTTACACCCTTACAAAGTTATAAATATCTCTTAGGAAAAAAGAAAATTCCCAAAGAAACATTCATATTTTCATCTAGATTTAACGACATAAGGAGTTAATAAAGAAAACTAAAATAAAATTAGTAAGCTGAACTGATTAATAAAATCGATACCTGGTGTAATCTTCTCCGGTGCCAAAAAGCTTTCAGATTCGGGGTCTGCCATCTCGCCGTTCAAATACCGCTGCTCTGCTTCGATGAAGTGGCCCATTGTAACCACCGTGATTGCAAAGTAGAGCTGTAACAAAAATAATGCTTATAATAGGATTGGAATAAACTGCCCATGTCACTGTTTCCGCTCGATTATAATGTGTCTTCAAATCAAGAGTGAATAAGCTTTTACTAAGTTAATGTGTTTTACCACCAATGACTACATCGCCACTTACCATCAGGTGGGATTGTAGTCAAGCATTAACTTAGATAAAAAAAAAATCGAAACCTTAATGTGGAGATCGACTTGTACCATTTTAGTGTAATGTTTGGAGTTTTTGTAACTCAAACCAAAGACTGACTTGTCAAGTTAGCTTGTAACATATCAAAGGGAATTCGCGAAAAACCGAAGTGGAGTGGAGCACGCCTTAACCTTTAAGTAGGTACTAGGAGAGTACTTTTATCTTATCAATCTCAGTTAATCGAAGACCCCGTAGCCTAGTTGGTAGTGACCCTGCCTGCGACACGAGGGGTCCAGGTTCGATTCTCTGCCGGGGCAGATATTCATGTGACATTATAAATATTTGTACTCGGATTATGGGTTTTATAGTAATGCTTTATCTGTATTGTCCATGCCAACAGGGATACTGGGAATTCTTTTATCGTATGTGCAAGGCATGCAAGCGTTAATAATTTTAATTTTAAATTCGTCTTTAAAATAAACCACTGAACGGAAATCAGTAAGTACAACGACTTAATTATTTTATTATCCTTTATTAATACGTATTTATTTTTGTAAGGAATGTTGATATAACACACCATCCGATACCAATACCTACATCTGAATACAGTCTCGTACAGATTTGAATATTTAATACCCTTAACAAATTACCACCCCCAGTTCTACGATTCACTTGATTTATTAGCGACGCGACAAACCGTAAATCTAAAGAACCAGTCTATCATAAATCGTGGACCATTGAATCGAATTCTGATTCTATTTACGACAAGGCGTCTCATCGGATAATTGAAATTATTTTTAATACTAGCTGTTACCCGCGACTTCGTACGCCGAAAATATCCCTTCATTATAAAACATGTTTTTCATAAATTGACAGCAAACTTGTCCATACTATGAAGAGAGGAGACCCGTGCCTTGTAATAGTCCATTATGGGTTGAAGCTAAAACACCTACACTTAGTACATATATCGTACTAGCTGTTACCCGCGACTTCGTACGCCGAAAATAAAGATACCTTCAATATAAAACATGTTTTTCATAAATTGACAGCAAACTTGTCCATACTATGAAGAGAGGAGACCCGTGCCTTGTAATAGTCCATTATGGGTTGAAGCTAAAACACCTATACTTAGTACATAATATATCGTATTATGTAAATGAGTAAAATATTAAACAAATCTTTAGTGTTGATAATGAAATGATAACTACGATCTGATATTGTAGCATGATTGGTAGTCAGCAAGATACTAAACTCTTCACCAAAATTACAGCAAAAGTGACATGTTCTTAGAACCCATTAATTTTACCCATCGGGAGAAGCATTCATAGCCCGGGCGCAGCGGCTTGTATCGGTTCTAATAGTAATCGATGAAGTTAAACAATAGCGGGTGCGGTCGGTAGTTGGATAGGTGACCGCTAGTGGCAAAAAATTCTTGAGCTCTCCGAGCTTCGGAGGGCACGTAAGGCTGTCGGTCCCGGTTGTTGTCGTAAGGTAACAGTCGTTATGACATATTGAAGGTCCTCGCCCGGCGTAATGACTTCCGACACTTGGGTTGATTTCTAATCCCTCCATCAATCCACACTGGAGCAAAGTGGTGAAGTATGCTCTAGGCGTCCTCAAGAGTGAGTGTTCAGTAGTGAGCCATTAATGACCCACCCATAGAAAAGGTCCCAAAATAATTTAACTTTTTAGAATTTAGAGGTTAAAGTCAGGGCCTGAGAGTTTTTGAATTTTAAATTTACATTGTAATTTTACAGAATACACAAAAAAAATATCTTTCTTTTCTTTTTGGGCAGCAGCAAATCAGTGATTCCTTTAGCGTTGCTAATGTACATTGGCGATAGTGACCACTTACCATGAGGTGACTCATCTGTTCGTTTTACAACTTCTTACTCCAAACATACTCTAAGCTTACAACCTCTAGTTTTAGCCCTTAGGGAATGTATTACCAAACAATCATGTTACAGTTATTTTTGTTTTATGTAAGATTACATACTAACTACCAACTTTCACAGTTTTACCTTAAAAAACCGGGCAAATGCGTGTCAGGCCACGTGCAATATTGGGTTCCAAAGTAGTAAGTTTATTGACTATTACTCATTAACTACGATACGTATGTTAACATAACCTTGATAGTTTTCCTTATAAATCCATCGTATAACCTATTTTTGAGAATGTTTTCACTTGTCCAACTCCAACCGTTTAGCCGTTAGGGGGGACACTTGACTTGACTTGGGTACCCAAAATTAGCACTTTCAAGCCAAATATTTCGCAAACGGAACTCTACATCCAAAAATGGTCTCAAAAGAATAATATTTTTGAAAAAACTTTTCAACGATACCCTACACTATAGGGATGAATAAAAAAATAGTGCTCACGTTACCTGTAGTGGAGGTACCACGAAAAAAAAAGTTTTTTCAGTAGTTTATTCTACGATGTATATCCATGCCAAATTATAGCTTTCTAGCACTAAGGTTCTCGGCGCTTTGCTTTGGACAGACGGACAGACTGACGGACGGACATGACGAAGCTATTAGGGTTCCGATTTTACTTCAGAACCCTAAAAATGACGGAGTTTCGTATAAACATTCCCTGAATTAACCCTTTAAAGATTGATTTTTCAAATTATGTTAATTTTTGTTTATAACAGTCGAACTGAGAACCTGCTACTTTTTTGAAGTTGGTTAAAAAACCGGCTAATAGCATGTCAGGTCACTGGTAATATAGGGTTTCGAAGTTCTAAGTTTATAGAACTCAATAACTACGTATGCTAATAATAATATAGCTATGATAGTTTTCCTTTTGATGCTATTGCCATGAATTTTTTTACGTGTCTAACACTTACGAATATTTCGCAATAAAAACTAAAAACATATTTTTAAAAATGTTATTCTACCAGAAGTTTAAATAAACATGTATATCCTTGCTAAATTACAGCTTTCTAGCACTAAGGGCCTCTGCGCTATGCTACGGACGGACGGATGGACGGACGGACGGACGGGCATGATGAAACTATGAGAATTCTGTTTTGACTTCGGAACCCTAAAAAGGGTCATAAAAATTGCTTCATAAAATATAACGAATCTATCAACTACATATAACAAAATTTGACCTTATCCCTCAGGAACGGGTCTGTTTTCCGGGATAAAAAGTATCCTATGTCCTTTCCCGAGCTCAATTCTATATCTGTACTAAATTTCATCGAAATCTGTTTAGTGGCTTGAATGAGTTATCCCTCAGGAACAGGTCTATTTTCCGGGATAAAAAGTATCCTATGTCCTTTCCCGAGCTCAATTCTATATCTGTACCAAATTTCATCAAAATCGATTTAGTGGCTTGAAAGAGTTATCCCTCAGGTACAGGTCTATTTTCCGGGATAAAAAGTATCCTATGTCCTTTCCCGAGCTCAATTCTATATCTTTACTAAATTTTATCAAAATCGGTTTAGTGGCTTAAAAGAGTTATCCCTCAGGAACAGGTCTATTTTCCGGGATAAAAAGTATCCTATGTCCTTTCTCGAGCTCAATTCTATATCTGTACCAAATTTCATCAAAATCGGTTTAGTGGCTTGAAAGAGTTATCCCTGAGGAACAGGTCTATTTTCCGGGATAAAAAGTATCCTATGTCCATTCCCGAGCTCAATTCTATATCTGTACCAAATTTCATCAAAATCGGTTTAGTGGCTTGAAAGAGTTATCCCTCAGGAACAGGTCTATTTTCCGGGATAAAAAGTGTCCTATGTCCATTCCCGAGCTCAATTCTATATCTGTACCAAATTTCATCAAAATTGGTTTAGTGGCTTGAAAGAGTTATCCCTCAGGAACAGGTCTACTTTCTGGGATAAAAAGTATCCTATGTCCTTTCCCGAGCTCAATTCTATATCTGTACTAAATTTCATCGAAATCGGTTTAGTGGATTGAAAGAGTTATCCCTCAGGAACAGGTCTATTTTCCGGGATAAAAAGTATCCTATGTCCCGTCCCGAGCTCAATTCTATATCTGTACCAAATTTCATCAAAATCGGTTTAGTGGCTTGAAAGAGTTATCCCTCAGGAACAGGTCTATTTTCCGGGATAAAAAGTATCCTATGTCCTTTCCCGAGCTCAATTCTATATCTGTACCAAATTTCATCAAAATCGGTTTAGTGGCTTGAAAGAGTTATTTATCCCTCAGGAACAGGTCTATTTTCCGGGATAAAAAGTATCCTATGTCCTTTCCCGAGCTCAATTCTATATCTGTACCAAATTTCATCAAAATCGGTTTAGTGGCTTGAAAGAGTTATCCCCCAGGAACAGGTCTATTTTCTGGGATAAAAAGTATCCTATGTCCTTTCCCGAGCTCAATTCTATATCTGTACCAAATTTCATCAAAATCGGTTCAGTGGTTTTGGCGTGGAATAGTTATCCCTCAGGAACACGTCTATTTTCCGGGATAAAAAGTATCCTATGTTCATTCCCGAGCTCAATTCTATATCTGTACCAAATTTCATCAAAATTGGTTCAGTGTTTTAGGCGTTATTGAGTAGCAGACAGAGTTACTTTCGCATTTATAATATTAGTATAGATTGCCGGTAAACGACTCAAACTCGAGCAAGGAAAATAGGTACTACGAGTACTATTTTTGTAATAAATACCCAAGAGTAATAAAATGAAAGGCCTAAAGGAATTATGTTGAATTCAAACTATCAATTTGTCAAAAATTCAAAATGTCAATGTGATTCTGATAACAACATTGAATAGTTATGATAACTTAGCAATCTATGGCGTCGATATTAAAAATTTTATTCCAAAGCTACCTTTTTGTACTCGCGGGATAGCAATTAAAACTGGTTTCGAAGTAAATTAAAAAACGTGGTAAAATTCCTGATAGTTGAGTATTATTTCTCCCGGATTGAAACAAAGGGTTACTAAAGTTTATAAATCCATTTCATTATTAGGTATTAATAGTCCGGAGGGAAAGCTAGACACGACACATTTTTCAACGGAATCACTTTAAGTAGGATTCATGTTTCCTGTACGGTAGGTAATACACTTACTTCGGATTAATATTACCCCCCGAGAATATCGTTTGAAAAGAAAATCTTGTAAGTAGTTTAAAATGAAATAAAATTATTATATCGTCAAGTAACCTTATTCAATCACTGCTCCTTGTGTAGTTGTGCTTCGTAGATACCTATAGCTATCGTTAATCTTGTAAAACCCATGTCTTCCTCGTATTGCGTTACTGGAAATTCAATTGACGTTACAAAGAATGTAAATTGAAATCTGTGATTGACGATATACAACAGCTTTTTTATCTTCCAAGAGTTACTAAATTATTATTATCATTTTTTTTTACTTAAAATAAGTTAATACTCGACCACAATCCCACCTGATGGTAAGTGGAGATGTGGTCCAGGGTGCTGAGCGCACTAACTTAATAAAAGCCTATTCACTCTTGTTTTGAAGTCATCCACGTCATAGGTGGGCGGGAACGCAGGCGCAGGCAAGTTGTTCAATCAAGTATATTACATTATACTTTAAAGTTTTAATAGATATATTCTTCCTAAAGCATCCAAATTGATTAAGCCGCTTTCGAAATTAGTCGGAACAAACGCACAACCAAACAATTGTGTACTAATAAATATTCCCATTAAATCAAGACATGTAGAAAATACACATGACTTTCAGTTACAGTTTTACTATAGGTAGTATGTACGTTCATATGATAATGATGATTGGCTGGAATATGACGAGATATTTGAAGATGTGATCGACTGGGATTCCACGGCGGGTATTTCGTATATTATTTCAAGTCACACAAAAATAATATATGGCTAGCATACCTATCTTGTATGTATTTTCTAAGATTCTTAAATGTGTTACGCGCTGAACTCAGAAAACAGACGCGGGAATATGAGTCCGTTGTTTACAAATGGTGCAATGCCAGGTGCAACTCACATTTGCCAATGTGTATTTACATTTTACAGGCCAGATAGGTACCTATTATATCCAGGGTTGTTATTTTGTTCTATTTTGGTTCCAAAAATGAATGTAATTTACGAGTAAATTCATTTTTATCAAAAGAGCTTTTATTTTTGATAATCGTTTGTTTATATTCACCTTACACCGTCTATCGAACATTTGTTTTAGATGTTATTTTAGATGTAATAATATAATAGTAGGTACTGTGGCATTAGCTATGATCTCCAAAAAATAAAAATGAAACGAATAGTAGATATAAACTTAAAAATTAAAAAAAACAAACCCCGCCTGCTATCAAAAAAGCTATCGTTATAATTATACATTTTTGGAATCCTTATGGTGACCTCTTTCATTTAATACCCTATTACCCATCGCTGGTGGTAGGGCCCTCGGAGGGATTATATTGGTAGTATTGATTTTAATTGTTAATTAATACCATTATTACTATTATTATTTATCCAGGTGTTCGCCTGGATAGCTACCACCCTCAAGCATGAGTCAGCCGCCAAACGACTCGTCGTGTTCCGGCTGGGGGCTTGAGAGCCAGTTCTTTCTTTCTTTTTCTTCTTTCTTTCCTGGCCGGCAACGCATCCGTGATGTCTGTGGTGTTGCTGATGTTGATGGGCGCCGATAGCCACTTACCATCAGGTGGATCGTCAGCTCGTTTGCCGGCTATTTCCATAAAAAACCCATATTGTGTTATTCGATTTATTTTTTGATACTTCAAACAATGACATCGCACAGCCACCATATTTTGTATAGTACATCCCTCTCAATACAACTAAAACGTTACAACTAAAACGTTACAACTAAAACTTACTAAAGACATTAGACTAGAATCAACATACGACATCTACGTCAAGTATGTATTTAAATCACTATTCATGCAAAAGCGCGATAATTTTGCCAAAATTGGCATCACCGGATCCGACCGGATTACCAGATCCGGTTTTCCGGATTGCAATCACAATATTCATTGTTTACTCTGAAATGTATTCATTACATTTATTTATTGTTACAAAAAGTGCCCTTAAATATCAGGCTATTTATTTATTTTAAAATATAAAAGAACAGAAATGTGTATGCACTATGTAACACTGCAATATTTACTTGCGCACAAAAATGACCACATCACTATCTCGCTCTATAAATCAAAGTTTTATTGGTCAATTCCCAATAAAGACCCAAGATTAGAATGCCATCAATGATATTTATTTATTTATTTAATCTTTATTATACCTAATACAGTTGGCATAAAAGGCGAGCTTAATGCTAAGAGCATTCTCTACCAGCCAACCTTTGGGCAAAGCAGATAACAACGATGGCGGTATTAAATATTATATGAAAAATTTAATGAATAAGTTAAGTTAATGAGTAAGCAGTAAATTCATACTAAATACAGTCAAAGGGAGAAACTATAAATATATAATGAAAATGTAAAATATATATAAAAAGATAAAATATATAACACATAAATAGAAATAATGAAAATGTAATGACGATGTACTGGATAAGATTTCTAATTGAGTCGAATAAGTAAATTATGTGATAACTAAAGATTTAGCTTTCCAGGTACTGGCTAAGAAAATGGGACGCAACACTCCTTTTAAAGGATAACCTGCTACAAACTTTCCTTATTTCAACCGGAAGAACTTGCCAAAGGCGAATAGCGCTGACGACGAAGGAATCTGCCATGAAACCAGATCGGTGAACGGGAATCGATAGTACTCGAGTATCAGATGAGCGCAACTGACGATCATGGGTGTCACATAGAAATTCAAACTTCTCTTTAAGGTACGAAGGAGTTGTTTGTTCAAAAAGAATAGTATGCAGGGTAGTAAGTAATCGCACTTGTCTACGTTCACGAATTGGAAGCCATTTAAGTTGGCGGCGATAGGAGGAAATATGATGAAATTTACGTAGACAAAAGATAAAACGAATTGCATAATTCACGAGACGATCCAGCTTATTCAGGTCCATACTGATGTCGGAGCAGCACACATCAGCATAATCTACAATGGGCAAGATAAGGGACTTCACCAGGGTTATCTTGACCTTAGTTGGAAGGAAATTCCGGAAACGATTTAAGGTGCGCAACCTGGCAAAAACTGACCGGCTTACCTCCATGACCTGTACAGACCAGCTGAGCGTTGTGTCCACATGCAGTCCAAGATTAATATAAGATAAGATAAGATTTATGATATTTAATTATTATATTCTAATATAATAATTAAATGTCATCAGTTGCTCACCGACTCTATTCCTCATACTACCCTAGCATGTTTATAGGGTTGTTTGTTTGCCTGCATCGTCTTTCAAAAAGCAACCATGTCAAGTTTTTAATGGATTGAATCCACTGATGAGGCCCTCTGTAGTGCATACTCCACCGCACTGCTCCAGTGCAGATTGGACCCAATGGCCAACCCAAGTGTCGGAATTTATCATGTCGTCCGAAGGCCTCCGACATGGCTTAATGACTGTTGTCTCATGGTAACAACCAGGAGCGAGGGCTTTACGTGCCCTCCGAAAACGCTCAAGAATTTTTTGCCACTAGCGGTCACCCATCCAACTGATCCAACTACCGACCGCGGCCTTTGTCAATCACTTAGGATTGACACAACCGCCGGGCTACAAGCGCTTAATTTCATAAGTTTTTAATTAGTTCGTTGTTACCACCAATGCCCACGTCTATTCCTTTGTCCGCATAAAAGCCTCACATGTCAGCCGTCCCTTTTTGAGAGGATCAAGCAAAGTAATCACAAATTAACAAATGTGAATAATAAATAATTCGGGGTTGAATTTGCATCTATGATGGTCTTATTGTATGACGTACTGTGACGCAATAGTAAACTAAACGATTCTATCTGAAACGATTCAGACGACTTATTTTTTCGCCTAATGCCGGAATTAGAAACAGGATACAATTATTATATGGTTTAGAGAGTTAGTAGAAATTATACCTCTCTTTTCCTAAGATTGTTCTTAGTACCTACATAAATGTATAAAATCTTCCTGCGATCAGTTTAACGCCCAACTCCCTATCGTAAATAGTAAAGAGATTCTGGAAGACTGATCACTCGGTGTTGTAACTTGTACGGCAGCGAAATAAAATTGTGAAATAAAACCAATTTTACCGAACTTTGTCCACTGTTCATTCCACGTTATCCTAACCATTTTCCAAAACTACATACTTCCAATTCATTTTGCTCTATCACTATTTAGACATCTGAAATAAGCTGGGTAACGAACTATTTAAATAATCTATCTATCTTTCCACAATCTCTGGTTAAAGTGAATAAAGTATTAAATACTAACACCGTTGTGTACCTTTGAGAGTTGGTAAGCCATTGATTTAAGGATTAAGGATGGATAACATATTGAGAACAACCGTAAGAAGTTCTTACAAATCACACAGCGGTAATGTCGTTGACCTTAACAAAAGATGCTCTATAATGTGTTCTCAAAGGTATAATAAATCTGCCAAACCTAGACAGCTCTGTGTATTTTGGCCAAGATACGGTGTACGTAAAGAATAAATGTATAGTGAGATTGAACACTTGATTAAAGACAATGATTGGGAAACAAGTTTGTAGCATCGTAGTAGTACCGACTTAGATCATAATATTCACGTCATATTTTCCATAATATTATCACTTTATATCTAAATATCAAGTATTAAAAAATTATTCAATGTAGCTAGCTTAATTACTCAATATTGGATGAGTACTAAACTTGATTTACTCGATCGAATTAGATTACGGCGACGCGTTTAACGAATTTATATCTTCACACAACGCTCGTGATGTCAGGGACCGTGTTGTCGTCGGGTATATTTTCAAATTCTAAAAGGCAAGAATCATTTAATTAAAGCGTACTATTACCTAATACTTGTGACGTCATAGCGCGAGTTGACATGGGTATACTTTCAGCTTTATGATACGCTCTTGCAGGTATTTTGAAACATACCCAACCGCAACAATGAACTCATTCAAAAAGGAGATGTTTCAGAAATGTATGGCGCCTTGGCGTGGACAGTGTACATTCAGTAGGAAGTAGCTCATATTATTTCAAAGCTTTCCTTACTATCCAAATTCTAGATTTCACCTTGGTTTGGCGACAATAATTAATTATATAGATAATATATTGTAACACTGAGACAGTATGGTGGGTGTCGATTGCAGACAATTGACAGTTGTTATATCTAATGTCATATCATATTAGGAGTGTCAAATGTCAAATGCAAAGTCAAATAACCACGATCTATTTGGATTTGGTCACATTGGATCCAATAAAATCCATTGGATCTTCTATTATTATTAAATAATTGTGTGTTAATATTTAAAGCTACCTATCTTATCTAAGTATACGGTGCAATTCGTCGCTTCGATCAATCTGAACAAATTCGTGGCGACAGATCTCCAAGAGTCAACATTGTCGATTTATTGTTACAATATTCACGTTTGCATGGGTTTTTGTTGAGATCTCGGACTCCGATATAGGTAATCTTCGATCGTCAACGATATTAACATACATAGCAATCGGTCTAAACGACATAATAAACTGAAAGCAGTTTGAAAACGCTTGCGACCAGATTACTAAAATGCGCATATTACTAAAAAAAGCAATGTTCTGTCTAAGGTGTAACCACATAGTAGGCACCTTTTATATAAATAACAGAAAGGTGTAACTAAATGAAGGTGAGGGCTGCATGGGCAGATGGTATAGAAGCATGATAAAATAAAAATTATTTGCACAAATCGATACACCAGCAGAAGGCTAATGGGCATCTTACTGAAAATTCAACCTACATAAACATGCCAATGCAAACATAAATAAGTATGAACCTAACGTGAAACTGGATAATTGTGTGGCATAAATGAAGATTTGTCTTATAAAAATTATAATCCTACACAGTTGCAATTTCTGTATTTTAATATTTGAAATATGACAGAAGTAAATAAAAAAACAGCATTTTATTTATTATTGTTTTATTTTTTCATTTCAATCATCATCCTCTCTTAACAATATGCCATCCAGGACCAAAGCCGGTGCCTCAATATTTTGTCTGATACCGAGCCCAACCCAGATTTATTTATTTATTTATTGAGGTTTGCCAACGAAATTACATTGTTGATACATTGTATGGACAGTTAGGTATGCATAAAGCTAATTTAGGTAGAAGTAATTTCACTTATAGACAAACACTGATACCATACAATGGTCATTACGTATACACAGGATCCCATTGTTCGCTTTCCAGTAGTACAACTGCAGTAATAATCACTTATCATGCCATCCCAACTTACTGCTTGTCTCGCCAACATTATGTATGTATAATACACTAGATTGATGGTGATACTTTATACGACCTTTATACGACCTTTATACGACCTCATATTAATATAGTATCCTGTTAAGTTGGCATGAGTTCACTAACAACTTCCAGATTGTTAGATATTTCTGCCTGGAATGACCCATATTGCCTAATATATTCCCCATAATAACTTAGCACCAGCATGCATCACACCACATCATGCCACCATCAGGAATCTGAAACAAATAAAACAAATCTATGTATAACATGTTCTATTTACTGTTGTAACTTAACACTGTTATTATTTAATTATTATAATTATAATTTTTAAGATACATAATTATTAATAGATACATAATATTATCATTTAATAGATACTTAAAGATACATAATAATCTAATTTTAGTGTAACTTAATTTAAAAGATACAAAAATATACCTCTCTAGGGTGAATTCTTGCCATGATATCATTTCGCTCGGGTCCTTCTGGTATTGAATGAACTTGAACCCTGGTGCGGGGAGTGAACGACAGCAGTTGACTGCTCCATACACATGATGAAAGGTTCCCAGAAGATTGTGCAATAACTCCCCGCTCCTGCAGTATGTAAAGCCGGGTAAACAGGTACTGCGAGATCCAGGAGTCCAAAAAACAAAGCCATAGGTAGTTTATATAATTATGCACTTGATCACTATAACACTAATGTTTTATGTTGTTCATTCCAAAGAAACGCGAATGCCGCCCGATTGAGATACCGAAAACAATGACAATTGACACTTGCTTTGCTTGCCAAACTTCAAAAGTTCTACAGTACAGATAACTAATCACAGACAACAAACAAATCAATGTTTGTTTTGACAGTTCCATAAACCGGTTGCATGGAACCACCAATGTTGTCGTGTGTAAAAATAATTTATTGAAAATAATTTCTCTGCAGAGAACAGTTCATTTAATATTTTTTTTAATATTTTTCCGTGAATCAGTAAGTTTTTCTCTATTTATGCTAGAATGTACACAGTCCACGCCCAAAATAAGACATCTCCTTTGGCGAAAAAAGATGAATGGTTGCGGGGTTCACGGGGGGCTAAGCTTCCCGTGACATGAGGCGCGGGGGGCAGGGCTCCCGCCAAGGGGGAAAGAGGGGCGATGCTGCGATACAAGGGGACTCGGGGGTGAAGCCCCCCGCAATGAAAAAAGCTATAAGAATCTAAAAAGTAATGGATTAGGTTAGGTTCGTATAATCGTTTTTTGCGCGGAAATCGGAACCCCGCGAAACGGGGTACCGTTGATATTTATGACGAAGTGTAGTTTTGTTGCATAATTGAATTATTATAATATCTATCGTTAGTGCGGCAAGAAATAATAATTAAAAATTGATAGACATTGAAATGGGTAAACATTACAGTACAGCAGAATAGAAAATCCAACATGAAAATAATATGTAGGTCGGGGAAAAAGTTTCTTTGCATTTTATATGAAAATTTTAGAACTTTTGTGCCATTTTGTTCGTTGACCTTTTGTCATTTTGCCGGTAGTGACATGATTCCGTCGCTATAGAAATTTTGGGACTTCTGATCAAAAACAATACGTCTCAATAAAGAATCGCAAATGAGTACACGGTTCGTTAGATTTCTTTCAGTGAGCTCGTGTGGCACCCAAATATCGAGATTTTTTGTGTACCCAGCTTTTTTCAAATGGGTCAAAATTATTTTGTGGTCAATTCTCAGTTCTACAGCTACGTCGTAACTATTGATATGCTGATCTTGCTCCACTTTTTCAAAAATGGCCTCTATTTTATCCGTAACAGCAGGGCGACCAGCGAGATGCAATTTTGATATCAAAATTCCCTGATTGAAAACGCTTACCAACTTTGTGCTACTCTTACTGACAATGCATTAGATCGATAAACATCACAAAATTTTTTCTCGGCATGCGTTGCATTTTTTCCTTTTTTGTAATGAACAATGCCCAAAAATTATTTTTCATTTTTGTTAGCGTCTTAAAACGTCAGTTATACCGAAGTAATTCAATTATTTTTTTACGTATTTTAAAATTAATACTCGTACCAAAATGTAAATTATTACCCAGCGTAAAATAATTTTATTAATAAGTGATGAATTGACTATAAAAACAATGATGTCAACAATGTCCATTTTCATTCGGGCACTCACATCGATACATAGTTTGTATCAAGCAAGATATAGGGAGACTTCTGGCCAATATTACAGATAGAATTTCGTTATAAATGTTGGTATGACAAATGTAATGATGTCAAATTTCCATTTCCGGTTGTCAATAAAAAAAGTCAAAATAAAATAATGGTAAAAATTACAGGCAGCCTTCTCCCCTACTCTATGACTCAATGGTTATAAGAATTCAATCTCAAAATACTTTGGTTCTTAAATTCTTAAAATTTCTTATATATTCTTATATATTTCTACGAAAATTCTTATATATCTAAGCTCAGAAATTAAAGCGGCGATTTTTAGATTTTTTTATTTTAAGACGCTAAAGTTGAAAATGGAATAAAACGATGTATGGCAGTTGGGCATTGTTCTAAAAACTGCATTCTTCACTCATTTTGATATAAAGAAAAACAAATGAAAAATAGCGGGAAACAACATTTTACTAATTTGTTTCTTTTTTTTAAATGTAACTTTTTCAATGTCATCAAAACCAGCCAGATGCAAACAGTACAGCCAAATATATTTTATTACAAGTTTATACATACTATATTCAAAAAGACTTTTTCCGCGACCTATTATACCCCAGAAAATGTTGCGTTCGGGTAAGTATATTTTGAAATCCTTAACAAAGATACATATACATATACTCGAGCTCAACACTGTGGAGCTCTGGGTGAAGGTATAAATTCAATATACACTACGGCGACAGAAAAAGCTATTTTAAATTTCTTCACTGTAATTCTTCTGAACATGTCCCACACAGCACATGTACTTGAACAAAAGGCCTATAATCACGAAATAAATATATCATAACAAGCGAGCTCGAACAACGCAAACGCATATAGGTTTACATATGTACGGAGAGCAATAAAACATAATTCTTCTAAAAAAACTGAATTTAAATAAGAGATAACTCAAAAACTAATCCTCACATTTCGCTCAAATTTAAACGGAACTACGTGACAAACACCAGCTTTCTTATACAAAAAGAATTAGCAAAATCGATACATCACGTAAAAAGTTATGAGGTAACACACATAAAAAAATTGTAGTCGAAATTGAGAACCTTCTCCTTTTTTAACCGACGAAAAAAAGGAGGAGGTTCTCAATTCCCTTCTAGACAATTACTAATATCAGTTTCTAACAAAATAAGAGTGTAAGGCGAGCACTTTTGGATTTTCGAATTTTTTTTTTATAAAAATAGCCGGCGAACGAGCTACCTGGTGGTAAGTGGCTATCGTCGCTTATAGACATCAGCAACACCAAAAGCATTACTGATGCGTTGCCGGCCAAGAAAAAGAGAAGAAAAAGAAAGAAAGATGATCTGCTCAATAATGCATCTACTCGTATTTTGCTTATTTTTCGTGTACGTAAACGGCACCGTGGTTGAGCGCGATGTTTAGGAATTTTGTTATACTTCTGTTTATTCTCTATGGCGTGGCTTAACATTACGAACGCCGAATGTCACCCCTTCTTGTTTCCATTCGTTACTCATAGTTATAGGGTTTACGTGTTACCCATATTTTGTAGGTCACCTGGCTGCTCCATTTTTAATACGCGTTGTGTCCCTGTTTTGATACGAGTACACCTACGAATTGGTGTCGCGAATACCGCGATACCGTATGAAGTTTAGCATTGTCGGTATTTTAAACTTCATGCGAAAAGTAACTAAGAGAACCTAAGAGACTAAAACTAGCCAGCAATTTAGAATTTTACTCGCTATTTGTACTCGGGTCATGGATGTTCTCCACCAATCCGCACTGAAGTAGCGTGGTGGAGTATGCTCTAAGCCTCCTCAAGGGGAGAGACCCGTGCTCAGTATTGGTCTATTAATGGGTTTAAGCCAGCCATGGATGTTATTGTGATGTATTATATTATTATATGTCGTCCATGCCACCCGCGACACAGATAAAAACCTACTACGGGAGTATAAGTATATCACTCTGCGTCTGTATCTTTGTCTCTGAACGCATTTTTTTTTCGCTCTAAATTTTTCGCACTAATTTCAGGTAGTGTAAAACGCGTGATAAAAAGGAGTAATAAGAGTTAATGTTTCCTAAATTAAGGCGTGAATCAGTCACTTGTAGAAATGACATGAGAATTCGAGTCGTAACATTGTAAGCCATAAAATTGTACATAATGAATATAGATACTCTACTTAAGCTGGCAAGCGAAAGTTATTGCGCTTATCAAAGTGTGTCTCTTAACTAAAAATAGCTACCTACCCATGGTAAATAATTATTAATTATCCTGGATAAATATTTCATTAATGTAATATGTTAATAACATACCGTTACATTAATGATGTTCTTATCGCAGAGGTGTATGGGATTTTGGCGATCTCCTTTAGTCTAATACAATAAGCCCATAATTAATCCAGCGTGGCACACTGTTGCCTTAGCTCCTCTCATTTTTAACTTCAAGCTCGGTAATGGGCAGTATGATATAACGCTAAGAGATAGTACTACTAGTCTAGCAGTACTAATGTTACAGTGTGTTGCAGCTTGCAAGTAGCTGTATTAAACAGTATTGTACAGGTACAACAGCGTTAAAAGCTTAAATCCCCAGAGCTTTAAATATCTTAAACTGCAAATCTTTTTACGGAAGATCAGTACCCGAAATGCTCGATTTACTCTTTTATTTATATTCCGTATACGTCGTATTGAACGGTGTTTAGATTTTCTACATTATACAAAACAGCTGGCCGTTTACCGTAGAAAGGGTTTAATAGAAAGGTTAATTTTGAAAGGAATTTGCATATTTACTTTACTTTTGTTCATTCCCAGGCCGGATGGGTGTCGTAAGAGGCGACTAAATCCAACCCTCTGGTGGTAGGGCCCCTCGAGGGATTATATTGGTAGTATTGATTTTAATTGTTAATTAATACCATTATTACTATTATTATTTTTCAATGGGGGTTCTCTTGGATAGCTACCACCCTTGAGCATGAGTCAGCCGCCAAACGACTCGTCATGTTCCGACTGGCTTGAGAGCCAGTTCTTTCTTTCTATTTCTTCTCTCTTTCTTGGTCGGCAACACATCAGTGATACCTTTGGTGTTGCTGATTTCCATAGGCGACGGTAGCCACTTACCATCAGGTGGATCGTTCGTTCGTTTGCCGGCTATTTCCATAAAAAACTTACTTTCATGCGATGAGGCCGACGAGCAAGCCTCTTCATAAAAATATCATTTCTATTTCAGTTACACTCTCATCGCACAGTACCTACCGTACAAATGAAGTTGGCTCTGAAGTATCTCATTAGTATTTCAGGTGTATATCGTGAGCTTACTATTCATTCTTTCATAAGGCTGAATTCCTCGTTCGCTTAAACCGTTCTTGTATCAGAGTTTTTTGAAGATGAATACCCCACGTTTACTATCTGAAATCTCTGAGATTGGCTAACATCTTCATAAATTTTAATTAATGAAATCGTCGTTACTGAAGTCATTAAATAACAGTCGATTAACTAAGAATTTAAAAGGCCGTGTTTTAATTTAAGATAAAATGTAAACGACTTGTTATTCAACGGTACCCTTAACGTCCTAACCTTTATATTAGCCGTTTTATATGACAAATGACAATCCGTGGTCCTATATCAATCTTAACGTTAGCCTTTTTATGTGACCGTATTTAAAAAAGTTATCTAGTAGGATATTGACTGTTATCTGAGCAAATTCAAACTAAATACGCGTTATAGATTTTAATTATGCAACAAAGTCTTTATTATCGTAGCAAGTGGGAGTCGGAGTTTTACCTGTATAATTTAGAAGAGATCCACGATTCTTGTACAAAATATTTGTTAAAAAATTCTTACCTTCATAAAAGAAAACAGAACAACGTGAAGCAACCTTCTGTCATATTAAATTACGATCGATTTGAATGCAAAACGTGTCTCGAGTATACATATTACATACATACCTATTACGTGAAGCATATTGCTAACTACTGTTTATATCTTACTTACCAACACTGAAGTATGTATAATGTACTAAATTAGTTATCAGAACATAACATAACTTATATCGCGAACATTAGAGGCTAACAAGCTTGCGGACAAACCGATACGATTTATGCAAAGCTTTATAATTTAAGTACATAATTGTAAATCTGTTTGTGTTAAATAAATGAAGAAAAAAAATTGTGTCGCACCGGGAGGTTCCATTTTCAAAATCGAGTCCCCGTTCTCTCTTCAAAATCGACTGAACCCATTATTATGTCTATTGAACTGAAACCTCTGAAAATTGTAGCCAATTGGCAGAAGTTCTTTGCGCGAGCATCGGGTTCGTAGTGTCGGTTCTATGCATTAGTAAAAATAGTTTTAACTTACCAAGGTATAAAATGCGGCAGCGTAGCACCCCCGTCGGAGGCTACGCCAACAACAACAGGACTGTATGATAGCCATCTTGATGACCTGTGGACAATCGCACATATTTCATATCTGTTCAGCACTTTCACATTAATATTGATATAAGTAATTAATTAATCAATCAGTTCCATCGATCAGTTGATTGATTCATAGACCTATCCAGGAGTCACATAATATAATGTACTAAGGCATGATTGTTAATTGCGATTATGTCTGAACTCTGAAGTAGCTAATTAGAAAATAAGATTTTTTTTTAATTATTTTAACAATCACATTTTTTTAAATATTTTAAGTTAGTCAAAATAGAAATTGTATCTTATATCTGTAACGCCCTACTTCATCCCAGGTATACCTACACTATGCTTCTATAATAATTAAAAAGCCTTGTAACATAACGCGTTTTAGGGTTCCGAAGTAAAATCAGAACCCTTATAATTTCGTCATGTCCGTGCGTCCGTCCGTCTGTCCGTCTGTCCGAAGCAAAGCGCCGAGAACCTTAGTGCTAGAAAACTGTAATTTGGCATGGACATACATATTTAATAAGACTCCAAAATCGTAGAATGAAATATTGAAAAACGTTTTTTTCAGGTTACCTCCCCTATTGGTAAAGTGAGGATAATTTTTTTTCGTTTCATACTATTATATTATATCCAAACTAATATTATAAAGAGGAAAGATTTGATTGTTTGCATTGAATAGGCTCCAAAACTACTGAACCGATTTGAAAAATTCTTATAACTGTTGGAAAGCTACACTATCTCCGAGTAACATAGGCTATATTATATTTTCAAAAAAATTAGGGATCCTTAATAAAACTCCAATAATGTAACCCAAGGTGTAAAAAATAAAGAATTCGGTTTTCTTTCTTCTTTCTGCAAAGCGAGGGCGGTTACTCGTATTATATATTATATAATATTATATTATGGGCCTTCTTAAACCATTTTTGGATTTATAAGTTCGTTTGCGAAATATTTGGCTTTCAAGTGCTAATTTTGGTTAAGTGTCCCCACCTCTCGCCGGCTAAACGGTTGGAGTTGGTCAAGTGAAAAAATCCCAAAAATAGGAGATATGATGAATTTACAAGGAAATTAATCACGACTATGTTAGCCTAAGTAACTATTTAATGAGTAATAGACGATAAACTTACTACTTCGGAACCCTAAATTTCGCGTGGCCTAACACACAATTGCCCGGTTTTTGGCAATAAGTTAAATGTGAAGCTCGTGTACCTACATGATATGTATATCTAACATGCGACATATTATCTTCTCACAATGAAATGACAAACAGTTTCCGCCTGATTACATATTAGACGTAACGTAACGTGTGAACGGGGACAAGTCAAATGAACTGAAAAGGATGGGTGCTATTTTAGGCTTATAAACAGCCTCCAGACAGATTAGAAGCTCATTATATTCGGCCCCGAAGATAAAATTATTTGAGCTCCTTCACAAACTTCGGCAGACCTGAACATTGATGGGATAAAGGCAAAAAATATTTTTCCATCTACGACAATGATATTATATGTATAAAGAGGTAGATGGGTTACTAGCGCGCCGACGGCGAAGAGCGAAAGAGTAGTCAATTGACCACGCTTGCTCGCATTACTCGCAGTCGCTCTCTCAATACTCTGTGGATACGCACGCTTTTATTTTTGTCAGAAGTGCTGGAGATTTGACATACAGCGTTAAAATGCCTTCGTGTGTTATGCGTAAATGCACTAATTACTTACGTAAAAAAAATAAAATTCATGGAATAACATACCACAAGTAAGGAATCATGATTTATTACATTTTATTTCATTTCAATAATTCTCTAACAAAATAAGTATGGCGGCATGACAGCGCGCCAGCTTGGCGCCAGCCGAACGTAAGGTACTTGTGACGCGAGCGACAAACACTAGCTGTCTTTTTCACTATTATGGTTTTAGTAATGCTATCCCTTTTACATAATTTAACAAGCGCTGATTGGTCGCAGTGTGTCGTAGCTGTTTTCGGAACAGATTTTTCGTTTAATTTTTAAGGGTATAACGTATCTTTAATAAACATCATTGATCTACGATATTACTCCAAGTGTACTGAAACGATTTTGGAATCAACAGGGTCGGGCAATTTAGGGTCCCGTAGTTTTAAGTTTATAGGTACTGAAGCTGACCTAGTCGAGATAGTTTTCCTTATCTTATATATAAAATTCTCGCGTCACAATGTTAGTTACCATACGCTTCCGAAACGGCTTGACCGATTTTTATGAAATTTTATATGCATATTCAGTAGGTCTGAGAATCGGCTACTATCTATTTTTCATACCCCTAAGTGATAAGGGTTGTCCGCCCCTAACATTTATTTTTTATTTTTTGGACAATTTTTTTTATTATGTGGCATTAAAAATACATACAAACCTAAATTTTCACCCTTCTAACAACAACCCCTATTTTTTAATATGATTGTTAGGCGATACAAAGTTCGCCCGGTCAGCTAGTAAATCTATACAAATAAATAAAATTGGAGTGTCTGTTTGTAATATTAAAATATTCGCTTTTTACTAAGTGCATTTGAATGTATACTTTTCAAGTTTATTTATTAATAAAATATGCCGATATTTCTAAAGCTAAACTAAATCCTGAAATTTTAGATATTGGATAAAATTGGTCTTGTATATTGGCTATATTCACCTATTTCGGGTTTGACGATAGACGTAGACAGGCACTCAAGGATTGTAGAAAAGGTAACCTCAGTAGGTAGGGCTTAGGTAATCTAGTGATATTTAATATTTTACGTATCTATCTACCTATATATAAATCAATTGCTGTTTGTTTGTCTCGCTAAAACTCGAGAATGGCTGGACCGATTTGGCAAATTTTGATCTTGAAATATTTGTGGAACTTCAGGGGAGGTTTAAACGGTGAGAAACATAAATAATAAGTAACGGAAAATACGGAGAGAGAGAGAGAGGCTAGAGAGGCTATAGAGAGAGGGAGAGATTGATAGGTGGTACAAAGTTTGCCGGGTCATGCCAATATAAATCGAGTATAACTTCCCAGTATAAAATTTACAATATTACCTATCTAAATAAGATATTATATTGTATGTAATGTTAGATGTAAGAAAAACCAATTTTTACATAACGAAAATATATAGACAGAATCAAAGAAAACAATAGTTTTGTTAGCTCGCACTGATTCCCTAGCATTGCATACATCTTGCTCATATTATCGCAAATGAGAGATAGCTCAAACCGCAATATTGATGTGTTCCAAGGATCAAGTTGAACGAATCGCTTCGCATCGCGGACGAATATCAATACCGCAGACATTCAATTTCAGTCGCGTACCATTTTATTGAATAGGCAATAAGATCACGTTTCGAACCAACAGTTTTGACTAAACTGTCGTATTAAAATTCGATTAGGCAAATATTGTGTTTCCAAAGCAAATTCTAAAAAGTGTTAGCCTATGATAAAACAAGATTGTGTTCGGAATAGGTAAGCAATTGTATGTAAAACTTAACTGACAGGCGACTCGCGACGGTATTCTAATTTTGAATCGAGACAAAACAGAGTCTAGCAAAATCTGTCAGCAAGATAAATTGGTACGGAAAGTTTGGTCCTGAAATATTCAGTGTTAATATAGTTTTGGCGATTTACTTTTGTCTCAATTCAAAATTAGAATACCGTCGCGAGTTGCCTGCCAGTTACGTTTACGATTGCTTACTCATTCCGAATAGTCGGTATTATGCGCTTATTAACGCGTTAACATGACGCAGTTGTGACCAAAAGTTAAGCGTGCTAAAACGAGCGTGGTATCGTTCAAGATTGAGAAGGTCTGTATTGCACTCCACCAGGTTGCTTCAATGAAGATAGTTTAATGGCTAGTGGTCAAAATTATCTCGGTGAAAAGATGTATTAAATAGTTCTTATACAAAGCAAAACCTACATTACCACTAGATTACCCCTAATAAATGAATTTAAATATAACTATAAACCCATGCAATTACTGAATCGCTAGCGTGATTCAGAGAGTTTTACAGAGATGGCGCTGTACAACAAAAGTATACTTAAATCGAAAGGAACTTCGTTCCATCCGGGTGTCCCTTGACACCTCTCATGTTTTTTTTTTATTCTCCGCATAGGAAATCAACATAAGCTTTTTATTTGCAACCTAAAATACTTTTTAGATTCCTGAGAAAAATATACCAAATAAAATGAGTGAGCTCTGATCCCAAATGACGAAAAATATACCAAATAAATGAGTGGGCTCTGATCCCAAATGAATTATGCAGACATTATGCAGTCAATTTTAAGCTAAAACTAACTAGTGTACGTGTTGAAAAATTAAAGAGTAGTTATGGGTACATGTAACTCTGTGCTGATTATAAACGTGACTCGAAAATAAGCTATCAGTATAACGTGGTGAGGTAGGACAAAGTACGGTTATGTATGTAGGATATCAATAATTCACTTGTAACTCTCAACTATGGCTACCCCTTAGCCTACAGTGAAAACTCAGCCCCTTCAGATCTCGTACAATACAATGTAGTTCCTTCGATAGTATACGAGTACACAGCTGTGTTTCCATTGCAGTCCAGCGGTTACTGTGGAAACTCAGTTCTGTGGTTCCCGTGCGCAGTACATTATAATACACGATTCATCGGTTATGCGGTCTATACAGTTAAAATTGATTTGTTCCTTTTGCGCATCATCACTACAAAATTATTAAATTAAAAAAACATACAACAATTTCACCAAATTAATCAATTTTCACCAAGCAGAGCTAACAACAAAAGCTATCAGAACCACGGCTTTTCCATTAAGTTTAACGTCTACAGAAGTGCCACTAAATTAGCGGAAAGCAACTCATCTTCTGGTATCTCCACTTCAACTGACATTGACAATTGGCGCAGTATTGCCATCATTCTACTGAATACAGCCAAGTCAGTTCCGGTTTCATTTTACCATCTTCAAATGTACACTTTTAAGTAGCTTAACATAATATACAACGAATATTATACTAGTACTAGTTACTCTGATGAGACTTCCTTACAGGGCAACGCACTTAATTATAAACTTAATTAAAAACTTAATTTATAAACACCTCTACAGACCTACTCAGATACTTAAAGAACCTCGTTCAAGTAAGTATACCTAACATGAAGAGGATTCCAAAGAATTGAAACAATACAATTTTATGTAAGTTATACTAAATACTTCAAATTTGTCATTGCTGAAAAGAGCACATTTTAATAATAGTTTGCAGATGTTTGTTTACGTTAAGTTAGCAGAAGGAGGTATTCTATGGTGTGAACTCAGATCATCTCTGCAAACCATGTATCAAAGTACTATGAACATAGATCTCTCTCTGTGGGCGTACTTATGTGTCAGGGTTACCAGGATACTAAATAAAACCCATAATTCGACAGGCACAAGGATACTATCCGTTTATTGCCTGATAACACCCGATTTTATCAATTCAACGTTATTTAGTTGTTTACTTTGATTCGCGATACTCTCAATCTGTCTGTCTTCTTGACAGTCCCCTTTTTCTTAATTTTAAAGATTATTACGAACTTATTTTAGGCTGCACCGATATATACTTATTAATTACTAGGAAATCGCCCACGCTTCGCTTCGGGAAAAATAGTAAAAAAATTATATAATATAGCCTATGTCACCCGGGGATAGTGTAGCTACCCAACAGTGAAAGAATTTTTCAAATCAGTTCGGCAGTTTTCGAGCCTATTCAATGCAAACAAACAATCAAATCTTTCCTTTTTATAATATTAGTATAGATCAGTTATATTTCAAACAATTTATAACACGAAATTGATGTCTTATTTTGATATTTATCGTTATATTTTAAGAATCATAACCTGTATATAAAAGGCAAAAGTGATTGACTGATGTATCAACGCACAGGCCAAACGCTTAGGGCTAGAAACTTAAAATTTCGCACACGTATTCCTCTTATGACGAAGGCATCCACTAAGGAAGGATTTTTCAAAATTCAACCCCCAAGGAGGTGAAATAGGGGATAAAAATGATAAGCATAATTTCCGCGTGCGAAGCTGCGGGCAACAGCTAGTAGGTATAATATAAATCACAGGTAGTTTTTTGTGTTTAGAACATTATTTTTCTCGGTAAATTCATGGAATTCTTCAAGTTCTATTCCTCAGCTATGTACAGGACTCAATCAATCAATCAATATTTTATTTACATGCATTCAATAGTTTGTTACATAGTTGAACAGTTGAATAGTTGAACAGTTACATAGAGTGAATGGAGAATGTTTGTGAATAAATACGATACGAAACAAATCAACTGAGTCAACAGGCGGTTGAAAACATTCAGCTTGTTTTCTCAAAAGTGCTCACTTCGGCTGGTTATTACAGGTCGCATCTCAACAAAAGGCAACAAATTTTTAGTTTCTTTTTTGCGCGAAAGATTAGTTTCAAAGCAAGTTCCTATCAGATCTTATTCATAACTTATATGAAATCTTTTTTAAATCTTATTTCGTCATATCCGACCGTCCTTACCGTATCTTTTGAAATATTTTATGACAATGTCTAGCCCGATAAACAATAAAATATATGTATAATAAGATATATGAAAATAAAATACCAAAATATCGTATTTTGCCTTGACACTGATTTTTTTTAAATTTGACATATTCATATTTATCCAACAAACTATAATTTCAATGCTTTTTTACAACAATTTGAAAATTTTTATCAAACTTTGTTTACTTAACAACAAAATTTAAAAAAATTGCACATCTCAAGTTGTTACGTAGGTATTTCACGTCATTTGCAAGACAAGACTGCTTGGACATGAGATTTTTTTATATCATGTATTGCAATAAGTAGTATTAAGTGCTGTCTGTAACTGTGAGTAGGAAAAAAATAATCCCGGGAGTTTCTTGCCGCTTCTTCTCCCGGGACCACTCACGGTAGGGATTTGTTGAAGCGATGGCGTTGAGTGACTTTCGAAAAGTGTTTGTAACAAACCTACTTCGAATAAAACTTATTTCATTTCATTTCATTTCATTTAGTTTTGCATTTAAGGCGCTAGTGCGTACAGATGTGAACAGATCTTCTTTCACAAGTAAAACTAACTCTAAAGAATTAAATTAGCTGTGAAATAGTTTGAAATATAAAACTCCAAAGTAAAACATAACATAACATAAATGGAACTTTAAAATTAATCAACACAACCTTTAATACACAAATCTTAATATCACCTACCTTAAAAAAATTAATGTATCTTAGAGTTCTGAGCGATGTTAACGTTATAATTGTCCATTATCTAATAATAATAATCTATTCTCTTTGAACGAAACACCTCACACAATAAAGGTGCTTTTCCACCAGAGATGTGCTATGTTACGTTGCTATGGATATTCACCAATCATATTCATTGGTGGAAATCAATCAATTCATTGAACCGATCATATTTACTGGATTTCACATCTTCGCAGCATAGCTGCATAGCACATCTCTGGTGGAAAAGCACCCTTATGACAGAACTTCACTTACAAGTAAGTTCGTTTAATCATTAAATATATTGTACCTACACCTGATTGCACAATGAATAAACTTGGAAAAGGCAGTCGCTTTACTAAAGTTCTGCACTCAGCATTCCATAGAAACGGTTGCCGGGCTTTAACGTGACACAATTATTTTTATTGGAATGAAGTCGTAGCAGTACGAGAAATCGTCGATTGGCTATAGAAATGTGTTTAACGGAAATGGTTTCATAACATTAAACAATGAAATAATTAATTTATCAGCGAACACAAAAACATTTTTTTAAATTGTGATGAATTTGTACTAGGACGTCAAGAGTGACGAGGTTTGACTGTATACTGTATACCGTTGTCAATTTTATACACTTTTAAGATTTATTCTGGAATCTGTGGAATTCTGGAATTGTTGTGAAATTTGCGTCTAGTTTATGAGTTTCCAGTATATTATTATATTATGTATAGTATATTATTATGCCACCTTCGCCTAGCTTCGTGAACCGGTCGAAATATAGCAAATAAAAAATGACACTAATAATAACATGAGTACCTAAATATGGCATTCAACTTCACCCAAGTCTATGGTCAAGCCGCTTCTGAAATAAAGGAAAAGAAGACCGACAGAAAAGTTTATATTCACATTTATCCGACGAACTATACCTAACTTTAAAAGATTTTCTGAATGAATCACACCCAACAAGACAAGCGCATATAAAACGAATATTAGACTTATAGATGAGATCTCGTTAAGTCAGCGACGCTGCGCAAAACATGACCGCCTAGACACTTGGTCATGTTTTTACATAATAGGGATGTTGACACTACTTATAAATTTATATTAATTTATGTCTAAAATATTAGTGGTAACATTTAAAGGCCTAAAATATGATTCTTTTATTGAAATCAATCACAATAAATTAAATATCATTAATTTAAAATGTTAAAAATTGTACTCACTGTCACGTGACCTCAAACGCCGTTTTGAGAATATGACGTCATTGGAACAATTTTATATGGAAATTCAACAAACTTAGTAGACAGATAGTATTGAATATAGTTTAGTGACGTCACGTGACGTTTTTGGTGGGAAATTTGATAGTGATTTTTATTTATCAATTTTTGTTTTTAAATTGAAGATTATTATTTTTATAATATTTTTTCGTGAATATTGAGGTTCTATCTATAAACTAAAATTGAATCCTAAAATTAGTCAACATCCCGATTCCCCCGGTATCGTCACACACTAATACAAACACAATATAGGATCGTGGTAACATTTGACTGACAACTCACATTACATGACTATACCCAATTAACGAATGCCCTTTGCATCAAGTATTATACGACGGATGTCAGTTCTCAGAAAATAAGCCGCGTGTAATACGGTTCAAACAAGTGTCAGCCCCTTTCACATGCATACGGCACGGCATGGCATTTCACGGCACGGTAGAAAATAAGTGCTGTAAAGCAATGACAGTCAGAGGTTTGGCAGGCTGGTCTACCCCACCAGCGGTAATATAATGAAACGGACCACGAGTATTATAATGAAATAGTATAAATATAAATTAAGTATTGTTATATGAGTACCTACAACATCTTAGCAACGCTTAAACGTGGGTACGTGATGTTTAAGTATGGTTTCACATTTTAAATTACTAGGAACACAACCAGGGCGATATTATCTTGCATTTTGGCGTAAGCGGTAAAGTTCGGGTTGCCGTAAGATTTCCAAGAACGCTTTCGAAGCTATTCTCAACCGCGCCAGCCGCGATAGCACGGCCACGACGCGTGGAATGTTTGTAACTTGTACACAGTTAAAGGACAGTAGTAAATTTTATAAAGTGATTTATGTCCGTAGTGAGCATAGCGCGGCTTGTGTCTATTTTCTAAGGGTGAGATGTATAAACCGAACTTTGGCTTTGCTCAGACGTAAAATTATCCGAAACCAAACAAAGGTCCTAAATCAACCTTAGCGTTAGCCGTTTTGTATGACTTTTTAATTTTTTCGTATTAACAAAGTGTCGAGTCGCCTGGCATATTGTAATGTTCTCTGAGCAAAGCCCAAATCTAAGTTTACTTTATCTCACCGTAAGCGATCCATTGATTAACCAATAGATAGCGTGGTCTGTGCTTGGATGGGTGACCGCTAATGGTACAATTTCCAGAGCGCTTCCACGCTTCGTAGGGCACGTAATGCGGTTTGTCGATAGTCCCGGTTGTTATCATTAAATATCAGTTAAGCCATGTCCGAGGCCCCAGGGAAGCATGAATATTTCCGACACCTATGTTGACCACTGACCCATTTTCAATGCCTACGAGAGCAGTGTGGTGGACTATGCAAGGTCTCGTATACTAGTTTATAGGAATAGTCTAAAATTTTAACAAAAAAGAACCGACTTCAAATCACATCCAATAAAAAAAGAATCATCGAAATCGGTTGGCGTGATATTGAGTTATTCGTCCATTTATCGCGCACATGCTTAATACAAATTTAAGTACTTATATGCTTTTGACATGGATGCCACTATCAGATCTCGCTCAAATTTATGTGGGACCACACGACAAGCACCAGCTTTCAATTAAAAAAAGAATCATCAAAAACGGTTCACTCAGTCGAAAGTACGGAGATAACAAACATAAAAAAAATACAGTTGAATTGAGAACCTCCTCCTTTTTTTGAAGTCGGTTAAAAATATTTCAGAAACATTTAAAAACTTATCACCATATACTTTTTGATATCTTTATGGTGTGCTCTTTAACTGCATATCCATATTGCATTATTTGATTTGTTTTTATTTTTTGATACCTCAAACAATAGCATCTCACTGCCACCATATTTGTTTTTTTTTAATTTTACTTATCTAGGACCACTTAGGTTATCAAGACAAATCTAACCATTATCTAGTTATATAAATTCGTTCGAAGGTTTGGAAGATACGAGGTAATAAAAAATATAACATGCATACATACAAAACATACATATATACAAGATACGCGCAAAAAACATAACCTCCTAATTCCTGGCAGTCGGGTAAAACTAAAAGTAATCGAATCTTTGAAATGTGGAAAATTCTCAAAAGGGATACCCTTGAAGCTGATGTTACTACCCCTAGCTATTACTACGTTCACGCGTTATATTGAAATCGTATCAAAATACAGCTTATCTATAGCAACTTTGCTCGTGCCTGTTCGTCCATACCGGCCTCTCATCACGACTCACTGACTTTGATGTGTTTGCGGATGGCTGCCAGGAAATATTGACAGGAAATATTGGCGTGTTTGAGTTACTGCGAAAAGGGTTGAATGTAATACTCGTAATAGGTCTTCAGCTATGAAATTGGAGATTTTATAACCAGCATTTTCAAATTTAATTATCTGTGGATTTGCGCGCAATTCGAAATTTAAATTAATTTTATTCGAAAGCCGTGTTATTTTAATTTCAAACTCAGGCATTTGTTTTCAGATAGTGTTTTGTTTTTGTGAAATTGTGGTAGTTTTTGTCGCCATGGATAAACGGAAAATTCGTACAATGTTCGAATATGAGTTCCTACGTGGAAATACCGCTGTGCAAATAACACGAAACATTAATGACGTGTACGGGCCTAACACTGCTTGCATAAACACGGTCCATTTTGGTTCAATCGTTTTAAATCTCTAAATTTTTTGTGGAAGAACGAGCCTCGCGGTGGGCCAGTAACCATTGTCGACAACGACAAAAGGCGATAGTGGAAGTGGATCTAACTCAATCTATGGCTGATCTTTCTGCGGGCTTTGGAGTTAATGTCAAAAAAACATTGAAGTACTTGCGTTAAATCGGAAAGATAAAAATGCTAGATAAGTGGGTGCCACATGAACTTATAAGCGACCAACCGCGAGACTTGCTCATCAAAGCATGCATAGCACTACCGAATCGGCATAGAAACGAAAGAGTTCTAAATCGAATTGCTACCTGCGATGAAAAGTGGTTCTTGTACGACAACCGCAAGTGTTTGTCTCAGTGAGTGGACTCTTGTACAGCACCTAATCAGTGCGCTAAAAAAAGATTACTGATAGGAAGATGATGGTGACTATCTGGTGGACCAGTGCCGGACTTGTACGTCACAGCTTCTTACCGAATGCGACAACAGTGACGTCAGATGTCTATTGCCAAGAATTACAAATAATGATGGAGAATGCTCTTCCCCATTGCTTCTCCACGACAACGCGCGAGCTCACACTTCACGAAAGACCATCGCAAAGCTACAAGAGTTACAGCTAGAAGCTCTCCGTCAACCACTGTACTCACCGAACCTTGCCCCAACAGTTCTACTTTTTTTTAAATTAGACATTTTTTTAAGTGGGAAAAAGTTCAACACACGAGACATGTATGAATGGCCAGTACTAGATGAACACTACATTATTTATTACTATCAAGGTGTTATATTGTCTCACTCAGTAGTCACTTTTTTACTAGGTTAAGTTTTATAAAAATAAACAAAATTATAAATTATATTTGTCTTCATGGAATGCCAACGCTAATTGAGCACTATAATAATGCTAGATTCATTTGATGCTGTGCTATGAGGTCAGCGGTTTAGAAGGCAGTACCCTGCTAGCTTAATTAAAGCTGGCAGTTTAGCTGGCAGGTAGGTATTCAAAAGTGATTTTTAGGTTCCTTTGATCATTTTTCATTTTATATTAAATTAAATTAATTAAATTAAATTAATTATATTTAAATATAATATAGTAGGTACGTGAAAACTAACCAAGTCAAATGTAGAGCTTGAATTACATGTCCTTGTGATTAAAATTTAAGGCTTTTCTACACAGAAATTGGCACCCATTTAGATCTCAATTCTTTTTTTTGATAGGTTTTGAAAGAAAAAGTTTTTGGAGACACAATATTGTGCCAAAAATCGGCCATTTCAATTACTTTTTAATTTTGATATATTTGCCGCGCCATTAAAGAATCGAATCTAAAATGGCGGAACCTATCATTACCTCTCACTCGCACGTTATTTCTGTCTTCTGTCACACTCGTCGGTACAGCACGCAAAATAATTCATCACTTAAAATTTAGTTATCTACTTAACTATTTAATAGGTGTAAACTGGACTTAACTGCATGCTATGATAAGATGCGTTATCCATTACTAAGATACGTTAACCATTATTAATGTGCATGATGGCGCAGATTCGGTATCAGTTTAAAAAAAAATACTATATGAAAACATACGGAACCCGTGGTTTGCGATACCGATTAGCACTTGGCTGAGTTTTTTAAATATTTTACTAATATTTATTTTCAAATAACAAAGGTCTATTAAAAAAATATCACCTATCTAGCAACTCTGTTTTGTTGACGGTCTTAACCTGTTATTACAAGTACCATCCGCCATTTTAGATTTGTTTCTTTAATGACGCGGCTTATATACAGTGTTAATGTTACAATTAAGAAGAATCTAACGGCACCTCACAAGCTGAAATCGATCAACAATCGGCTACAGAGCGTGCCAAAGAAATATACATACAATGTATGTACATACACTTGAAAAACATATCCCTCCTGACGCAGTCGGACGTAAAAATATAACTAATAATTTTTGAAATCGGTCCAGTAATGTTTGAGTTTATCCATTACAAAAAAAAACAAAAATCAAAAATTTATTCTTTATATTATTATAAGTTTAGATATATATTATAAGAAATTACAAAGCGCCATTAAGGTGCGATTATCTGGATCTAGTTAATGACCATAGATAATATTATAATAAATATTTATTTTAGCCGCATTACTTTTCCCAAGACAGCTTTGCCTCTCTGTTACATGAGAAGGGTTGACGAAGAAGGGGTGTTTTGTTACTTGACTCAGATTTTATTTGCTCTCGCTAGCATAATTTCAGCTTAAAACAACATGTAGGTATAGGTGTACCAGAATCTCATGGCATTATTGACAAGCAAAAAATGGGTTTATAATATCGCAATGAAAATCGTTAAAACTATTATATAAAAATTGTGAAGTCAGCACGGGAAGTCAGAGTTGAATGTTTTTTTCTCTTTTTCTGAAGTGAAACCTTTACGATCACAAACCACAAATACTATAATATTTTTAATGTTTATTGAAAAACATGAAAAAAGGTGTAATAAAACGACAATATACAATATTAATACGAGTATTATCCATCTCGTAGGATTGACTCGTTTCGATACTTAGTTTTTTCGATTATATATTCTTAGTAATTAAACTAATTATAATTTCTTTATACGTAAATAGATTTGCAAATGATATTAAAATATTGAAATGAAATTAAGAATATAAACATTGTTACAAATTAAAGCCTGCAATAATGTTGTCAATATGAAATGAAAAGTTGCATCATGCTATGTCAAGTAACTGAAATGTTAGAGGAGCAATTTCATTATCTATTTATTCTCTTCATCAAATGAATAAAAAATATCAATATACCTACCTATACAGATGGAAAATTTTAAATTGTAGTTGCATAAATTACCTACCTAGTCACTTAATTATTATAATATAAAAAATATGTGCTAAATGTACCTAACATTGTTCTTTATACATATATTTTCATCTGAAGGTAGTAAACCAGACCACCAGTAATACACCAGAGTAATGTTACTTATATATTAGGAAACGAACACAATAGAAAAACATCAACGATCAACAACTTTTATTCCAATTACCCCAACGCTGGGGATTGTTGCGTCTCCAACTTAATTACACCATTTTGCGAACAGATTCTGGTACACCTATAATTCGTAGAATGTTTGCAGATATTTAAATAAATAGGAGAATACAAAATTTTTGACTCTGTCGAACTACAACCGATACCACAGAATACATAACAGTAAATAAATAAGTAAAACCTATTGGTACAGAAGAGTCACTCCGCAAAATCATTTAAATAAATAGCGACACTTGTTCAGACACAATAAAGTGTAATTCAGGTCGCACAGCGCTAATCGTCTACAAACGTTGACATCTAAACGTTGTCTCTCTTTCTAATCATAACTCTTAACCTCTCTGATAACGTCAGGATTGTCATTTTTGTTTGTGGTGTGTGATAGATTACGAATGTATCTAAGACACGGTCCGCGCGACGCGGTGGCGCGTGGCAGCCCTTCTGAAATTGGCCCGACACGTCGAACGCGGCACGTACACATCATACTAAAAGTGGGAAGTGCGACAGGCCTGTCGATACTTAATTATACAATATTTCATTCAATTCGCATTTATAATTCGCACTTTTAAATTGGTAAATTTTAGATACTTTTCTTATCCTCCTACTACAGGAAAATGGTTCATGGCAACAGATTCCCACTTCTAAGAAACCATTCTAAGGATATAAGTATTTCTACATGACTCTGTAATTCATCTTCTTTCTATCAGTACCAACGATAATTTAGCTCTTATCTTACATTAGAATATCGGAAAATGGATAATAAATGCTTACCGTAAAAGTTCCAACGCTATACTTACAAATGTGTAATGGTTTATGAAAGTAAATAGATTTTAATGATAAAATTGACAAGTGCGAGTTAAACTCGCTTGGAGAGGGTTCCGTACGTTGATTATGTATTTACCGTTATTTTCTCATTTTATTTATTTTTGCCGCATCTTACAGGTGTTCCTGTAATATTCAAATAAAGAACTATTCTCTGTATTTTTTTTCAAAAAGATATATTTATTTTTATTATTTATTTCATCAGAGATAAGAGGGAGAATGGTCAATTGGTTTTATGTTTCATTCTTTCTTGAATCATTTTAAAACTAGCTATTGTAGAACTGTAACAAAAATATATTTGAGATCCTTACAACAAGCTCTTTCATTTGACATACCACACGATACGGTTTGCAAAATATTTCTTGTTTAATTTTGATTTTGTTATTTTTTTTTCAAATTACAGTTGTTTACTTTATACCTTCGTATTTGGGTCACAAAAAAGTACATGAGTACCAAATTTCAACTCATTTGGTCCAGTAGTTTCAAAGTAAATTGGCTGTGAATGGCGGTCGCCTAGACGCATGACTGATCCTTTAAGGGTTACGTTTTTCGTTGTTGGAACTCTAACAATATTCAACATGATCTACATAATAATATGTGCTATAGTAAAGTATAGATACAGTTGCATTCTAAATACTGGAAAAATTCACGGTTTAATGTTGTTAGAGAATTTCTTATAGAAGAATGGAAATAGAGAAGGAAAGCTTCAGATTTCGCACACAGATAACATATCGTAGAAAACTCAAAAGCTCAGAACAGAAAGAGAGAAATATTGAGTAGCGCGAAAATTGGATTTAGCGGAGCCTCTTGAACGAGAGATATCTTTTTCTTTCTTTTGATTTCATTCGTCTCATTTTCTCAAAGGAAAAATTGACTTTACTACAAGAATTCCGATGATATCCAGGTACCATTTGCATCACTGTATTGTACATTATATGGTACATACTCTAGAATTTTATCATATTAAACTTTTTCCCGTACATAATATTAGATATTAGATTCATGATGCTCGTGGCTTCACGCACGTGGATATCGATTTTTTACAAATCCTGCGGGAACCCTGTACTTTTCTGTATAAGTAGTTTAGTAGTCCATCGCGGACAAACAACGTGACACGTAATTTATATTTGTATTTATTATATTATATTTTATTTTTATATTAATAAGATTTGCAAATAAACATGTCATAACTTATCTAAACCTGTTTAATTGCCTAAGTTATGAGCGTAATTAAGCTATAAAGTCCCAATGAGAGAGGTACCTAAATATCGGAAAATTTTATGAAATCAGTTAACAAGGTTTAACATTCGTAGTAACAAAGGTATTTTAATGCAAAAGTGTCGGGACCTCGTAAATATATTGATATTCTGTTATTGAACAGAGACGTTTTACTTATCCACTACTTGCAAATTTCGACCGCAGGCCAGATAGTAAATAACTCTTATTTCATGTTATATTCATTTAGACCTACTGCACGACATAATTTTATGACTTCATTTCTTTTTGTTCGTGAGAGTGCCCTTGCGTTGACTGCAAAAAAAGCTGTACGTAACATAAGTTTTGATCAAAATGAAGAGGCTTTTAGAGTTGAGGCTAGTATATTCCGGCTTTGTAAAGTTAGAAGCTTGGCTCTTCGTGAGATCTAATTACTCAAAGTGAAAGCTCTACGAGATTTTGATTGTTGACAACCTATTTTAAATATTTTATTGGAAGTTGTTATTACCTTGGAACGAGAATTTAACTAGATATCAGTATTTTAAATAGCGGTTCGTTGCGTAAATGCTATTTTTGAAATGACTTACAGTAATAACAGCAAAGATTAAACATAAGTACTCGTATTTTTATGATCTACACGAGGGCATTACTTGATTAAGCCTTGCTTCAAACGTGATTATCTTCTGAGGCGTAGTTATTATTCTACATGATATAACTATAAAGTAGGTGTAAGGTCCTTAGGGAGGACGTATATGGGTCTCATTTCCTATATTCTCATCATAGCTTGGAATCTAGGCGAGTTTATTAAATCTGTTAGCGACATAATTATTTTAAATGACATTTATTATTAATTTGAGTGAGGGTCGTTTTTTTAAATATATTAAAGCTAAATATTTAGTCAATAAATGTGTCCAGAAATCTTTTTAGTTCATAATAGTATGGATAGCCTTAAATATCTCAGATTATTTGCAATAAAAATAGAATTATATTCCTTCTTTATGCAAGTTTATTTTCAATTGTTTTCAATATTTCCAATAATACAATATCTTGCTATTTTTTTAAGCTTGAAAATGAATGACGGTGGCGTTATTTTCAAATATTATGGTAACCAAAATAGGGTTAGGTACTCATCTACAATGTACAAATGTAGGGTCGCTACACATTCATTCATATAAATAGGCTTACAATCAATGAAGTATTATAATATAATAGTAGGTATATTCGTTCACTGCTTATAATAGGAATTTAGGCAGCAGGATTTTCAAATGATATGAGCGTGAGATGGTGTACGAAAAATAGGCGACTAAATAGTATTTACCTATCTTAATTAAAGTATTTTTATTCATAAGGCTTTTATAAATATAAATATTCATATAAATATACATGTTGCAAAACAATGTCTGCCGGGTCAGCTAGTAATGTACAAAATAGAGCACAAATGATTCTCAATTTTTAATCATCGGATTGTTTTGTTCTTATGTTGAATGAGACGGTTGGGATAAAAATTCAATCTTTTCCTAGCTAGCACAAAGTTACCTTTCATAATAACCTGAGCTTTTGTGTAGGACAGCCATTTTGCCTTCATTACAACCCCAAGCTTGGAAACCGACTTGATTTGCAAGACAAAAGGCCTGTGGGTAACAATAATTTATATTTATTTATGGTCCCTATTTAGGGGTCTTCTGAGTTTATAGACTCTGTAATAAGAGCGCAACGGATTCTTAAAAGAGAAAAGGGATGTCGTTTACATTTACAATATCGGATGGATGATTCTAAACTGAGGGTAGTCATATCATCGGGTCGTGAGAACCGTTTGGTTTAAACTGACTATCGTTACATGGTGCCAGGTCAAGGAGAATTTGACTTCATATCCTCATTGTGACATTGTGACTAGGACTCAAGCATAGAATTCCTTAGTCATTATCATTTAGTGTATTAAGTTTTGTATTTTTGAAACAGAAAATTGCCGAAGCAGTCTGTTATTTGAAGTAGACCTACTGGAAATTACAGAAAATGGAGGACGGGAAGTAATTTGGAATTCCGCTTCTGTCTAATAATCTGCTCTCGCTTCGCTTTAGGTTTGATCTGTATATTCACAAACGTAGGTGACGCACGTAAATACCTTTGCGCTTTAGCACCGTACCCCTTTTATTTGAATTATTCGTTATTTTGTTACACTCACAACTGACATGAAATCATTGCAACTAATACAAATTTTCGTGCTGTTATTATTATATGTATATTCTGGTTATTAAAGTCTGGATATTGATGAGAATTTTAAATTAGTACGAAATATTTTGCATTCGGATGAACATTAATTAAATGAAATCAAAAATACTTCGTAACTATGTAATCTTTACTAATATTATAAAGAAGAAAGATTTGATTGTTTGTTTGCATTGAATAGGCTCCGAAACTGCCGAACCGATTTGAAAAATTCTTTCACTGTTGAGAAGCTACACTATCCCCGGGTGACATAGGCTATATTATATTTTTTTACTATTTTTACCGTAGTGATGCGAGGGCGATTTCTTAGTAAAGTGATAAACGTAAAACTAATAAAATATTTTTTTTTTGGAAATCAGGACTAGAATCAGTTAATCTGAACGTAATGAATCAATTTTTCTTACAATTTAAAAGAACGCTATTGTAGTGGGTAAGTATAGCTCACAACATATAATTAATTGAACCTTTGGGCTGCAGTGGCATAGCCAAGCGCCTCGTGTAATCTTATTGGAAAACACATTTAGAGGATGAATGGCTTTTGCCTACTTAAATTAGGTATAAAGATTTATGTTTGGAGTGTATCGAGACTTCAACGGTTAAGTTCAGTCTTTCTCAAACTGAAAGATATTATCCTTGTGGGCGTAAGTAGAACAACTTACGGCAGGTACAAGACATTAATGTTTTCATGCACAATTTAGGGGACAGATTTAATTAAAAAAGTGGAACATATATAAAAATAGCTTTTTCGTCTGCCCTTCAGGCTATAAAAAAAATAGTGGTTTAGTTCGCAACGACTACACTTACTGTGGTAGCGTTTAATTTATTGATATAGAAGTAATTGAGGTGTACAATGTGTATTTATCCTTCACTCTAGATAACGTCCCTTGCACCCTTACAGTAATGACATACGGCAAACTTAGGGAAAATGTAAGTTTGCCGTATGTCATTATTTGACAGAAATTGATCCTTGTTAGCGACACTATCGAATGGTGTAATAATACAGGATGAGTTTTATTTTCATAATCCACGGGTTAGATTCTTGGTCTGAAATATTGATTTTTCATGTTATTACTTCCCAGAATTCGTTCCTTGTTAACGACATTATCGAATGGTAATAAGGTAAGGCGGGGTAAGTTTTTTTTTCAAAATCAACGTTCGATTCCTGGCTACAGATATTGATTGTTCAAAAAATGTAATGTTGCAGTTTTAGATTTTATCAAAATCGACCCCGAGACACTTTTCAGCATTTTTCGCTGTACCTCGTAGTTTCAGATTTGGTCATCCACGCACACTTGAAAAATTCACCCTGTAGATATATGTAACTTGAAGCTACAGAACAGAGCTCGAGGGATTTTTTTAGCTGCAAGTAATCAACCTAACTCGGTCGGCACCTTTGGGCGCTGTTTGTAATTGGATGTGTAACAGTGACAGAATTTCTTGTTGTGTTTACCAAGTTGATACTTATTAGATGTTTAATTAAAAAGAACGTGTTGGAGTTTTTTTTAGTATTAAGGTCGTAGCTCACTTACACGACACCGCTCCCACCCAACCAAAGTATGAAAATTCAAATATAAACTTAAAATCGTGCTTTGTAGGTGCGCTTTACAGTAACAACAAAAATTAGCAGCTTTTGTAGGTGCACTTTACAGTAACAACAAAAATTAGCAGGACCTTTAGGATTTCCAGTAACTGTAACTGAGGTAAGCACTGTGCCTCTGCTACTACAACATCGAACGATATATGTACCTAAATTTGTATCCTATTAAAAACATAAATATGAAATGAGAGCCAAGTTAAAAAACAGAATTGAGATCTAAATGGGTGCTAAGTTCTGTGTAGAAAATGCTAAAGTGCTACTCATATTATATTATATTATAATATAATTAACTTATATTCGTTAAGTCATAGGCAAGTAAGTGTTTTTCTTGTTAGCTGGTACCGTACTTATACTATTAGGATGATTATAATACCTACATATGTAACTTTTCTAAAATTTGGTTTGCTGGTAACTAACTTATGAAAACTTGCCAAGTCAAATGTAGAACTTGTATTACATGTTCTTGTGACTAAAATTTTAGGGTTTTCTACATAGAACTTGGCACCATACAATATTACACATGGCGCTGCGTTACTAGCAACCCTTTTTTTAACTTTGGCTGGATAATAAGGCCTAAGCTTTTTTTTAATTGCTTCCTTTGTATGTACCTGCAGACTTGTGCAATTCAAAGCCGTCCGTAGCACACAAGATTGGAATGATGATAAGTACAACCTTGTTAATACAGCATTGTCCAACGGGCGAATATCGAACAAATCAACGACATTATCATCAGTATCTAAAACTAGCCAGGAACTGCATATTATCGATCGTCATCTTTCTACGTCCACCTCAAAATTGTAATTCTTGCCCTTGAAACTTCTCGTCATTATGCTGTCTTTTATCTTAAATCTTTCATTGTTTAAGCAATGTTTCAGGAATTGCTTGCCTTTCAAAAATAAAATTATCTTACGCTTTAATCTTATTTTTCCTTTTCCTATTAATCCTCTTATTCTATTCTCTATGTTATTTTCCTCTCTACGATTGCTATTTTTACTTAATCTCTAATATCACTGCTGTGGTAAAGGTATGCTTGGACGGAACATAATATTTTCTCTCTGGTTATTTATTTTTTATACGCACCCTTCAATAGGTATCATATATTTATTCATATGACGTTGATGGGTTGCCTGGAAGAAATCGCTATTTAGCGATAAGGTCGCCTGATGTCATTTCTGTTTGTTAACCTTTTTGTTTGTTTTATGGTGTACTAAGAATAACAAGAAAAATAATGATCCATCTATCTGTAAACGTTTAATAATAAGTAGGTACTGTAAAGAAGTACTAGAAGAAGTACTAGTTCTAGTGTTCTATAGTTTCAGTGAGGTCCATAAATTTATGTCACATGCAGTGCAAGTGCTTATGCGTTAAAACTTGAGCGTGCTCGACGCTTTTTATGTGGGACTGGTGTGGTAGCCGTCTGATCTGGAAAATTTATAAACTATTGTACCTAAACAATATTTATATTTACTTAAAAAGTAAAAAACTCTTCAGGTCTGGACAATATTCGCATGTGATAGGGTTCAGTTCTGTAAATAGGTCGCAAAAATTACCTCATAGCATGTGAGAAATTACAGTTTTAGGATTTTCATTTAGGATTTCATATTTGAAATAAAAATGTATTCATTTTCAATACTAAATGACAGAAGGTTTGTTTGGGAACTTATTACGCAACAATTAATAAGAATCATAATTTAACCAGAATTTGGTTATTATTTACCCTTACAGCTATCGCCCGAAGTCGTGGACAAAGTTGTTCCAGCATGAAGAACCAAGTCGCGAATTTTTAACCGACTTCAAAAAAAGGAGGAGGTTCTCAATTCGACTGTACTGTTTGTTACCTCCGAACTTTGGACTGGGTGAACCGATTTGGATGATTCTTCTTTTAATTGAAAGCTGGTGCTTGTCGTGTAGTCCCACATAAGTTTGAGCGAGATCTGACAATGGCATCCATGTCAAAAGTACAATGTACTTCATTTGAAGTCGGTTATTTTTTTGTTAAAATGTTAGATTATACTAAACCCTTGGCACTTTCGTATATACAAACAAATTATACTTACATACGTATTTACACATGACCAAAATGCAGAGAATAATTTTCAGGTTCAGAAAACCAAATAGACTACAATTAAGAGGACGCCTGGACGCGAATTCACACTAAAAAGGGGCGTGGCCACTGTCTTTTGTTCTCAATCGTCAGCTTTCCATACGTCACTCACGTCATAAGCACAGCACAGAAAAACTACGGAGTAGTTAATAATACAATATTTATGTTTTGTTATTAATATTAGAAACTAGCTGACATGGCAGACTGTTCTGAAAAATATTTTAAATTTATAATAGAATTATTTAATTAAAACTTCACTGATCACCATCAAACTATAGCCTTTGTAATTCAGAAAAAATGTAGATTTTTATAATATTAGTTTAAGTAGATAAAAATGTTTGATGATGTTGAAGAGAGTAAAGAATGCGTTACTTTTCAGTTTCCTAATAAATTATTTATTAATAAAACTCGCTTAATTTTTAGTAATGTATCACTTTATTTTATAATAAAACAGGCAATAGGTATAAGAAAATGCAATATACATATAATAGCTTATAATATATATAAGATTGCAGATTTTTTATTTTTAACCTATTAAACAAAGGAGAATGCCCATAGCCAGTAATCTCAAAAAGAAATATTGTATCACAATGATTTTTGAACAAAAAATTTAATTAAAATAATTCAAGTATTTCACCGTATTTCCAAAAAATATTAATAAGTAACTTTACTTCCGTTTTACAAAAAAAAACCATTGGGCCATTTATGTTTGGATAAGGGCCAATCAGGAATCTTTTAAGATCCTTCGGGCCAATAGGTTGCATTGATTCGATTATGATTATGATACAACAAACTAGATGACGTAAGGGGACTGTCAAATGAATTTGAAACTTATAAGATCGAGATTACATACGAAATCGACTTTAATAGGCCTGCATAGAGTTCATATTACTGTGAGTTTACTATAAGGGAACATACCAAAACCACGTGACCCATTTTTTCCAACTTTTTACCTCCCTCCCCCCTTTTAGTGACCATACGTAGTATATGAGAAGACCCCCTCCCTCCCCCCTAGTTTTCACGTGGTAATTTATAAAGACTTGTTGTGTGGCGCAATAGTTGCTATGGCGGATCGCCGTACCAAGGGTCGGTGGTTCGATTTCCAGCGAATTGAATTTTTGATTTTTGAATATCTGTTCTTGGTCTTGGTGTGAGTGATCTTGTCTTTGTGTATTGTCCATAGCACCCACGACACGATATTGCTATGCTATGGTACATAACGCGCCACTCCCGCATTCATGGCATTGACAACCGGAAAAAGAAGATCTTAATGTGAAATTAAGAAGAGTACTACCAAAATTTACGACGAATTTCTGTCTGTAATATTGGTCGACTGAGCTGGTTGAACCAAAAAAGGTAGAAATCTGGCGTTTTATTACTTAAGAAAGTATAGGTCAGAAGTACTGATTTCTTTATTTTTGTGCTATGACAGCTATGTATGACAATAGGGATGTTTACGCTAATTATAAATTAATATAAATTTATGTCTAAAATATTAGTGGTAACATTTAAAGGCCTAAAATATGATTCTTTTATTGAAATCAATCACAATAAATTAAATATCATTAATTTAAAATGTTAAAAATTGTACTCACTGTCACGTGACCTCAAACGCCATTTTGAGAATATGATGTCATTGGAACAATTTTATATGGAAATTCAATAAACTTAGTAGACAGACAGTATTGAATATCGTTTAGTGACGTCACGTGACGTTTTTGGTGGGAAATTTGATAGTGATTTTTATTTATCAATTTTTGTTTTTAAATTGAAGATTATTATTTTTTATATATTTAATTCGTGAATATTGAGGTTCTATCTATGAAATAAAATTGAATCCTAAAATTAGTCAACATCCAGAAAGAATTTTATTGCATTTCAACTAAATTTGCAGTTGGGCATTGCAGTTGCTAGTGTCTTTTATATTTCAAAAACCATTTTATGGACATACTAATAGCGTTTAGCCGTATTTGAGTGGCTTAGAATACTAACCCCAATCCCACGCCGGATGGGTGTGTAAGAGGCGACTAAATTCGGCTCGCTGGTGGTAGGGCCTCTCGAGATATTATATTGATAATATTGATTTTAATTGTTAATTAATACCATTTTTACTATTATTATTTCTCCATGGGGTTTCCCTGGATAGCTACCACCCTTGAGCATGAGTCAGCCTCGTCGTGTTCCGGCTGGGGGATTTCTTTCTTTCTTCTTTCTTCGATGACCTCGTGTATCCTGCTCTCAAGAGTGGTGCGGATTTTATCCGACCAGCGTATCGGAATTCGGACTGTGACTTTGCGGTCTGGTCCCCTGGACTTTTCCGGTGGTGACTAACTTCTCAAGATTATCACCGTTTTTCCGGGCCTTAAGTACCTAAGGTCTAAAATACTCCAGTACTCATTGATGGCAGATGGTCGGAGTCTCTTAGTCTCCTAGGTTTTCTGCTTTTGGGCTTTTCTATGACAATGTACTACGGAAATTGAACGCCTGTATCTTGCACATCATGTGACGCTCCAGTCGATGACAAAGTTGGAAGGCATTGTTAGAGACACTTGTAGGGCGTAGGGCGACTGTGCGCCTAGGCTAGCATATAAAAGAAGCCTTAGTGCACGATCCCAAGGTGGAACTTGTAAAGTTCACGAAAAGGTAGCAGTAATCTCACTTATGAGCCCTAGCTGGACTTCGAGCCCCCACTAGGGAACAGCATTGTAACTGCTGGAGACAGAAATAAATTTCAAAGCCACTATCGCTTTACAATTTATACTTTGCACCACTGTACATACCTACACTGTTCTACACTGTTCTTTTCAACTCGCTTCTTTTTCGTGATTAACTCCTGGTGATCCTTATTAGGACGGTTGTTACGAAGAGACCAGTGAGTGCTGATACGAGGTTTCAGCAATGGCTAGGAGATCTTTCGCAGGGTCTTTTGGTTTGGACGGCAAGGTCCAAACACTCAGTAAATTTGTCATTAGTTCATGATCAAATTTGACTTTAGGATGAAACTCATTAAGCTTAGCAGTGCGCTGATACATCTCACAAAAAAATATTGGGTTTTTAATAAAATTTTGAACGAGTTTTTGTAATAAATATATTGATTGTATTCATAAATTATTTGTATTTTAACTTCTAAAAGTATTATGTATTTATTTATACACATACACATAATTAACAGGACTAACCCAAAGCATTACGTGCAGAATTTCCGAATTATCCGCATATATCCGGATAATGTTTAGGAACTATCCGAAATATCCGGATACTAAATTGAGCGGATAATTGCATGCCCTATTTCAACTATAAGCTTTTTACTTCAAAATGACGAGTTTCCATACTAACTTGCACCTCCTAAATTAACCCTTTAAGGGATGATTTTCTAAAACTTACGAAATTGACTTGTATAAAAGAGACTTCCGATCCCTATTTTTACCCCTTAATTAAAGAACAGATTTTCAAAAATCCGTTGTTAGCTGACGACTCCTTGGCATATAATATCTTCTTGCCAAATTTTATTTTATTCGGTTCGGTAGTTTTTTTCTATTTTTTGTTTAATCAGCGGTGAGTCTCCTTTCGCTTTTATATAATACTAGGAAATCGCCCTCGTTTCGCTTCGGGATAAACAGTTATATATATAATATAGTATATGTCACCCGGGGATTCAAATCGGTTAGGTAGTTTCGGAGCCTATTCAATGCAAACAAACAATCAAACCTTTCCTCTTTATAATATTAGTGTATAGATAATGTTTTATGGAATTGAACAGTTACTTATTTATTATTTAATCTCTTAAACATCATCAAACATTTTAATTGATGATAAGTAAAAATAATAAAATATAAATTATAAAACAAAACTACTCCATTTCTCTGTGCTGTTTAGTTTTCTCCATTTAACGTTTTGACAAGCATAAACAAAAGATAAAAACTTTTTACGCTACTACAAATTCATACAAATTGTTAAATAAAAAATTGCGCAGAGCGACACACGTCCGGCGTCGATGAAGACCGCAGTCGACTGAAGGCAGATCATAATGACAGTGATGGAATGACTTTTTGTATGAAAATTGTGAGATAGTTATACTGAGCTTGCGCTCGGAAATGAACGACATAAGCGCCAAACAACGTTTTTATTTATTTTTTAAAAAGTACTTCATGGATATTCACAAAAATATACATGGATTTAGATGTGATAATCTACTATGTTTTAAAAAGAATTCCGTGCACAAATGGGTTAAAATATCGCGGTGGTAAGATATAATAAAAATAATTAGAGCCAAGTTTATGATTTTTTTCTATCGAGAAAATTTCACGCAATCGTGTTTTCATTTTCGAGCAGATTTAAAGTATATAGTCAAGAAACATATACCTAAGTATTACGTTGATAGCGTATAAACTTTACGAAATATGAGGAAAAAAATATCAACCAAATTCCCGCGGTAGCGCCTTAATGGTAATCCAGTGCAAGACGGTTTTGTTCCTTTTTTGCTCCTGAGGGGAGGACAAACGTTCCCAATCTATGCTTATAGGTCTACCTACATCCGACAAAGCATAAAGTAACAAGAATAAACATTAGCATTAACTAATAAGTAGTTAGTAAGTAAAATACTACTTAGTTAGAATAATTATATTTATAACGTAAATTCAATGATCACAGCTGGGGCCGACTGATAAACGCGACATTCGATAGATGAAAGCACTTATGTTTTGCCCCTAGCACTTGACTTCATCGATCAATTACGATCGAAACAAGCAAGACACCTACTTACACCTACTGATTTTATTAAGAGACACCTAGATTTACCAAATCATTCACTGGTTTGCCTTAAACGAAACGCTAGCTTGGCGTGTTGATGAAACATAATAAAAATGGTTTTATTCTGCGACCCGTACCTATGAGTACGATAAAAATTCTACAAAAGTGTAAGACTGAAATATGAATTCGAAGAAAATAAAAATTTTACGACAACGGATGACGGTACCTACAACAATTGGAGATAAAAGCATAAAGGACTGTCCTATGACAATATTCTTAGCTATTCATTTATGCAAAAACGGTTTCTAAAAAATGAATAAACAGAATGCCGTTGTAATCACTCAAATTACTTAGGGAGCCGACTTGGCAGAGAATCTAAAACAATCCATTTAACTAGCTGAGTGAACCCAACACGTGTCTGACCCAGTTATGTGTATAGGCCCCAATCCATCTTTGAGAAACGAAATGAAATGAAAAGAAATGAAATGAAACGATATGAAATGATATTTATTCGAAATTGACTCTTACAAAGACTTTTCGGAAGTCGAACATTTTTTTTTTTTTTTTTTTTTTAACGTGTGGAAAGACCTTCGTCTCGTCCATCCGGCCACGGGAAGCCGGACAGGTATGTGGGACTTGAACCCACCAAAACCACACGGTGTCGACGCCTACCGCATTGGTGCCGGGACTGTGTGCTATTCTCGCTCCACTGCCCCGGCGCGGCGGCCGCTACCACGGCGGCCTCGGCACGGCGCGCTCTCTAGCCCCTCTCCTTGTCGAGAGGGTTGGAGCGGCCAGCGGGATGGCCCGTCCGCCTACTATTTCCCGCTAGGGTAAAGGCGCGCTCGACACTGGCGCGCCTTTCAACCCGAGCCGTTACGCCGGACGACGAATTCCCGTATCCGTCACCCGACCGGCTGTTGTTATGGGGCCAAGAGGTGCAGGCCGTAAGCCCGCCTTCTTCGCCCTGTGCGCCGGCGGCGGATGGCGAGGTCTGTAGAGTCCTCTCGCTCTCTCTCCGCCGCCTCTTTGCGGAGCATGACGCACTCCGCAAAGGCCTGCACCGCTGTCCACGACGTGTCACTGCCAACCATGCATTTGATCACGGTCGGCAGCGAGAGGTCGTCCCCAACGACCGCACGTAATTGTGCGCGGTCCTCCGCCCAGGCTGGGCAGTCCTCTAAGGTGTGCTGGGCGTCCTCGTCCTGGCATCCGTCACAGTGGTGGCAAACAGCAGACGGCTCCCGGCCCACTATTCGGCACAGATACCCCCCGAAGCAACCATGCCCGGATAGTATCTGTGTCAAACGGAATGTCAGGGAGCCGTGTCGCCTCGCCAACCATTGGCCTAAAACTGGACGGATCGCTTCGACGGTCCTACGCCCAGCAGTGGGCTGCTCCAGCCTCTGGCTCCACTCCAAGATGGTGCGTTGACACAGCTCGTTGCGGCGTCCTGCGATCTCTCTCGGTGCCGGTCGGTCACCCCGGTCCAGTGCCTCCTCGCGCCAAGTAAATAAGGACGCGAGGATCCCGGCTTCCAGGTCCCAGGGTATGCTACCGGCCAGCACGCACGCTGCCTCACATGAGATCGTGCGATATCCCCGAGCGGCCCTGATCGCCATCAACCTCTGCGGTCGTCGCAAGAGGGCGATATTTTGGTTGCTCAGGGCCTCAGCCCAGACAGGGGCACCATAAAGGGCCATTGATCGCACGACCCCCAGGTACAAGCTCCTGCAGGACACCTCCGGTCCTCCCAGATTCGGTAGGAGCCGCGTCAACGCACCAGCCGCCGCCATCACACGCGGCACTAGCGCCGCAAAGTGGAGCCCGAAGTTCCATCTGCCATCAAGGACGATGCCTAAGTAACGCATTGTCGGCTTGATGGCGATTTGAACCCCGCTAACCGTTAGGCTTGAGTCTGGGGGAGGCCCCCGCCGAGGGCCGTGGAAACACAACGCCTCAGACTTTTCAAGGGCCACCTCCAGACCCAACCGGCGGATCTGGCGCACCACTTGCGCTACTCCAGCGGTAGCGAGCAATGACGCATCGCGGAATGTGGCACCGCGGGCGGTCACGAGTGTGTCGTCCGCATAGCAAACGACGACGACTCCCGGAAGATAAGCCGCCCGTAGCACCCAGTCGTAGCCGATGTTCCACAGGAGCGGTCCTAAGACAGAACCCTGTGGAACACCGCGCGCCATTGCACATTCCTTCCATCCGTCTCGAGCAGGGAAAATTATCCTCCTGTCTGAGAGGTAGTCCCGGATGAGCCGGCGCAGGTAGAATGGCACCCCGTGGTAACGGAGCGCCTCCATAATGCAGGGCCAGGGGAGGGAGTTAAAAGCGTTGGCGATGTCAAGAGACACCGCCACGATCACCTCACCGTGGGAGACCGCATCCTGCGCCAGGGACTTCACTCTCAGGATGGCGTGGATAGTTGACCTCTTCCGGCGGAACCCGTACTGGCCATCCGCGAGATTAGGCCCAACTCGCTCTAGGTGCTCGACAAGGCGGTCAGAGGTGACTCTTTCCAGCAATTTGCCTGCCTCATCCAGCACAACGAGCGGACGAAAGCCCGACGGGGAATCCGCCGGACGTCCCTCCTTCCTTAGCAGGACTAAGCGTCCTGTTTTCCACGCCTTAGGAAACTTTCCCTGCTGGAGACAGGCATTCAAAAGCCCCCTCAGTCGCTCCTTCAGCGCCTCTGCGGCGACTAGGGCCGAGACCAGCACTCGACCCGGAACACCATCGGGACCCGGAGCGGTATTTTTGGTGCGCAACCTTTCCACAGCGGCGCCAAATTCACCCCGGGTTATTTCCGGGATTTCGTCGCTGTCCTCGATCCTAGCCTCCTCCGGCGGAGCCATGCTCGGAGGCTGGATTGCCATTCCTCGCGGGAATAGAGTGGCAATCACTTGCTCGAGGAACTGCGGCTCCAGACTCTGCGTCAGGGGGACGCCATATGGCCGAATCTTGTTACGTACAAGTCGGTACGGACGCCCCCAAGGATCACGGTCTAAGGTGGCCAGCAGTTCCTCCTTGGCCTCTTTCTTCGCGATCGCTATCGCGCTCTTAAGCGAATTCTTCGCCTCCACCAGTGTCGAGAGCAGGGCGGCCCCTTCGGCGTCATCCCGGCGCCGTCTCCTTCGGTGTCGGGCGTATTGGCGTCGAGCCGCAGCGCAGGCTTCTCTCAGTTGCGAGAGTGCCGGTGACCACCAATACACCCACCTTCTGGGAGGACGAGTACTGGCCCGGGGCATCGACGCATCGCATACGGTGGTCATTGCGCCCCGGAACCACTCAACCTCATCCTCTACCATCACACTTACTGGCGCGCGGAACCAGCCTTGTAGGATGGCCGCCTCTTGCAACAGCTCCTTATCGAAGCGCTTTCGTTGCCACCGTGGGCCAACCTCGTTCGGGGCCCAGTTAGAACTGCTCGGAGCGACCGAAGACGTGGAGAGATCGAACCGCACGTAGCGATGATCGGAGAGATTCTCTACGTCCTCCAACACACTCCAGCTCTGAGCAACACGTCGCGCAAGTGCAGGGCTCGCGAAAGCAACGTCCACTATAGACGAGCCCTGCGGACGCACGCATGTGGGAACTGAACCCCGATTTAACACCGTCAGCCCAACGGAGAAGAGCCACTCCATGATAACCTCGCCCCGAGCCCGCCGTGGGTCTCCCCGGCGGTAGGTCGCTGGACATCCCCACGCCGTTGATTCAGCGTTGAGATCTCCAGCAACGAGGACAGGGCGAGGATGGCTCCTGTGAACAAGCGCCTCGAGTTCAGCCATGAATGCCTCAAACTCACTGAGCGGACGGTTGGGTGAGAAGTATACTCCAATCACAACCAAGTCGCCCAGCTGAGCTGAGACCATTCCATGGCCGCGCACGACACATGTAGGAGGCGAAGAAGTCACCGGAGACATGATCGCGACCACCCCATCTAGGTCCCCTGACCAATTGTCCCTAGGAGGGACGAAATACGGCTCAGTAACCACCGTTACGTCTATCAACCACTGCGCTATGCTCTGAGACAAGAGGTCCTGAGCTCTAGTACAGTGGTTGATATTCGCCAGGAGAAACTTGAGGGCCATTATTATGAGATGGCCCCTGTCTCCATCTCCTCGGCATCCTGAGCCGTACGGGCAGGCTGTATCTGGGCCGTAGCCGCGGGCACAACCCGCCTCCCTGCTTTTTTGGTGCGCGCGTTCGGGCATGCCGCACTCCCGACCCGGTGTCCCGCAGGTTTGCCAGCCTCAGCACAGAGCACGCAGCTGGCAGCCGCGGCTGTGCACTGGGCGGCCTTATGGCCTGGCTTGCCGCAGCGGTAACAGAGCGAGCTCCTGTCTACCTCTGCAGTGCATCGCTGGCTGACATGGCCCACCTCAAGGCAGCGATAGCACTGCATGGGCCTAGTCAGCAGCAGTTTGACCTGCGCTGAGGCCCATCCGACCAGGAGTCGCCTGCCGCTGGTCAGCCGTTTGGCCGCCGCAACGGGACACCGCACCCAGGCTGTCCGAGTGCCAGCGTGGTCCTCTCGGATTTCCCCAACCTTCACATCGGCCTCGGAACACTCCCCAACCCGGGCGATTGCAGCACACACCAGGTCAGGAGTAGCCGAGTCGCACAACCCGAGCACGCGCAGCTCCGCACATTTCTTGGGGCGGGAAACCTCTACCATAAGGGGGTCCATCACCTCCTTTAATTTGGCGGCCAGAGTGTCGGCCTTGCCGTCCTTTTCGGCACCCGCTATTTCAATAATACGGGCGCCGGTTGCCGCTCGTTTTAGTTTGACACCGGAGATGCCCAACTCTCCGATGTCTATGCTCTGTTGAGCCATGGCCATCACCTGGGCATAGGTGGTCCCCCGCTTCTCAGCTTCAGGCTGTATTTTTAAGATGACAGCAGCCGAGCGCGGGGGCCGCAGTTTAGGCAGAGACCTTTGGCTGGGCTTCTGCTTGTAACCAGTCGGGTCACGAGTGGCAGTAGGGCCGACAGGTGCCTTGCTTTTTCCTCCCCGTTTCACGACCTCTGACCAGCCTGCGTCTGTGGACGCTGGGGGAGGATGTGGCGCACGTGGGGCAGGCTGGGACGTGGGCTTCACATTGGCCGTCACCTGAGGCACCGCTGCCTTACTGGCATTCCGCACTGGCGCTGGAGGGGCCGCAGCCGAGGAGTTGGACGGCCTAGGATTAGATTGCGGGGGCACACTAGCTCCCACCTCCTTCTTCTTCCGCCCTTTTTTGCCCTTTTTGGGCTTCGGGGCGGGCTGGGGTGGAGTTTTCAGCCACTGCGCAATTTTATTAGCTGGCACAGTGGGGGGCTCCTCGTCTGAGTCGGACAGCATGTCCGACTGGACTGCTGCTGCGACGGCTGTGATATGTCTGTCAGCAGCTAATGGGGGCCGCCGTTTGGGTTCTGGCAGGAGGCGGCCCTGTAGGCTCTCAAAGCGAGCGTTGAGAACAGGACCTATTGTATCTAAAATGAGGCGCCTTTGCGCCTCGTCAGTCCCCTGTCGCGTCTCCTCCGTGGCCGGTACAGCCCGCGCTTGCCGCTCCATCGCAGCCCGCAGCTCCGCCATCTCGCGCTCCAGCGCCGCCACTTTTTCTTCCAGACGCTTATTTGCGGCCTGGAGCCGTTCCGTCTCTTCCGTAGCGGTTCTGTTGCCAAGGGCCGCCACGACTTCCTCAATGGAGGCGGCAGCCTCTTTAAGGCCCTTCACGAACGTGCTTCGGAAGTCGAACAACGCCATCGCTTACAACCTGCTCTACTCGTGAAACATGTTGCTGAATAACGGTCGAAGCTTGCCTACAGCGATCAATTTTTTGGATATCGTCTAGTTTTTAACGTTCAGTTTGGCTTCAACACGTTAATAGTCTAATAATGAACGCGGGTCTCTCCTCTTCAGCAAACCACCCCACCACAGTTTAGTGTGAATTGATTGAAGGGTTAGTGGCCAATCGAAGCGTCAGAAGATTTCTATATCCGCCGGCTACGAACATTTCCGTCCTTGGTATGTTCATCTGTTTAGCTACAACACTCCTAGAATCAGCCGTGAAGTGTTTCAGTCAGTAATAATGCGTAGGACCATTACTAACGACGGAAGGTGACCACATCATCAGGTTGCTCGTCTGTCAGTTTCTCGCATAAATCGTACCAGATGGGCACAAGGAATGTCGTCTCTTGCTCATAAACAAGGACGGATGGAATTGAACGCCCATACATAATCAATAATTTAAGCCGTTTTTCACTGTCCAATCAGCATTTACTGTTTTATTAAACATACCCTTTTAAATTTAAACGCTTTTTAGTACTACTTTTCACAATCGTGAGATGAACTCAATGAATCTGAAAATTTTCACTTTAGGTAGAAAAATAATAATCAATTTATGTGTATGTACGGATTCGTTGCTTTCTCACCAATTTAGCCGCATACTTTAATTTTGAGTAAAAACATACGTCAAAAAACTTGCAGTCATGTGACTGCCGACTGGGACATGATCACAGAGCTACTGTTGAAACCTAGTTATTTTTAACGGATTCCATGAAAAAACAATTTAATTCCGTTTCATACACTCGATTGTTGATTTGAATATGCATGTCAGATGACATCTATCAGACACTAAAGAGTAAATATTGTATTTTAAGGAAAACCCTCGACTTGTTTGTGTTTTCCTAGAAAACGATAACAACATGTCACGATTTTAATTACAAAATTTTGTGATACAAGCTGACCGTTCAACCAACTAAATACCAATTCAGTCTACAATAGCCGTATTTGCCGTAGTCTGAAAACATCTGGTGCGGTTTTCCGGCGTAGTATTTCAGTCAAAATACAAAATGCATCTTGAAACTATCTTTCAGCTCTAATTTTGCTTTGGTGGTAGATAAGCAACAAAAAACTGACTATTTAGTAATTTGATCCTACTCAAAATGTAACTTCAAAACTTACAAATAATCAGCTAATCTATTTTGTTCTTTATCGATAGCTACACGTCTATGACTAACTTCAATTAAAACTGCTAATTATTTGAGGTTGGTTATAGATTCCCGATTCAGTTTTGGATAGCAGTGATAGCCTAGTGGTTAGAACGTTGGTCTCCCGAACGCGGGGGCCCGGGTTCAAATCCTGGCACGCACCTCTAATTTTCAAATATTATGTGCGTATTACAAGTTAATTATCACTTGCTTCGGTGAAGGAAAACATCGTTAGGAAACCTGTACACCTGAGAGTTCTCCATAATGTTCTCAAAGGTGTGTGAAGTTTTAGACGTGAGGTTGTAGACTATTGGACTGTACCCCTCACATTGTGAGAGGAAACCTGAGCCCAGCAGTGGGACAATTATGGGTTGTTGCTTTGCTTTTTGCTTTTATAGATTCCCGAACGGATTCGTAGTGGTTCCGGAGCGGATTCCTATCAACATGATATTTCTGTTAAGTCATTGATGATATAATAGACCCTCTCGCTACTGTTGTGAGGTCAAACACTACTTCAGGGTGAGAACAGGTTTGAAGAACACTTCACTAGGGTTGTCAAGTATCGATAAGAATAGATGTACAACGACTTGACGCCATTTACCGACGTTGACTAGATCGGGACGCAATGATAATAATGATACAGTTTTTACAATGTGAAGAGATTGAGGTGTTATATTGAGTAACGTAAAGAATCGAAAGGAAATTATCAAGTTAGGCAAAGGAAAGCAGGTTTAAAAACTCCTGAATTCTTAATTCAGACAACAGTCAAAATGTACTAGTTAACTGACACTTTGTTAATACGAAAAAATTAAAATCGGCAAACGTTAAGGTTGATTTAGGACCATTATTTTTCATCTGAGCTATTATGTATTCTGTGGTCTGAGCAAAGCCTTAGTTCGCTTCATACAATTCACCCTCTCAATACAAAATATTTAGTATAATAAAATATCAATTTTTTTTTGAATCAATACAGGGTATCCCGAAACTCAACGTCAAGCGAGTACGGGGTAATAAGCTAGCTTATACCAGTTTTGGAAAAAATAAGAAATAATCTATGTCACTAGGTTCGGTAAAAATAAGAGTATTTATGAAAATGTTAAAAATCTACACCCTAGTCCACTTGTTCAGGTACTGTCTACACAAATTATCCAACTTGGCAGGGTTTTCTTCTTTAGTATAATCCTTAGTAACTGGGCTGTTGATTGTATTAAAAAAAACATTAATTAAATTGCTAGGTTACTTTAAAAAAATAAGTTTTAGTGCGTCTTGGTTAAAAATATTTATTTAACGTAATTTTGAGATTCCACTTCTTAAAAAAAAGTACTGTGGTACCCTAGGCAAGTTATTATATAATATTATTATACTATTTGGCTATGCTATGTTTCCATAAAATCATTATGAACCATTTCGATCATTTCAATATTTTAAGATTTTTTATTTTTAGTTTAGTATAAAACGAGATATTGTTGCATTATAAAACTTAATCGTATTGAAACAAAAGGAAATATTGTAATACATTTAATTAAAACTAAAGTAAATATTCAAATTGTTTTCCTTCGGCACGAAAACAGGCTTTGTATCGTCTCAGAAAAGATCTTTTCACTAGACGTGCAAACCTCCTTGTGTTTATGTATTCTGCTGCTTCTACAATTTTGTGGCGTAGCTTGGCTAGATTTTCTATTGTTTTTAAATACACTTTTTCTTTTATGCAGCCCCAGTAAAATAAATCTATTGGGTTTAGGTCCGAAGACCGAAGAGGCCACGCAAATGAACCAAGGCACTCAATCCACCTATTGGAATATGCACTGTTTAAGTAATCCCGTATAGGACGAGCATAACGCGCCGGGCAACCATCTTGTTGAAACCACGTCATGTCTCTGTAGATGTTGAGTACTACGTTTTCTAATAAAGTCAGCAAATCGTTTCGTAGGAAATCCAGGTAATTTTCGCTATTTAAGTCCTCAGGAAGCTCAAATGGTCCGATTATCTGTCCATTTAAAATTCCGGTACACATAATTACTTTAAATTGATAATGAGAGCGGTCTTAGCGCAATAAATGGGGGTTTTCTATGTACCAACTATGTACGGTATGCAAATTTAAATAACCGTATTGTTTAGGGTTCCGAAGTAAAATCGGAACCCTTATAGTTTCGTTATGTTCGTCTGTCCCTCCGTCCGTCTGTCTAAAGCAAAGCGCCGAGACCCTTAGGGCTAGAAAGCTATAATTTTGTATGGATATACATACATATCTATTAAAATTCCAGAAAACATTTTTTTCAGGGTACCTTCCCTAGAAGTAACGTGAGTATGTTTTTTTTATTCATCACGTACCCTATCGTTGAAAAGGTCTTCCAAAAATATTATGGGTCTTGGTAGTACATTTTTGGAATAAGGGGTCCGTTTGCGAAATATTTGGCTTTAAAGTGCTAGAGTCAAGACTACTTTGGACAATACATTGCGCGTAGCCTGGCATGCACATGCCCGGTTTTGTTTAACGTCATTTGGAATATTTCTAATAGGTGGAATAGATGCCTTGGTTCAATTGTGATCTAAGTCCAATAGATTTATTTTACTGGGGCTGAGAAGAAAAAGTGTATTTAAAACCAACAGAAAATCTAGCCGAACTACGCCACAAAATTGTAGAAGCAGCAGAATACACTTGGTTTTGCACGTCTAGTGAAAAGATCTTTTCTGATACGATGCAGAGCCTGTACACGTGCCGAAGAAAAACAATTTGATCATTTACTTTAGTTTGAAATATTTTTATGGAAATAGCCGGCAAGCGAGCTGACGATCCACGTGATGGTCGCCACGTGGTGGGCTATCGTCGCCCATGGACATAAGCAACACCAAAGGCATCACTGATGCGTTGCCGGCCAAGAAAGAGAGAAGAGAAAGTAAAATAAAAAAGAAATGTATTACAATATTTCCTTTTGTTTCATTATGATTAAATTTTATAATGCAACAATATCATATCTTACTTTAAAATTGTTTAGTTTACCTAATCTTGAAATTATCGAAATGGTTGATAATATTTTTTTATGGAAACATAACATAGCCAAAAGGAAGTGTTTCACCATTTTGAAATTTTGATTAAATGATTTTTTTAAAATAACTTTCTTGGGGTACCAGAGTACTTTTTTTAAGAAGTGGAGTTTCAAAATTACATCAAATATTTTTAACCATGACGCACTAAAACTTATTTTTAATTAATGCTTTGAAACAATGAGTTTAAAACATTGAAAAGCGCTTATTGAATATAATTAAATAATTTTCGTTCCTCCACTAACTGCACTGCAAAAAGCATTCGACTTCATATAAATCGCGCCGCATTACCGCTCACGCTAATCTAATACCTTTAAACGAGCAATTCTTGTATATATATATATAATTGTAATCTCGGAATCGGCTCCAACGATTTTTATGAAATTTAGTATATAGGGGATTTCGGGGCGATAAATCGATCTAGCTAGGAATCATTTTTAGAAAATGTCTTTTTATCGGTGTTTTCAGGCAATGATAAACTTCTACAATATACTCTTCCTGACATCTATTGGCAAGTAGCAATACTAAAGCTACTTCAGTAAATGGCGTTGTTAAGCAACACTAAACCGAGCAAAGCTCGGTCATCCGGATATTGTAATATTATATTCCCAATACAAAGTACTATGAAGTGTTACCTACAACGTACAAACATAATAAGAAGTTAAGAACACTGATATAGGAAGATCGGAGCAGCAGTCGACGCAACATACCAACCCTGCGGATATCGCAGGTTAGGGCGCTTGCAGAACCCTCCAATAACCCTTGAACAATGTCAATTGCCCACTTCGGTATTTCCGTTCGATAATAACAGTGTGTTTTCAAAGCAAGAGTGAATAGACTTTTACTAAATTAGTGCGTCTTACCACCCAAAACTACATCGCTACTTAGGTATCATCAGGTGGAAATGATCAGGATCAAAGTACAGACTTTTCGATTACCATAAAAAAAAACTACATCTGAACCAGCCGGCAACTTGCAAAGGTTTGCATCGCACTAACTCATCTATACTAATATTATAAAGAGGAAAGATTTGATTTGATTGCATTGAATAGGCTCTGAAACTACCGAACCGATTTGAAAAATTCTTTCACTGTTGGGAAGCTACTCTATCCCCGGGTGACATAGGCTATATTATATTTTTTTACTATTTTTTTCTGAAGCGAAGCGAGGGCGATTTCCTAGTAACTTATAAAAAAACAAAAAATACTTCTTTAATTCCGCAAAGTACAGACTTTTCGATTACCATAAAAAAAACTACATCTGAACCAGCCGGCAACTTGCAAAGGTTTGCATCGGACGGCGAACCCAACAGTTACATTTCAGCATGACTCGTTTTTCAAACACGTTGTTTAAAGGTTTATGGCTCTTTGGAAAGTTTTCATCGTGGAAAACGAAAAAGGCATTCAATTCTCGCTGATGATGGCAATGGTCTGTTCTACTTGAGCACACTTTTTACTTCTGAGTATACTAAGTCAAGAAATTATAGTCCCTCACTCTCCTCTGCAAAGAATGCATCAGCTAAAAATCTACATTAGCTCAATGCTACCTCATTGGCTCGGATTTGGTTAATGAAGCACCGGGCGCAAGCAGGTTTCTCTCAGTAAGAGAACTAATTCGGGTCTGATTCAAACTCTAATTCAAAGACACATTTTCTATTTTATTTTTTTATATCTTCGACTTTTCATCTTTCATTTATTTCAACTAAAAACTTTGAAGGTTCCAAACAGGTAAATTAATTTATTTTTAACGCGGGAGCGACAAACTGCAATAGCTGCCTTTCCCTTCAAGTTTTATATCAAGCATTTTTCAAACCTCCTGTCATTCCTCTCAATACTCTGTTTTTTTTTTAATTTTATTTTCTTAAGCCTACAAGCATGGCACAGTTATTCCATAATATGCAGTAACATCACTTTGCATAACATCAAGTGTTTTTGCAACTGGAGACTGGTGCAGCCACAGACATTTAGACATGTTTACATACAAATGTCTGTGGGCGCAGCACTGGTTAAATATTCTTCTAACAATAAGTAATCGAATTTAGGAATTTTTAATTTAACAATCTATGTTACAGTTTTTTTTATATTTTATTTTTGCTTAAATGCATCAAAAACTATTCCAACTTAATTCAGCAGGTCAGCTTAAAACATTTTGAATTATTACGTTGGTTATAGTCGTCTTGCTGTCTCATAATTTCTTTAATTTATTCAAATTAAACAATTTTTGCGTCCGTTGTTGCGTAAAGGTTAATGTATACTAGCTTCCGCACGTAGCTTCGCTCGCGTCAGTTTCGGTCAATTTTCATAAAACCATAATGAATTATACACCTAATCCTTCCTCAGGAATCAAACTATGTAATGGTGAAAACCGTACAAAAATCCGATTGGTAGTTTTTGAGTTTATCGCGTTCGTACAGACAGACGTGGCCCGGGGGGACTTCATTTTATAATATCTGTATACATACCTATTCTACATATACCTATAGTCTATACTATAGATACAGAGTATCTTAATTATAGAGATAGCAAACATATTATGTTATGTGTCGGTATTTTCGCTTAAAAAGCTAATTTCCAATCAGATAGCGCTTCTTGGTTTTCAGAATAGGATACAGAATGGAAAACTTCTATTGGAGGTGGATCAATTAAAAATAGATTCAAGTAGATATGATATTAATAGAATCATCAGTAAAAAGAATTAAGAAAATTTTTCGCTAACACCAAAATATAAATAGGCTGAATAAATAAAGGTAATTACTTAACTCATTGACTTAACTGTAAAACACTGAAAAAAGAAATTTGGTAACATAAAAGAGGAAACAATAAAGTTAAAAAGTTTTGTGTAGTGTGCGTATCATTTTATAAGTTAGAAGGACAGATGTAGAGTGTAAGTTAGTACCTAAATATCCTTTATACGTACCCTTTTCTCAAATCAGTTCAGCAGTTTTCCTTCTTCGGCTAAACTAACCCCTCATCACCACCGAGTTTTGTTTGAAAAGTTACGAAAGTGGACACAAAACTTTTCATTTATCATTTTAAAGATTCAAACAATGTCTTAAAGGTAAAATTTAAGGTGAATAATTTGTTCTATTCGAAACGCTGGCGTAAAAGTAGGTTCATTTGTTTATTGATGAACGCGAATGTTTTCGGCAAAATGTAGGGAGAATCTGTAGAGACGACCTCCTTGGTTCGCGGCGAAAACCGACTGCTTTCAAACGCTGCCGGCTGCACGCGGGTCGCGGACTCAAATCAAACACTTGCTTAGCTAGTGACGTGCGCAGTTTTACCGAGTCTTTAGCCCCTCATCCCTATGGGGAAGATTATAATACCCCATATACTTATAGTTTATTTTTTAGACTCTGCGAGTTCTATTTGTAAACAACCGTTACACAGAAATCTTTACGTATTTTCACGTACTGCACAAACTTTGAGTGACATGCCTAAACGAAAAAATCCGCCTAACACCCGCAAAACATAAAAAGTTAGTTACAGAAACCACTTAAGATACCTATATTATCAAAGTTGAGCAGATTCTAACTTAATGCATAAAGGTCTCTCTTTTATTACCTATAAAAAATTAAGTCAAAAGTGCCTTCTTGACTTATTCTGCAGATGACGCAAACTTAAATTGGTATTTACCAAAATATTGCTCATGTCTTATGATTATTTATTATTATACGTTCTCCTAAATCCTACATTACTTGTATGTACTGTTGAACTAATCATTAGAGCCTCCTTGGCGTAGGATATAGGTTATTTGATGATCACGTCGTTTCGTCGACTATAAATAGTCTTCTATAAATATTTTAGGTTATTTATAAACTTAGCAATTTAAAATTGTTTCAGTTTATAAGACATTTATAAGACAAATTTTAAACGTTTTCATAGTAAGGACACTAATGACGCAAATTTAATATTGTGAAAACGGGTGATTATCGAGAATTCATTCTTTCATTAAGTGTATCCCATCTCTATGCGTAAGCGAAAACGTAGGGCGCGCGCCCCCCGCCTCTTGCCTCGGTGTAGGGCTGGAGTCGCCCTACCACGGCTTTGTTATATGTATAATATTTTATTTACATGTGCACAGATGTGGTGATAAAAGGCCCGGTATAATACTGGAATGCTTTCATAAAAAATAAAAGCTCAAATGTTCGTAGAGTTTGAAAAATAAAAATGAAATGAAATGAAAAAAAATGAAATGTATTTATGAGTACTTAGGTATATGAAATTAATAATAAAATAAATAAATTATGACAGCAAGTACAAATCGCGCTATTTGGGACACTTGAAAAAAATATTAACTTGAAAAAAATATTATTATAGGGCATGCGTACTTAGGTCGACGTAAAGTATAAAGTCGACGGCACCGTACTTTTAAGGTTTACGAAAGCGACGCGAGGGCATGTTCCTAGAACAAATCTACAGGTAAAAATGTGACTGAAAACGTGCGTAGGTATTTAAAAGAGTTTTAATATTCATGACGGGCTTAACTTATATGAACTCCTGCAATGATGTACTAATTTGAGTAGTGGCTGAAAAAGAACCCTTTGTTGCTTCACTAGGCCGAAGTGGAGTAACAGCGGCCTAGTGAAGTTTGAAAACTTGAAGTCGTTATCTTCACAGCAAAATTGAAAGTATTTCTATAAGTTTTCCTTAGGTAAACTAAAGTTCTACATAATTCTAATTGTATACTTAATTATCGCTTTTCCAAGAAGTCTGTCTTAAAAAATACTTTTTTTTAGGTTTATTTAGTAGTTAATAGATGACCTAGCAGACGTTGTTCTGCCACTTGCTTGCTAAGTATAAGCGCTTTATTGACAATATTTAATATGTTTTTTCTTTAGATATCGGAAAAATGTCCATTATCATACATGTATAGCGTCTTAAGACCTTTTTTCTCGCTCATTTCTATTAATTAAACAAAAGCCCTATTTTCAATGTATTGGACGAATCTAGCCCATTTTTAAAACTCTATTTAGTCCGAAAACCTGATACCAATTTGACAACACTGGTCTGCGTCAGCTACGAGGACGACGGTAAGAGTCCGCTCCTAAGCGTGAGCCCAGTAAGTAACCCAGTAAGTCCAGCCACACCTTGGACGACGGTCAACTTCAGCGTCGGCCTGAGCCTGCTTCAGCCACATCAGCAGTGACTACAGGAGACAGGTCTAACTCACCAACTCATTCAAATTCTTCTATATCCCTAAATTTTTAAACTCCTAACTTTTCTAAAGTCAAAGTCAAAGTCAAAATATTTTATTCATATAGGTATCATTGATACACTTATGCACGTCATTTTATAACTCTTCATCATCAAAATTCTACATCATGGAGTCCAGAAAATTCTACGGAATCGAACCGTGTGAACGCGGTCCGATCAAAGCTCGCAGCGACAGTAAGAGAACACCTGGGGTCAGCACAGCGATGCAGGTGCAACTTATCGGGTTACTGTGAGTGTTTTGTGCAATATTATAATTATTTCAGCGCAAGTGAATTGTCATTTTATAATATCAAATTCGTAGAACTCTCCAAAACTTTATTTTCTACTTATATCTATTATATATTCCTAATTCTATAACTATTTCGTTTTTATTGTTGCCTTACTTGTTAAATATTTTTTGTAACTATTAAAAATTCAGCATTCCATAATGTCATTCAAAAAGGAGTCTTTAGATAAGAAAATCGAAATGAGCGAAAAAATCACATTATCTCTCTTAACTAAATTTAAAACTTATAGTGGCGACAAAGAATTTCTCCCCGTCTTTTTAACAAGTTGTAATAACTCTATAAACTTTGCTAGCTCAGATCAGCAACCTATTCTATGTAACTTTCCATTTACTGATAATTTAAACATTATATAGAGAAGCGTTTCAAAAATTTGTAAATTTATTATTTTCAATTAGAAAGTAAAGCACAAATTGCATGTAGTCTCAAAATTTTTTCTAATTGGGATGACCACAAAACATTTCTAAGGTCCACATTTGGAGAGAAAAAGCACGCTACGCATTTATTGTCAAACTTGCGAAAAGAAACTCCCTGGCAGAATAGCCGCCATGGAAGATCTTGACTTGAATACTTTCTTACTAGGTCTAAATCCTTCTATTTTTAACTATTGTCCATAATAAGAATCCTTCAACCTTCAGTGATGCAATTCAGTACGCCACTGACGAGGAAAAGTTAGGTATACAACTTATCTAAATCTAATTATTCAACATCGCAAAATTATTTGTAATAAAGTCGGACATATTTATAATATAACATTCATCTGAATGTTATAAAAATAAGAAGCCTAGTTTCCAGAAATCTTATCACATATGTAAATCCTCAAGCTAATCCTTCTTCTAGTTCAAATATGTATCACCAAAAATCTTGTAATTATTGCAATCGACTTGGTGACACGATAGAAGAATGTCGCAAACGCCAATTTAAATAATCAGCGCAACATGAATCGTAGTAATAACTTACAAAATACAACCTCAACGAAACTTGTCCCACGTTCAGTCCAAAATCAATCGATACATACCTACGTATGTGTCAAACTCAACCTACTGACGAGGACAATCATCTAACGGTGATAATAATTTAAACTTGATAGGATTTCGGTGCAGTCTCTGCCGAAATCGTGTAACGTAAATGACACGACTAAAATTACAAAATCTTATCCTAAATGTATTAACTCTTATTTTACATCTAAATCTACAAAATCTTACTCTCTAAATCTAAATCAACTGTCTAATGGTGGCCATACACGATCAAGTATACTTGTCAAGTTTGCAGCGGACTTGACGCGGCATCCAGTAAACTTGACGGTGTATGGCCACAGTATGGCTATCTGGATATATAGCTATCGCATGCAAGCTGGATGCCGCGTCAAGTCAAACTGCTATGTCAAGTACACTTGATGGTATGCCCAGCTTAACAAGGTCAGGCTGATTCCTAAATCTATACCTCAGCCTAAAGAGTTGAGTCCTAAATCCAAAAATCAACTGTCCTACAAGGCCAGTCTAACTCCAAAATCTATATCTAAGTCGAAAGCGTTGAGCCATAGATCTCTATTTCAGCCCGAAGTGCTGAATCCTAACTCTATATCTCAGCCTAATGCTTTGTGCCCTAAATCTTAATTCAGGCTAAAGAGCTGATTCCTAAATCTAACTCGCCTCAACCTTGTAAGTTGAGTCAACCTATATCTACCAAATCTAAATCTCAGTTACCCAACGAGGTACAACTGAGTCTTACTAAATCCTAAACTAAACCTAAATCCTATACTTAATTGAATTCTTATACCAATCATAACACCTATATTATTTCTAACTCTTTTAAGAATTATATTTCTTATACTTAATCTAACTATACGAGTAATACCTTAAGCAATAACAATACTAATTCTTACCAAAATACCTTACCTTATAAGGTCTCTCTGAATCCGAAATCTCCAGCTCATATAACTATTTGTAATCTCATATATTTGTAATTAATACACATACGAATAAGCATAAAATCTCGTACCTAATCATATACAAACCTGCAAACTAAACATTTTACTAAAAGTTTGACCTTCCTTATTGATACCGGCGCAAGTGTCAGTATAGTGAAATTATCTAGCTTAGAAGATAAATCGGAGCTCCTCTCCGATAGCGTTAAAATAAAAGGCATAAACGACAATAATTCCTTTTGGCATTTTGCTCCACTTTGGGATCATTCTATTTAGGTAAAATTTATTTTATATGATAAACCTGATATTCAATTTTGTGTAGTATACGATAACGCCAATTATAGGCTCAGACCTTCTTCAATCTTCTAACGCGAATATAGTAGACTACACTTCCAAAATAATTACCTTTTATGGCCACGAAACCCCTATCTTATTTAATCAACCTACTTACATATATCATCCCCGCACGCTCTGAGGCGGTCATTGAATGCGCTATATCAAATTACTCTCGCGTGTCTTATCAAAACAACGAAGCTCTCGTTCTATATCATACTTAATAAAAGGTGTTTATGTCGCTAATTGTATCCCGTAATTAAGCCTAATAAAGCAAAGCAAAAGCAAAAGCAAAGCAACAACCCATAATGGTCCCACTGCTGGGCTCGGGGTCTCCTCTCACAATGTGAGGGGTACAGGCCATAGTCTACCACGCTGGCCAAGTGCGGATTGGTAGACTTCACACACCTTTGAGAACATTATGGAGAACTCTCTGGTGTGCAGGTTTCCTCACGATGTTTTCCTTCACCGAAGCAAGTGATAATTAACTTGTAATACGCACATAATATTTGAAAATTAGAGGTGCGTGCCAGGATTTGAACCCGGGCCCCTGCGTTCGGGAGACCAACGTTCTAACCACTAGGCTATCACTGCTTATAATAATTAAGCCTAATAAAAAGGTAAATATAACTGTACTGAACACGACTGACAACGACTTCGAAATCAAAGATTACGTTAACGCCCTTTGAACAAACTGATTCTTCTAATTCTTATCAAAATATTAATCTTACATCAACTAATTCTCAAAATTCATCTCCTAGTTCTCGAATCGATCAAGTTCTAAATGTAATTCGTGGTTCTTATTAGTTAGAATACTCTTTATTATACACACCAAATAGGTATTTAGAACATAATACAAATAACATGTAGTACAAAAGTCGGTCTTATTGCTATAGAGCGATCTCTTACAGACAAGCTTTGGGCAGAGCACACAGAAATCAGTGTGAAAAGCTCTCTTAAATTGTTGCAGTGAACACACTGATATCTTCATTAACGAAGGCGACCCTCTGTCTTGTAGTAATGCTATTAAACACTATTGATACATCATACAGGAGACGCTCCTCCTATCCATGTCAATGTTATCCATCCTATGTGTCCTATCCATGTTTTCCAGAATGTCATAAGGAGGAAGTCGAAATTCAAATTCGTACGCATAAGCAAAACATAATTCGTCCAGCCTATGGTTTATCCTCTCTGAGTCTACGTCAGGAAAAATTTTCACGGAAATAACTCAAATAACGCGATATTATTCAAAGTAGTAAAGGTCATATTGTATCCTTAATTGTAACGTAATTTTATCTGTTTGTAGAACTTTCTCTTCTCCTGCCAGAGTAGTACTATGTTGCTTAATTTATGCTATGGAATGCTACCACAGAACAGAATCAAATATTGATGTTACGCACAAATAGCTATATAGATCTATCATTATTATTTGTTGAATGGCTAAGGTTATTTTTTCCAAAGGCTGCAGTGACAAAATTAGATTTATTTTAGCCATACCCATTGTCATAATATTGCCTGGTTTTCAAGTCCATTCAGTATATTCAGGATATAAATGAACTAACAAAACCAGAATAAGTAAGTTTATGACTTATGAGAAGCCCGATTTCAATATTATTGCTACTAATAAATAAACTAAATATCAATCCTGAAATTATCAATATTGGCGCAGCTTTCAAAATATTGCGGAATAAAACTTGAAACATCTACCTGTGGGCTGCGTTAGTAAGTTTATACTTTATAGTATTTTCCGACCTGTTGAATTTGTTATTACCGCAACCGGCAACAAAACTGGGGTTTCGTATATACAGGCTGTTGAATTTAGCAATACAGTTTATTCTGCCGACACTGAGTGTATAAAATCCCGGATCTAAAGAGAATTTTCCGCACCGGAGGGTGAACTGGCACTTAAACCGAACGCGAGAAGTATTTCATGTTTACAGTTACAGCCGCTATATGGGGTAAAGCCCATACATACATACATCATTGTGTTTATAACTTTTGTTCTTGCAATGCACCATTCGTGAATTCGCTCTGGTTGGTTATTATCTACTTTATTAGTTAATAGTATCGCTCACATGTGTAAATCATTCATGAAATGTATTGTATTAACAGTATTTCGGTTGCACAGTAATACACATTCTAAGTGAGCCAGCAATGGACGATGAACGAAATTCTACACCTCGCTGTCTCCTTCCACCCATCTCCAAAATTTAAAATTGTCAATATTATAGACATCTTTTCATCATTCTTTATTTCCTTTGACCGTGTCTTTGTAATATGTTGTCCATTGCACCCACGACACGGAATCCTAGTGTGGGGATTTTGATGTGCCTTTTTTATTTGAAAGAGACGTGATCGATAGAATTTTTGCTATATTTTTTTAGTTATATTTGGTGAAAATACTAACGAGGTTTTTTTGAATAAAATTAATAGAACTTCAGGAGAAACAATTCATACATTGTATACTTCCACAGACATAGATAGTAAATGTCTGTGCACACTTCGATCATTTTATTTTGTCCCCTCACTCACCCAACCAATCAATAAAAATACAAAAGCCGCATAATTAAATATGTACCTATTAATAAATAATCCCATGGCTTCTACCCTCGTAATTGAAGAGACCTACGGACTATTTACCCACGGTTATCGCGTGCGTATGGTTGGACCAAATTACAGAATGACTTTAATCATTCATCATAAACGCATTGATACTACCTTAGTGGTGGTGGCAATTTACTACTAGACGTCTCGATTGTCAACTATTTACAACTGCCATAGAACCAAATTCTACGAGAAAAAGTTTTGGCCTGTGCTTGTATGCTGTTGCACAAAAATATCCATGTAATAATCTTATGTGCCCACTGATTCGACCCAGTAGCATTTTATGATTGGTATGTACATATCTGGAGCACAGTCCACCACGATCCTCTATTCTATTTTAGAAGATGAATGAATAGCCCATCCAATTTTTGATATGCCATTAAAAAAAATCCTTGCATACCAACGGCCTAGCTTGCCTTCAACACTGCAGCACTACTTACCTCTGCCGATATCAAAGCTTCTTATAACAAAAACTTAGATTTATATATTTTTGCTTGTATTATTTATAACTACCCAAGTATAGAATAGCACGCTCTGGATTGTAAAAACGCTAAATTTTTATAATAATTATTATTATCCACTTCAAAAGTGAAGGAATTCCCTTCAAGAGTAACGAAACACTAGGTACTCGACTGAGAAATAACTATATTTTCACATCTGTAAGAGGTCTGCATTTCCATCACTAGTATTAAAGTAATAATATTAGAGGAGTGACTTGTGTTGAAATTCTTTGTTGCCCGAAAAATACTAATAATTACTAATAAGTAGAGACTTCAGCAGCATTGTACAGCTCTAGACATCCTCAATCACGTGAAAGAACGAGGAGCGCCAATGACAGGCTGATAATGGATTGGAGCCATAGATCACAAGTCACAACAAGAATAAAGTTGTAAGCGTCATTTGTTTCCGTTCATAGGTAACTTATAAGTTATAAGTATAGAGCTGTACCTACAATTACGAAGATTTTCCACGTTAATCATCTATCTATGAACACAAAAAATGCTTGTACGGATGTCCTTTATGACTTTGAAACTATCCAATCGACATGCCCCAAAATGGTTTCATTTGAATGCGAAGATGGTTTGAAACCATTAAAACAATGCATGAGGCATTTTCAATTTTCTACTTTTTCCATATAAATTTTTTTTGCATAGTAGCACACGCCCGGTATCCTAGTATATTATAATAGCCACGAGACTTATCTATACTAATAGTATAAAGAAGAAAAATTTGATTGTTTGCATTGAATAGGCTCCGAAACTACTGAACCGATTTGAAAAATTCTTTCACTGTTGGGAAGCTACACTATCGCCGGGTGACATAGGCTATATTATATTTTCAAAAAAATTAGGGATCCTTAATAAAACTCCAATAATGTAACCCAAGGTGTAAAAAAATAAGAAAACCGAAGCAAAGCGAGGGCGGTTACTCGTGATTAGTAACCGGAGTGCTGACAGTTGTGTTCGCGTGATATAGAAAAATTATATTTAAAAATGTAGCTAAAATTTTGTTTTGAAATGTTTTGTCGCTCTTTAATGGTCGTAGCGCACATATCAACTCGGAAAGGGATCGGCACCGGATCGCCTCGCCGTCAACCTAACGTAAGCGCGTTATAACCCGCCGTCAACCTAACGTAAGCGCGTTATAACCGACCAACAGCTCCAAATCGACTCGGCTACGGCTAGGCGACGCCGCGCTTACGGCTCGCCGGCCGCTGGTTGACGGAATGAATGACAGCAGTTCGCCGACGCGGCGCGGGGCGTGCACTAGGAAACGGAAAGTCGACGGATAGCGTACGGTGAGACGTAAGCGCGGGTACGGCAAGTCGTCCACGCACCGTACCGCGGTTCGTGAGCTTGTCTCGAGGCGAGGCGATTACGTTACGAATCCGATAAGTGTGCTTTACAGTAGGGAGTTTCATACAAAGAATACTGACATGCAAGAGTTGATACGTTTACGTTCCGTTTACGAGTTGATATGTGTGCTACGACCATAAACCTGATCACTTTTTACTGAGTGAGACAGATGGACGGTTACATTTTTTGAGTGTGTTATGAATGTAGATTTGTTTGTTTCTTTCGCATGGGCTTTTAAAGCATAAACGACTGGCAATTAAAATGCTAATGTCATTCAAGTATAATGTCATAGAACATACATCTCGAACAAAATGTGTCCCGCCCGGGTTCGATTTTCAAAATTGAGCCCCTGTTCTCCTTTCAAAATCGAACGAATCCATTGAAGAATGAAGCCACGTGGCACCAATGCATTGGGACATACATGATGTTCGGGGTGTTTGTTCTATACGCTAGTAATAATACTTCAATGGCTAATGCCGCCATTTTGTATAAAATTTACTTATAATATGCAATAAATTACGTTATCCAATATAATTAAAAATTACCCTTGTGAAAAATTCATAATCCCACTAAATTTAAATCAAGATAGGTACATGTCGTCGGTACACTCTATCTTTATTGTTCTTATTTCAGCTTTAATGTAACACACAATTACATCAGCTTATCGCTTAATGTTAACCCATTGTTAAACCTTTAAACAAACAGTAACGGTAGTTTTGTAAACAACATCCACTTGACCACAATTGCATGAACAACCATCGCCATTCTGCAGCCAGCCCGCCACTGCGATGGCGAATTTCAAGACATTCCTGTTCTTTCTCTTGATTAGTTTCTGCGCAAAAGCTGTGAGTTTTAATATTTTTATATAGGCAAATAAACGCTAATGGCCTACAACGATGTGAGCCCGTCAACAGTCGCGTTGAAGGCCACTAACTATAAACTAAGTAAACAGCACAACCGGTATAGTATACTATTGTTCTACAATTTAAGGTAGAATACTAGAATACATAACTAGAAGTCTTTGCTTGGCATCAATCAATAGAAATGGCTTCGTCTATTTTAAATACCCTACCCCATAACTTCCCTCCTCAAACATTATTTTGTAATACATAAATCAAATCCTTTCATTTGATACCCTACTCGGGTAAGTTCGTTGAATTTATTATATTCATCCCCTTCCCCATAACTACCCCCCCCCCTTCAAACACCCAATTTTGTAATACACAAACCAAGCCCTTTCATTTGATACTCCACTCGGATATATTCGTTTATTCATCCCCTGTTCCACCCCCCATAACTATTATACGGCTGAATCAATTTTCTGAGTTACAAAATACAGATACACATGTCAAACTTATAAACCTCATCGTGCTTGCGTCGGGGATAGAAAAACTTATATAAAGCTACAATTACCGTTAATAATACCGTTACCATTAGTAATACCGTTATTGGTTACCCCGTGATATTTAATTTATAAACTTGTCAAATATACAATGTGACGACCCTGTAGCCAGGGGCGGATTATCCTTAAGGCAAACTAGGCACATGCCTAGGGGCGCTTCTTTAGAAAAGGGCGCGCACGGACCGAATTTTTTGACGAGAAAATTAACTAACTACCTACTTCAAAAAAATTATGCTTACTTTTTCTAAAACCTTTGGACCACGCTCGTCGACAAGATTACACCTACATCGTTCGATTCCTGTCAAAATCACGCTATGGACACTATTACATACACTATTGTTAATTGCTCTACTATCTAACTGTATCTTCTCAGACGCCTGGAAAGAGGCAGATGTGATAGGCATTCATAAGCTCGGGAAACACAAGAATCAGCCTCCGAGCTATCAGTTTCCTTAACACGTTCGGAAAAATCCACGAAAAGATACTTCTCAGCCGTATCAAGGTAGTCGCCCTATGCAAGATTCTCCTAACAAAGGATCAATTTGGCTTCAGAATCAATCACTATTGTGTACAACAGGTGCACCGCATAACGGAGCACATCCTAACCAGCCTCAGTTACAAAAGGCCTACCAGAGGCACCGGTGCCCTCTTCTTTTTCTTTTTTTTCTTTACCAAATGGGAGTGCCAGATTGGTGCAAATCATACGAGACTTTTTAACGAATCACAAGTTCCGATACAGAGGTGAGGACTCACGTTTTTCTATCCACACAATAACGGCCGTAGATCCTTATGGATCTGCCCTTTCCCCTTTACTCTATACTTTATAAACTAGAGACATTACTAGACATCCAAATACACCTGCCAGCCAATCTCACCCTATACCTGCCAGCATCACTTCAACCCTCCAAGCCGCAACCACCGCCATAGGTGAGCAGTTTAAGAAATGAAGAATAGAGTTTAATCCCGAAAAAGATCAGTTCAAATTCAACAGATCCACCCATAGATAAATGATCCGCCCTGTTTCATTATTCAACCATTTCTTGGGCGAAATCTGTCGAATATCTCGGCGTCACTCTAGACTCAAGAGCTAACAAGACAAAAGGCAAGTAACCGGGCTGCTTTCTAAGGAGACTCTATCCCATGATAAGCAAGAAGAGTAAAATGTCACTCCGTAGCAAGACGAAAATTTTCAAAATTAAAAATTTAAGGGCACCTCCCTTAGGTCGTTTGCATCCCCTATTTTTCGTAGAGGGAGAGCTCGTCCTCCCTTCTCGCTTTGTCTTCTCGGCTGAGCCTTTCCAAGCTCGCCCATCTGATCGCTTGGAGCTGTAAAGACCGCTAGGGTCAACAGCAACTGTGCATTCGAAAAAAAACAACTCCATAACAAAGAGCAAGGGGCGCCGATAAACTCCTTGCCTAGGGCGCCGTCGATATTTAATCCGCCACTGCCTGTAGCCTATTTGGTAGTGAGCCTGCCTGCGAAGCGATGGGTCCCGGGTTCGATTCCTGGCCGTGACAGATATTTATGTATAAATATTTGTACTCGGGTCATGGGTATTATTGTGATGTGTTATGTGTTGTCCATGCCATCCGCAACACAGGTAAAAACCTACTGCGAAGGTATGAGCTGTGGTATGAGTGTGTAAGCGTTTATTTTATTATTATTATTATTTATTAATCTTAAAAAAGAATTATGTATCTGTACTCCAATTTTGTTTATGGTTTTGTTTTCATTTCACATTCAACAGACTATAGACCCTTATTTCCGTCCGAATACTTCCGTTCGAATACTTCCGTCCGAAAAATAATCTGAGTTACTCTCAAGTCGCGGCTAAAGAAGTTTTGCTTTAATTATAAAAAGCGACAGATATAAATGTAGAAAAGAATCAGACTTTTAAATTTTACGTATTTGGACTTCGTACCTAATAGGAATAATAACGAAGACACAGGATCCAGTTTTTATTATGAAAACTTTTCAACATAAATCGTGCCCGACGGTAAAAAAATATTTTTATTGTGAACCTGGATCTAAAGTAGAGAGCATGTTCTCTACTTTTGGTACCAGGGTCGTAGTAGCCACCGTATCAGCCGTATCAATTTTACGGAGTCCCGAGCCTACGGGGACTCCGGCTATCAAATTAATGGCGCCCTCTCTAGTGACAAACCGAGTGCCCTCGTAGCTCGTTAGCCACCTTTAGGCCGCTAATATTGATGCCTCTTTTTTATTGGAGTGAGGTGCGGGTCCTCAATAGTAACACGTATGGGTTAGCTACGCCACTATCTGGTAAAGTGCTTTTTTTGCAGCCATCTCGGTGACTTTACTTCGTCGACAAAAATATTACCTACTAGGTAGTGGCAACCTACAAAAGTGAGACTAAAATTCAATCATGTTGGCAGGTAAATACATATAGCTACTTACTCGTACATACCAATGAAATGTAATGAGTCCGTGATACTTTAAAATCAGGTAATTTCGTTCTCCAGAAACCGATTTGAACTTGATTTGATTTTCGATTCGATCTCGCTCTTAACTCATAGGTACGTAATCGAAACTTAATTGATTTTGTATTTAGAATCAAAATTGGGTTATATCTTATATGTTTAAACGAGCAATTCTTGTATATATATATAATTGGAATCTTGGAATCGGCTCCAATGATTTTCATGAAATTTAGTATATAAGGGGTTTCGGGGGCGATAAATCGATCTAGCTAGGATTAATTTTAAGAAAATGTCGTTTTATCGGTGTTTTCAGGCAATGATAAACTTCTACAATATACTCTTCCTGACATCTATTGGCAAGTAGCAATACTAAAGCTACTTCAGTAAATGACGTTGTTAAGTAACACTAAACCGAGCAAAGCTCGGTCATCCGGGTACTTTTATTTATCTGGTATGAAACCCAGGTTTTTTTATTTGCTGACAACATATTTGTATAATAATTAAGTACCTGGATGACCGAGCTTTGCTCGGTTTAGTGTTGCTTAACAACGCCATTTACTGAAGTAGCTTTAGTATTGCTACTTGCTAATAGATGTCAGGAAGAGTATATTGTAGAAGTTTATCATTGCCTAAAAACACCGATAAAACGACATTTTCTAAAAATGAATCCTAGCTAGATAGATTTATCGCCCCCGAAACCCCTATATACTAAATTTCATGAAAATCGTTGGAGCCGATTCCGAGATTCCAATTATATATATATATATATATACAAGAATTGCTCGTTTAAAGGTATTAGATATTTATGATCACGTTCTCGAAAACAATCAACAAACTTAGCGATTCAGATAAATATTGCAATACAACTGATCTAGCTAGGTCTCATCTGGAAAAATTCTTCGCAAAACGCGCGGGTTAAACTCAGTCGCCGAGCCAAAATCTTAAAATTCTATAATTTTTGTGCATTTCTAATATGTTTATTTAACTTTACTCAAAGTCACATGGAAACCATTTCATCAAATAACTTTTCACCAGCTATAATATATATACCTATATATAAACTGCTCTCCTGTAAAGTTAGCTCAATGTCGCTTAGTCAATTTTTCCTTTCAAGCGTCGACATACTTTTACTAGTTGTTAAATCGTTACAGCAATGAAACAAATAGGTACTTACTACCTAGTTACCTACTAAAACTAGGATAGGTACAAACAGTGATATTGGCTGTTAGTAGCATGAGAAAGCCGACAGGTTTGTGATGTAGGTACAATAGTTGAAGAGCCCGAATACATTGTAACGTATCCGTTAATCCGCATCGCGTGTGCACCCATGCGTACGATATTTGGCAAATGGAATGGCAAATGCACATACATTACATCCTAGCACAGGTTAAAATGGTCATAGTAGTAACAGTGTTACTCAAAGCCAAAAACCGGGAATGTGGGTGTCACGCCACGCGCAATGTAGGGTTCCGAAGTAGTTAGTTCATTTTATCGACAATTACTCATTATTTACTTATGCTAACATAGCAGTGATAGTTTTCCTTGTAAATTCATAATAATTATAACCTATCTTTGAGAATTTTTTCACTTGTCCAACTCCAACCGTTTAAAATTACACTTTAAAGCCAAATATTTCACAATCGGACCCCTACATCCAAAAAAGGTCTTAGAAGATCCATGATATTTTTGAAAGACCTTTTCAACGATACCCCACACCACACTATAGGGTACGTGGCGAATAAAAAATTCATCCTCACGTTACCTGTAGTGGAGGTACCCTGGATTTTTTTTTTCAATATTTTTTTTTTAAATTTTATTGTAGGTATTATAATAATAAAATTATTAATTTCAATACCAATGTCACCAGATTGTTTTCAGAATCCATACGAAATACTTATTCATGAGTATAATATGTGTACAAATCAATACACCAAATCATATTCAGCGATAGATTTTTTATGGATGTTATTTTTAGAAAATTGTTAAGATAATTCGGTGTAAATTGGACTCGAGCGGATCATTTGCCGTAATCCGTTGCGAATTTTTAAGATACTTACTTAGATGTTAGAGATTATAAATATAATCTCTCTGATACGTTTTTTTCATAATAATCGAAATAAAAATCATCTAAATTTTAATAACGGTCTTTTTTTACAGATTAGCAAAATAATTCTGCCACACAAATTAAGATACTTGGAGAACATGTTAAACGCTGAAGTGGTGGCTAAGGCAGCTAAAATACGACAACGAATCGAAGAAAACCCCAATATACAAGACGGCGATAAGAGTTGGCCACTGCTGCTAGCCAAGTATCAGGCAGAAAGCAAGAAAATGAGTTACCATCCATATGCTTACGATAACCTTTACAACAGGCGCTTACCTAACTTTAAATAGATCATAATTTAGGATACAAAAATAAAATTAAAGAAATCTGTATGATCATTATTTTACTCCATTATTTGTTGATAGCGTTTGCGGAAAACAAATCCTTATTAAGCATTGATTACGAGTACCTATTCTGTTTTGTTGTGTCCCGAGTCGATGCTGATTCGGCTTAAGCCAATTAGAAAAGGTTTAGTATCCACTATAATTGAAAATTACGTCGCTCGACTTGACTTGGATGCTTCGAAGAAAGTGAGTGAACCAAAGGTTGTTTTTATTAGCGAGTTTCCTGTGCATCTAGTGCATCTGTACAATTTACTACATTTTTACCTTTCTTTCCTTTTTGGAAATCTCTGGACTCTTTCTGGACCCCAGCCGCAACACGATAAGTCGTTTGGCAGCTGACTCATGGAACCCAGCCGCAACCTGATAAGTCGTTTGGCAGCTGAATCATGGACCCCAGCCGCAACCTGATAAGTCGTTTGGCAGCTGACTCATAGAACCCAGCCGCAACCTGATAAGTCGTTTGGCAGCTGACTTTTGGACTCCAGCCGCAACCTGATAAGTCATTTGGCGGACGACTCAAGCAAAAGGATGGTAGCTAGGCAGGCTTCATGTAATGACAATAATATATAATATCGATAATTTTAATCTTTATGAAGTCTTACCACTGAAGGCACCGGTTTCAGTCGTCCCTTACGACACTCGAGTATTCTGGAATGGGATTGGGATCAGTATTCTAAGCCACCCCAATACTTGTAAATAATACTAGCTGTGTAATTGGTACCATTCTCAATACCAGCAGTAACCACCATGGACCATAATTGGTATCCTGCGAGACTACCAAAGTTCAGAACACCCTACAATTGTAAGCAAAGCAAAGCAAAGCAAAGCAACAACCCATAATTGTCCCACTGCTGGGCTCGGGGTCTCCTCTCACAATGTGAGGGGTACAGGCCATAGTCTACCACGCTGGCCAAGTGCGGATTGGTAGACTTCACACACCTTTGAGAACATTATGGAGAACTCTCAGGTATGCAGGTTTCCCTCACGATGTTTTCCTTCACCGAAGCAAGTGATAATTAACTTGTAATAACTTGTAATACAATTGTAAACACGATGGAAAACGGAAAAATGTTTTCAGTAGCGATATTTCAGTTAACTATCAACCGTTTTTATTTGCAATTTTTTGTGTTTCAATAATGAGAGCAACCGATAACAACAAAGTACATACATTATATCTACCCTATTGTTATCCATATGGGAGCTTGATTGACGCTCCCCTGCAAAAGTAACGATGTAATATTCGTAGCTACTGTTTGCCTTTCCACCGTGACGTGTTATAACATCATTATGTACTTACTTCGTGGAAATTATATTTGGAGGCTTACTCGTAAAGTACTTTGAAAGGTCGATCTTAAGTGCCTGCGTATTGCAGGAAAAATATGGCCGCAATAATTTAATTTATACTCGCAATCGTTTAAAACCGGCTTACAAAATAAAACTGATATAGGTATAATCGTTGTAGGTAAAAGAAAATCGTGTTTATGTTGGTAATTTATAAAAGCGTGTGGGTGTTAAGTATCCATGGGATATTGAAGAGCATATGCCTTATAGGTATTTACTATCTTATAAGTATTTAGGTTTTCCATTACTTGAATAGGTACCTCGTTACACCAGCATCACATAAATTAAATCAAAAAAAATCAATGTACGGAACCCACGTTGCTTGAATCTGGCTTAGGCCGCATGTAGCCAGAATTTTTAAGATAAATGTAGGTAGGTATAGCTAATTACCTTCTTATGCCAAATTTTAGTAATCTCTGCCGTCCACAGTAGCTAACTAATCCGTGGACAGCTGGGCGGATAAAGAGCCATCTAATGGTTAGTATTTTCAAAGCTTGAGCAGATAAACCTTAGGGGGAAGATAGCTTAGTAAATCTGTCGAATCAGAGCTGCAACTTAACATGCACTGAAATTTTTTCAGACGTTTGTTCTTGACCCTTGCTTAACATATGAGAAATCCGGCACCTTTACCCTACTTTTTACCGTGGAGTCTAGAAATAAGAAGATATTTTTTTCTAAGATAGTTGCTTTACAATTATGCCCTCCGAAGCACGGAAAAGCTTAAGAAAACCTACCTACCTACGACGTTTACCTACACGACTGAAGAACTGTACTGTACTTGCTTAACATGAATTTTAAGTACCGTTTGAAAAAGCCTCGTAAAATCTTTGACATACTATACGTAGCTATGTCAGCATTAAATAGGTATCATCACGTGGGATGAGTATTAATTATCTACCTACGTAGAGTTAGATACGTTCAATAAAGTTATTTTCGTGTTTAATTACAACTTATTTTCAGGATAATTTCAGCTGCTCATTTCAGATACAGCGAATGCCTGATCTGCCTTTATACGTACCATAAAACATCCTATAAGATTAGATAATTTCCTCAGAGATCATTTTAATTGTTGATCTGAGATAATTTCCTTGCCAAGTGCTAACATCTCTACCAAACCAACAAAACAACCAAAGCCATAACCAAACAATCTGTTTAGCTTACGGAAAGAGTTTCCTAACAATTCCAAGTTAGTTTTGTAAACCACCTATAAACCTACCTATAACCTTTACTAACCTACCTATAAAAACAATAGAGTGGTGAATATGACCAATAGCCATAGGTTTGTATTAGCAATGTACTTAGTATGTCCTACACTCGTTGTGAAGCAGGTGAAATTATGAAAATAGAAAGGTAGGAATGTACCTACTGCAGTGCCGGATTTATATGTTTTATGAGTGTAGGCCAATTTATTTCCGCCGCCCCATATACCTTTCTAAGATAATAATTTTCCATTCATAGTAAGGAAGGCACAAAATTAGTCACTAAGAAAGTGCGTAAAAAAACAAGAATTACATTTTTTGCGACACTTAACACACTTTTTAATAGCAAAATCATGTATAATATATCATCTTCTGTAATCTGCCGCCCCTAGGACGCTGCCGCCTATACGGCCTATTGACAAATCCAGGACTGACCTACTGTGTTACACTGTGTAGGTAGATACCTACTTCAATTTATGGTTAATGCTGTCCAGATAACTTTTCAAACTACGGACGGTTATCTGCCGATAACGCCAGCAAAGATTCTGCGTCCACTTGACCTACGGACAGGTTCCATTATGCGATTCGAGTGGATTTTTATTAAGTAGATAGATATTAAATAGGTACCTAAAGTTTATACCTACCACATGGATTCATAACCTAGCCACATACTATAAAAGCATTAAATAACTATCATATAATGCCTACAATATTAACATTAACAGTTCCGGAGTTTCCTCATGGACCAAGTATGTCACTAGAAATATGTTTTAAAAATCCTTCCCATTGACACATCTAATATTTTTTTCGTGATTTTTTTTGTTTTTACAGTCGATCTATGTATAGATCTATCTTTAGTCGATCTAAAGTTAGTTGTGCGTAGTTGTGTCCATAGGAACACTTTCTGGAATGGTACAACTACTTGTGCATGTGTAGTTGGTCCACGAGGAAACCGCGATAAGTTTCTTAGGGTTCCGAAGTAAAATCGGAACCCTTATACTTTCGTCACGTCCGTCCGTTCGTCCATCGGTTCGTCTGTCTGTCTGTCCAAAGCAAAGCGCCGAGACCCTTAGTCTTAGGAAGCTGTAATTTGAATGGGGATACATATTTATAAAGCTCCAAAATCGTTCAATAAAATATTGAAAAACATTTTTTTACGGTACCTCCCCTACAGGTTAACGTGAGGATGAATTTTTTATTCGTCGCGTATCCTATAGTGTAAAAGGTCTTCCAAAAATATTATGGTTCTTCTAAGACCATTTTTGGAATTAGGGGTCCATTTGTGAAATATTTGGCGAAAGTGCTAATTTTAGCAATTTTTCTACCTACCTAGTAGTAGTTATTTACATACAGGTACCTAAAATCAGATGGTTCTCTCTTCAACACAATCAATGTTCTGCATGAAACGGAAATTTAAATTTTATATCAATCAAGGAGTGTAAGAAACGACATTAGCTGGAAATTGGGAACTTCAGTACGAAATGTTTATCAATTACTGTAGATCCAATACCTATCTCGGAGTAGGTATTCAACTAAATAATGTATGTTGTTACTCCACATAATTTTTCAGTAGATACTTACTGAAACCAAAATGTACAAAAACTTGCATCCAAACTATAGTTCCTATACCTACTGCCGTCATTAGGAAAAATGGCACAACTAAAATTTTTTGCGAAATTTAGTTTTAAACATAATCGGAATCAAGAAAAAATGCCTATCTGCCTGATTTTTCGTAGATTTTTAGGATCACGATAAACAGGAAATACCATAAGCTTAAAGGGAACAACTGAAAAACATTTTTATTTTTGTACTTCCACATAAAAGAGCACTTCTTACTTAAGTACGTCAAAGAGTCACAAATGTAGAGGATATTACTTTAGTTTACCTGCATGTTGGCTGATGTTAAATATTAAAGGCTTACGTGACAAAATGTGCTCTTTTATTTTATATTTACCCATAGGTAATAAATCTTAACAAGTTACCTAAAATGTAAAGTAAAAGAAAAGTCACAACTGGCAATTATACTTACCTTAAAATGTACCTATCATAATACATGTATAATATTATTATGATCACTTTTTACTACCTTGAATAAAAGTGCCTTTTCATTGTAATCTATACCTACTAATATTATAAAGAGGAAAGATTTGATTGTTTGTTTCCATTGAATAAGCTCCGAAACTACCGAACCGATTTGAAAAATTCTTTCACTGTTGGGAAGCTACACTATCCCCGGGTGACATAGGCTATATTATATATTTTTTTACTATTTGTCCCGAAGCGAAGCGAGGGCGATTTCCTAGTATTTTAGTATTTATACTCAAAATATTAAAGTCGTGTGTGGTTTTTATTTCGATGTTTATGCTAAGTTGAAAAGAAATATGTAAATTATTTAATAAATGATCAAAAAATAAAAACTTCTAATTTAATAATCTTGTAGAGATTGTGTAAATGCAAGTATTTTCATTCGTAGATACATTTTCGAAAATTATTGTATTGTCATATTATTTTCTCCGAAAACTAAAAAATATTTTAAACTCAATTTTCTCGCAATTTACTAAATGTAATGTACCCATCTAAATGACGGCAGTATGTAACTCTACCTCTAGTAGTATTTTCTAGGTACATATTACGAAAATAGGTAAGTAGTGTAAATAAAAATACGTAATCTGTTAAAATGTTTTTATTTCATATATTTTCTGATAAATACCACAACTGGTGTACAATACCTATCATACATAATGAAAATTCTATTCAGGGTATGAACAATTCTGTTGTAATTACCACCAAAAAATATTATAATTTATTTATATCTTACAAAATCCATTGAACATCAAATAGGACAACTGTTTATACTTAGTTTTTATAAACACGTAGAGAGCGAAGGTTGTGCGAAATCATTGGAATATTGTCCACAGGAGCGAAGCGAGACGTATAAGCAGACAGAATTTCATAAAAATTGTATTAGATCCCAATCATTTTCATTCTCGAACGAAGCCTCTCCAGTAGACAAGCATCCTAAAGGCCGTCGCACAATACGATGAAACTGAACTCAAAAGGCTTAGAGTGCCAGATTAAGCGTCTTTTTCATAACCAAGGGTTAACCTATTTGATTTTTTTAAATCGTGACATCAAAATTATATAGGGATACCACCAGCCTGCCAGGATGCCACCCACCAATTTGGTGGGAAAATGTAAAAGGAAATTAGGTATTTTGCGCTTATCTGGCTACGCTAGATTTAAATCACTGCTTTATTTTCCGAATTGAGAATAAGTACCTAGTATCCAATTGCAGCAAAATTTTATAAAAGTTAAGGTAGTGATGGCTTATTCACACTGGTGACTTAGTCGTAAAAATAATGGTGAATCTCTAGTTCATTTTAGTTCAGCTCGCTGGCGTTAATATTAAAATAAACGTAAACACTATGGATCCTGTGTCGGTTCGTTAGTGCTACGGCCATTAGTTTCTGCCGCACTTATGTAACGTACGCTCATTTATACATCCCAAGAGTTCAACATTGTATAAATATATATATATACCTTTACAATATACCCATTTTACTCACTTTATTCATTCGTTGCACAAGTCGCTTTCATTCTGTTTCATGGAATTAAATTCTATATTTACACAACTTGTCATAGAGTTAGTTTAAATTGGCACAGTTATGAACTCTAACCATCATTATTTCATTACATTAGAATCTCTTACATAAACAATAACTTTACTACTGTGACATCATTTCATTTGTTAACCACTTTTCATAATATATTTTTAATAATAAAACAAAGTATAAGCGAAAATATTACTACTACATTTTCTTTTATCCAAGGTGCGCAATATTGCCGTAAGCCATACCTTCGCCAATGTAAACCTCACTCTAAGAAGCAAATATAAGCAGAAAAATTGTTTTTAATTAAATTATTATTATTCTACACGTGGCTAAGAAAACTGTTATCACTCTGCTATATATTATACATAATGGATATCTTAATCATCCTAACCATCTATTAAAAAATAAAAATCATAAATGTTGTGTAGAGGACATCTGTAAGTAACCGTTGACGTGGGTTTAGAATAGAGGTAAGTATTGTATGGTTCTTTCTGATTGTTTTCAATCGCTACGAACAACGCTGTGTCTGTTTACACAAATATACATATTTAGAGATTATAAATAGTGTTAGAAATAATGGACATTCTCTCGTTCGATCAAAACTAAACCCACCTTGATAAAAACAACTTCCAAGTGCATCAAAGTTTTGCATGACATTTCGCATGACAGTAGCTTATTTTGTTGTATACGTGGCTATATGTAAACTACAACCATCAATTTTACAGTTTGTGCATGTAGTAATCTTGCACCTGCATTTTGTTGTACGGTCACCTGCAGAGAAAAGTAACCCATCTGTTTAAACAGTTTTGATTGACAGATGGGTTACTTTTCTCTGCAGGTGACCTAAAGTATTTATAGCACACTGTGACTAAAAACGATTAATTGGTTCTAACAGCACACTGTGCTATAAAAAAGTATACGAGTGACTTAAAGAGGTCTATTATTTCACGACGCGGTTTAGAACCCTCGCTACGCACATCCAATAACAGATCACTTAACGCACCCTAAGGTATAAATGTACTATTAAATGTATAAAGATCGCGTTACTAACACGACTCTACAAGTGACATTTAGGACGTAACGTACCTAATTTGAGGGCCTGAAAATACAGGCAGGCAATGTAATTAATATATTATATTATATCGCGACTTATTAAGTTGCAAATTGGTTCCAAATTATTTTTTATTCTTCCCTGACCGTCAAGAAAATTGCAACAATTTAACCAAAAATAAAGAACCTTAAGCAAAAACAAATATTTGACATTTTGACTTAGGAACAAGTACCTAGGTAAAAGTAAAAATTAGTAGATAAAAAGAAGTGGGTATCTACAATCTACCTAAGTAGGTACTTTTAGTGACGACATACAATGGCTTCAACTTTTTAAACACAATTTTTTTATTATTATTTACTTTTATTTAATCTTTTTATACATAAGTGTATCTACATTACGTCAAAAATGTCACTATGAAAATGATTCAAAGCATAATATCACAGAGTGGCCTTAAACCAGGTAGATAAGACCTAAAGCTGAAAAGGAATCTGTGCATCAATTCATTGTTTTTTTTTCAAAAGCTAAATCCTGTAGTAACATGCTCTGTTTTCTGTATATTACCTATATTTATTCAAATTACACCAAGTACATCATGGGGTACAAACATGGAAAGGAAATCACGACGAATAACCACAACAGAACAAGACTATATCTACTAATTTGTGGCATTTAGTTGATTCTACAAAACTTCATACAAATATGTACAATATAATTTAAAGCATTATTCGCTGTAGATTGGTTCGAGTAAGTCAATTCGCCTACACCATTTACTTGCGGGTAAAAAAGAAAAAAAAATAAAAAAAAAATAAAAAAAAAATGTAAAGCCCTACATAACTGATTGTAACCAAGCTTCTCCTGTAGGATGCAGTGTGATGATAATATTTATGTTGTTGAACTTTTTGTTATTTGTAAGTTTAACACAGAGCGTAAGACGGGGCGCAATCAGTAGAAATGTTCGTGACGTGAAACTAACTCTCCGTAGTCTTGCAATTAGTGTTATTTTTAGTGTATTCCTGTTCACACAGATTATAAAATAAGTGTAACGTTTGTAATATAAAAAAAAGGTTTTATTTCTCGAGACCACAATAACAGGTAATAGATATATAACGCTTTCAAATGACTTACAAAACCGATCCACAACGCATACAACAGTTCCAACGACACATAGATTCGATTCAGCACCTTACAAAAATAGATTTATACAAAAATTGCATTGAATAAATACATATTGACAAAATATTTATTTTCTTATACATAGCTAATTGTACTTTGATTTAATTATAGACGAACACAAAGACAAAAGTTGGTGAATACTTTTGAGCTGTATTATTTTCGATTAATAAAATTGAGAAACAAAGTTACGGAGCCCACAGCCTAAAAATTACAGCATAAATATGTCTTTAATTAAAATAAAATTAATATTAGAATTATAATAAAACATATAATTAATACCATAATTTATGCGCTGCGAAATGCCTCAAGAAACATTACAATTTTATAAGTCAAAACTAACGCTTAATCTAATGATAATTAAATACACTAAGGAAAATATTTGTGTAAAGCGTATCATTTTTGATAAGCTTTAAGACCCAACGCACAGCCTAGTATTATTTGGAACCATGTCGAGTCCAAAAATAGTATTTTTAAAATGTATAATTTACAGGGTGGTCTGTTAATAAAAAAACAAGCTCCTTGTACTTAAGTAAATTACAAACAGATATCACTAAAACTAACAACTTATTTTATCAACATGTTACTCAAATGGTCAGCATAAATATTTTCTTTATATGTATAATTGTATAGACTGTATAATATGTGGCTGTAGATAGGTACGCAGCATATAATTACATTAATTACCATAGATCAATACAAGACTGAGTGATTAACGCTTCACGTTACAAACAACTGAAAATCGGTCTACCAATACCACGACCGATTCCACAGCACGCCAAAATTTATAGTAATTGGTTTCACCGATAAATTTCATAAAATCGATTATCGCCGTCGAATCGGCGATTTGTGCTGTCAATAAATTGGTTGGAGCGTCTATTAAAATACGTAGGCCTTATTGTTTACGTGAATCGTGTTTTCTACATTTTTATCGATAAAAGATAATATTTATTGGGTAGGTATAAACGACTATACTCCGACATTGCGCTACAATGAAAATAAGGTTAATTGTTTAAAAATTGCTAGTTTTAGAGATATAAAATCACAGCTACGCCCTTGCTGTTGACACCCTCATCGCTGCGATTTATACACTTATTATTCCTATATAGAAATTGTATAGAACACATTGCATTAATAGCAGCAATACGTACATTAGACACTATAGCTAACGGACATGTGATATTGAACTTATATAATCGCAGCATCACACATTTTAACTATAACGATGAATATATACCGATATGTTTATCCATTAACCATTAATGTGGTGTATACTATCATATTTGTAGATCGGTATAAAACATATCTAAAAATACGGCAAACCCGTTACAGTTAAAATAGTGACACTAATAAAATCGTTTGAAATTTTGTTTGTTAGAACCAAGAGTAGGTACTCTTGGTTCTTAGTTGTGTCGAAATCGAGTATTATCAGTTTTACTTTGTTTATTATAATTACAAAGGACTTATTCATTCGTTTTTAGTTCATTGTTTAATACGATTTTAACAAGTGTAATTAATTACCAATGTCTTCAACCAGATTTAATAACTATTAGTCTTGTAAATATAATTTTAAGCAAGAAACATTCGTAAAATTTTTCACTGGACTTAGCCATTTTATGCAAAAATCTATATTAAATTTTCATTCAAAAATCATGTTTGCAAATAAACCCATGCTTTTGATAAAATAGTATAAATATTGAAATTTTTAATTATCTATTTATCAACTAAAATGCAAACATAAAATTTAATTTCGCACTGCTTATGGCGGAATAATAGAGGCTAAAATATATTTCATGGTAACATTTCTTTCCGCTTAGTAAAAATTTTATGTTTACATTTATATAGATTTTAAAAATGATGCTAATGAAAATCATTACTATGTAGTATAATTATTGGACATCTTGTATTAAATTTCACTTAATATTTAATCTGGCATTTTATATTTTGCAATATGATGTTTCTAATTACATAAATATTAATATATGAAAAAAACCGTAAAATATCGATTAATTTTGAACAAAACACAGCAAACAAAAATTATAACGAAAAATAACCAATAAACGAGGTGCTTTCAATATATTATTGAATGTATTATAATATAAATGATTCACGCAATTACAATTACAATACAACAAAACATATTAATAAATTTTGATATAAACTTTCATAAACATAGAGAAACATAAAAACATAGCTCAGAATCGTCAACGTATAAAACACATAAATTCATAGGAAATTATAACAAAAACAATTGTATTACAACAACGTGGAAGAACCAGTAGCACATAACTTTTGCTTCTCAAAAGAAATGAACAGAACAAAAACATCATTAAAAATAAATTTTATGGAATCCATCGCATGTAAAAAACTAAAAAAACAGGACTATTTTGACTAATATACAAATATTATATCATAATGACAAAATTTACAATTCATTGATATGTAACATTATTTACAACACAAACGTATAAAATAAATAATGAAAATAAATAATTTTAAACCTAAACTAAATAAAGGGAACATAGCATGAGCCGTTACTACCGACGTACAAATAGCGATACAACTAGAATAATTAGCGCTTTCATTTAGTTGAAAGTAGTCCATCCTTTGGGTACACTAGAAGTGGACTCTGGTACGGCACTCGAGCTTGCTGTAAAATCCGATAAACCAAACTGACTGAAATCTAACCCGTATTCGTGCAAGAGAGCACTATCCGCTGAAGATTTTATTTGTTCCAACTTCTCTTTCTTATCCCGACACTTGAGCGGGTCAAAATCTTCCAAGTCAGTCGGCGTATCGTCCAGCTTTATGAGATCCGAAACCGTGCCAGATGACTGCAAAAGAAACGCTTAGATTAAACACAAAACTATTTAGCCCCTGACTCTATTACTTTAACGCATCCCACGGCATAACGACTCAACATGATTTTGTCCTCTTAATACATTCCCGTTTTGTATTCCTTTTAATCACTCAATTCTATTCAAACCTAAACAAAATCGCTCAGATAAAACTTTACTATACCCCCTTAATCAACAACCGATTTGTTGATTGAATTAATCTATCAAAAAGTTACTATACGCGGTTTTTAAGGATTGAATATGTTTATAAAAAAGTTGTGTATAGAAACACTCAGAGAACCCGAAAAATATCAGCAAAATTTTTTTTAGATCGATTTTAAAATGAACTATGAATGAAATGCGCTAGCCTATTCGTCCTTAACGACAAACAAAAACTACAATGGACGGTCATTATATCTCAACAAACTCTAGCGACAAATATTTTGCACAAACCTAATTGGACAATAATAAAACTGTTAACATAAATCATAACGTATAGCACCAAAAATCTATTTGAAAGAATTACTTACTGTAAAATATGAACAGCTGACGTCGTACTTTACCGATCGTTTAAAATACTTCCGCGTCACTTAGTCCCATAAGGAATGGTTTCAGTTTCTGAAAGAGGAAAAGTCAAATGCGAGTCGGCAGTTGCACGATTAGTGTTACGCACCCACTAGAAGGTATACATTTCTCAATAAGTATTACCGAAAAATTGTCATTTTGACTATTTTGTACAAAATCTGCTAAAATGATGATCAACTTTTGTTACAACATTATAAAAGTATCCTTGGTAGTCTATAACAGCTGCCATCTTAAAACTGCCAATAAACGTGTTAAATCCGCCGAAAAAACTCAGTAACAAAACCACAATGTTAAATGTATACAAATACTGTCACGCTGTCGTGACATTGGATAAAAGCTAAACTCACGTAAGTGAACATGAGTTAAATCTAGTAAAGTTAGTGAAGACTATATTAAGTGCCAATTTTTATTTGGAAATAACTCATCGACCATAAAATTTAATCTGAACGATGCAGACTTCTTTCTAAGCTATTTTATGAACATTAACACCATTAATAATTATCTGTAGGAACATTTTATAGGATCAATGAATGAATTTAGCGACGTACAAGTGCGCAAACTAGTAAGAAAACGGAATCACAAACAAGAGCTAAATGAATGAAATGAACAAGTTGTTCGTTACAAGTCGTCATTGGATTATGTAAAACTACGCATCCGTCTCGTTAGTACGCCCCATTGAGTGCTAGGAAATATTCTTTGTTAATAGAAACCTTATCGATACGGTAAGGGTATTTCAGTTGTAATATACATCTCGGGCCCTAAGTAAAAACTACACACTCATGCCGAGTTAAATTTGTTAACACACTAGATAAAATATACCCAACAGCAAAAGTCTCGACTTGCATTTGACCAATTTCACTAATTCTCCATAAAATTTTCAAAATTTCCCCATTCAGCAAAGCCAAGCTTAAAAACACTGTCTCTTCGTCGGCCGTGGAAAACGTTAGCCAATCAGATGTCAGGGTTACAAATCTATACATTATTATCTTAAAATAAATTAGTATCAAAAATATTACTGGTAAATAATATTTATGACAGTCCACAAGCCAATATAATGTTTGTACACATGATAGGTGATGGTATTAAGTGGTTAAAATGTATTAGAAACTAAAAGATTAGTTAAATATTTATATACATTCATTTAACCTGTTTATACTAAAAATAATATTACGTGTTATATATTTTACATTAAACCACGAGAGGCTTAACCTTTAGCCGCCTTTTGACCTTCGCCAAATAAATGTCAGAAAAGGCTCGCACACAAAATGAAAACTTTCTCACTCGCGATAAAATGGTGAAACGCAATGAACTAATATACACTGGTGAAACGTTTAAAGTTTAAATTGAAAGGTCTTTGTTTTTCATAAGTTTGCACTTAATATACTGAAGTATTATTTTAAATATAATATTTACCAACACCATCACCGACTTATAATTGTTCATTTACAAGTGATATTACTGTAAGCTTTGCACAACTATTCTGGTAATTAGGATCATAAGCACATGCACATCACAATTGTCAACAATGAAATCCCACATTGCATACAATACATACTATACATCTATTTACATAATAATGTAATAAGTAAACTATAGGACAGTATTTACAGAAGGGAAAAGTAATATTTGCAAGTTTTACGGTGCAAGACTTCTTGTACAATATATACTTGTAAAAATACTTACATTATAACATACGTAAAGATATACATTTGGTGCTTATAATAACAGACAAGAAAGGTCGTTTAATGTCAAAAGTCAGATGCTCACCTTCACCTTTCGCTAAAACATCGACATTGCTAATATTTGAACTTCTAAATTTGGATTGCTCAAAATTTCGCCTCTATCTAGGCCCCGTTTCTTGTAAAATTTAAACCCCTGTGTTTAAATTGTTATAAAATAAACACTAGCCTAGGTGCTTTTACATATCATATTAAACAGAATTTTAAGTCGTAAAATAGATGGCATATTTTTATAAATTAGATAAATCTTAGAAAAATAGAATGGATGAAGCAAGATTGATTCCATCGATAAAACAACGCTGTCACTTTTTAGGGTGAAAAGAAAAACTGTGCATAAGTAGGGCATTAATTTTTGCGTGAATATTCATTATTTCGTATAGACTAACTCAAAAATGACGGAATTATTTTGGATCATTTAGAACTACCATTACTTTAAAGGATGATTTTTTAATTATTTTTACGAAAAATAAACGGAAAGTTATTCATAAATCCTACGATCATACAACGATTATAATAAAAACGCATAAAAGATAGTAACTCAAAGTTCGTATCATCAAATATTTTTTAGAATTAACGCCAATATTGTACCTTTATGGAAAAAGAGAATACGCCAACTATACGTCAACTTTATCCCTCTTATCATTGTTATTATTCAATTAACTTCAAACTACAACAGAACAAAATTGCATAGGTAAAGTAAACGTTACATTGAAACCACTTAAACGATATTGCAATTACCTTTATTTTACTGCGAAATTGGCCGTTTACGGGAATAGCACTTACATGCACTGTAATATTCGTCAGTAAAAGCAGTAACACTACAAAGTACATTGGACACTTTAGAAGATGTTATTACAAATTACCCAAGTCTGTGTAGGTATAATATTAAGATAAGATATGATTAAGATGTACCTAAAACCAAAGTAAATGGTTCATCTTATTTTTTTAATGGACGCAAAAACACTGCCAGATGTTTCAAAATGACTTTTTTTATATTCACGTTATTTATATCTCATATATACATAAGTTACTGTGAATATCCGATATGTGTACGAATGTGGAAAAACACCAATTTCTTTTGTGTAATGAAAATGTTCCGTTGATTTAGTTTGATAAGGTCATAAACTGGCGAATGATACACCAAGGGGAACTTGAGAATATGCTATTTATTTACGAAATACGTACCTAAATGAATTAAGGCGGGATTTGTCTAAAAAGGGCAAATTTGTACTGTTTGTTGGCAAACAACTCCGTGTTTGTTTCTTGACGTTGGCGCGCCACTTTACAGGTTTCTGGCCGCCTGTTGTACCACTATATCTATTAATAGTATAAGATGTTACTGTATATTGGTGTACAATAAAGAGTTGTTGTTGTTGTTGTTGTTGTTTCTTTTGTTAATTTAACCTAACTCAGCTTACAGTATTTAAGGCCCTTCGCTTAGTTTGTCACCCTCACTAAAAACTTAGCTTTAAATAAAAAAAAAAAATTCGACACCAAAGTCATCCTGAAAAAAAAACGAACCCGCATGCTTGGTAAATGTTGACATATACCAGATATCATTTACAGTAACATTTACAGAAACATTATAGTCATATATCACAAAAAACATCATACTTATATGTCATTGTACAAGAAAGACGGAAAGCATTTAGAGTATCAAATACCCAAAAAAGTAATGAAATGTTATACACCCATAAAGCTAACACTAATACTTGATATCTCCTACGCACATTTAGAATATTTCAAAAAACTAAACGAAATAGGATAATGCGATGCGTGCAAGAAAATAGGGCAGAAACTTTATATAAAATAGAAAGCTTTGAAAATCAATTATGACCTGTATTATGTTGATCTATTTTTAAAATAGCCTCCTACATAAAACCCTCGTAAGAATGTACACCCCTCGTCTTTTATATGCAAATCTGTGAGCCGATTAGGCGATCAAGAATTTATTTAAAGTCAATATTACGTGCAGGGAGGTATAGAGATATAAAACAAAAATAAAAACATTTTCTGTAATCGAATATTTGCTTAATTATTTCTCAATGTTCAGTAAGAGCAATCCCGATTTAAAATAGATATGTTACGGGCGTTTTGGCTAAAGCTGGGTGTGAACAAAAACTAAAGTTTAGCCGGCTCATCCTAGGTTTATTTTTGATAAATTATTTTAACTTTGTTATTATAAAGAGATTGATATTTTATCAATACTACCTATACAGCAGTCTGAGATCGAGTTAGCGATATTCAGGCGAAGGATTCTATATCTGTTATTCTAAAACGACCTCCCAAAGTGTCCTGCTCCTTTGCCCTCTCAGGTACGGTTATTTCAAATCACGGTGTTTTTGTGCACGTACTCGAAAAAATTGTAATAACTTTGAAGTGTGTGGTTTTACAGGTCCGCAAATAGTTTTATTCGATTGCATACAATATTCTGCATTGTTAAATAATGTAAAACTTTAAAAGAATCAAGATTAAAAATACTTGGAAATCCAAAAATAGGTACTAATACTTTTTTAACTATAAGTTATTGTTAAATTCTGCAATCAAGACCGTTAAGATATTATTTTGTATCACATCGACAGAATTTGAGATATGCTAAAAAACAAAAGGAGACTTTTTTTGTTTTAGTTTTATTGTATAGAACCTATTCCCAAGACAACGGTAACTCGATCCTGGACAAGCTTTATACAATATTCATATATTGTAAGAGAACACTCAATCTACACATCATAATAATATGTGAAATATTGTGTGCCTCTTTTCGAATGTTCCTTCCATACAGTATAATTGACTGAATTATTAAAACAGCAACGCTGACATTTAAAATAAAATTCTTGCTTTTGAAGTCGATTAAAAATAGTAACAATGTTATGATAAGGTATGAGCATAATAACCAAGTAGGTTTACTTTCTTCCTGCTCGTCCACATTATTCGTAATTATTTTTGCGTATTTTGAGGCTCGGGATGATTAGTCATAGAAAGCATTGTTAAAAGGTAAGTAATTTTCATTATTGTTAATGTTTTTGTAAAAAAATACACTATAACACTAAATAAGAGACAGTGTTGTTGAATGCTAGTTAGTTGCATCGTCATAGCGCTAATACTAATACCATGTCTGGTACAGTACCCTCATATTAACATATTAAAAGTAATAATAGAAGAAAACTCATTATATTATGACAAACTTTTGTCTTATAGATTAGAAAACTTCTGTACTTAAAACTTTCTTGAAGGCAAGATCAGAAATAACCAACAAGTTTTAATTACACTGAATATAAATTAACTCTTTTGTTCATAAATTAAAATATTTTTTCTTTTTTAGACGTAATGTCAGCAGGCCATTATAAAAGCGGCCACACGCGTTCCTTTTTATTTTATTGATATTGTACCTAATTGTACATAATAGCTTATTGTACGTGATACAATATTAACAAACCTATGTGTTTTATGACTCCTATTTATAATAATTATATGGAATACATGTAACGTACAACAAAGTTTTTGCACTTACACAATATCAACAGGCCATAATAATTATTTGTCATTATATTTAAATTTGTAGAACTGAAATTCTACACAAAGCATGTATTGCCGATACTATATCTAAATGCGCAATACGCGTCGTAATTGTACCTAAAAATCTGATTTACATACCGTTTCAAATTTCCATTAAAATAAATAACAACACTGTGTTCGTGTATTGTCATTGTGTGTGTTGTCATTTACTCGTGAGAGATTTAAAACATAAACCTTTGTGTTTGTGTTGGTATAAACAGCTAAAAAATGTTGGAAACTTGCAAATTACTGCAAAATATCGATTCGCCTTCTACCAAACTAGGAGAAACTGTTAAACGTATTGGATAGTCAAATTGCAACCACTAAAAACAACCTGCTTTTCAGTTTCACTAACAGTGATCAACAACTATATACTGAAAGTAAAGTGACGCAATAAAAATATTGTAATTAAAAATAGCCACAATAAATCAAGATGCAAACACACACAAACGAAGACACACCGAAGATTAAATACATAGCACTAATGAGAAAAATGAATGAAACACTTGACATACACATTCCACAGTGTGTTCAGCCAGGGCGAATGAAAATAAAAATATTCAAAGCGTTTAGAAAGAAGCAAGATCGTCTTAAATATAAAAGTGTCTGCGTCTCATTAATCAAAGTTATTATAAAAATAATTACAACAGCTTTAGTCAGCGCTACCCGAGGCACTTTTGTGACGTTTAAGAAATTAATTTACACAAGTATTCAGGGATCAGTGTAATTAATTCTTTAGAGAAAGGTAAATTTTGATTGTAAGTCAAATAAAATTAATGTTGATATTTCTAATACCACCATTTATAATTTGAAATCTCATTAATTTTCAGCTTTAGTAAGGCGCCTTTAATTTCGTAAGCATGATTTTTTAATACCTTCAATATTATCGGGTTATCACCGTAAGGGAATAAGGCTACACCCAAGGGAATAAAGGGACAACCTTGAAAATGTTATAAGTATATTAATCCATAATCAATAACAATAAATTAAGTATCCAATATTATTAAATTCCAATAAATACATATTACTTTTTAATTATTATGTCAAGTAATGTGTTAGTGCCAAACAAACACCACACTTGTCGGTCAAGGAACATATATTATTATGCAATCAGTTTGTTTTTGATGTATAGATACAAGATCGATATAATTACAAATGCGCATATCACAATTACCTCTTGAGTTCTCCCTTTCGGAGGTACGTGTAGTGTAGGTCGGGCGAGCGGCCTGGGCCTGCCGCCATCTTGGCTCTTCACGTTAGAGGTCGTTGGGAGTTTGGACACACTACCATTGCACGGAGCGGGCGGAGGTTGCGGCTTCCTCTGATTGGTCGACATGGTCAGTTTTAGTTTGGCCTTGTCGTTGCCCTCAGTGAATGTTATCGTGCTCGTGTGGAAGTCTGTGGCAGCATTCGCGTCGTTCTTTGTGATATTACTTATAAAATGCGTCGACGACGTACAACTACGCGGTGGCGGCGACGGCGCGTCCGATATATCTATTAGTTTCCTCGTGGAAATTATTGGGTAACGGACTGGGAGGTTGGGACGTTCCGGTAACCGGGGTGGGACACTTGGTGACAGTGTTTTCTGCAAAATAAAATTTGATAATGTGCCACGGTGCTCCTAGGAGCGTACATGCGAGCGCATTCATGTACAACACTATTGTATAATAAAATGCTAATTACATTACACGTGTATGAAAGCTCGATGTACAAATAAAGCGTTTAAACAAGACTGCCATTTAATTTAAACATTACCCACGTAAATGAAATTATACATTGAACAAAATGAGACATGTCACAACTTTAAGGGCATTCCTTTCGCATTTATCATAACTTTTGACACATTTGAATTACTATAGTTATCTTAAAAGCCATCCACTTGACACATAATTCCTGTTAATAGATTCTAATTTTTACCACAATGCTAACATACTAGAAGTTTTTACATCGACATATTAATACAGGATGAAATTATTTACACACAGCATCGATGTATTATACATACACTTAACACTACACTACATACTGAAGAACAGTGTCAAAAGTTACGATACTAAAAGCACGACGAGAAAACGGGCAACTAACGAACTTGCTACATAAAAATGAGAAAGAGAGACTAAAGATAAACAAACATTCATGATGTTACTTACAGCCTTGTCGGGTAGACTTATATCTGAGTTGTGTGCGCTGTTGGGGAAGCTGTCGCGTCGTTGGTTTCTGTTCGCGAAGAGGAACTCCATTTCTGTCAGGAGGTCGAGGGGCACTGGGGGAGGGTCTCTCGGGGGCCCGTCATGAGCCGGCGACGACTCCGAAGACGAGTCCGAAGACACCGGCGTAGCCGACCCACAGGAGAACCTATCGTACAATCTAAGTGTACAGTGTTTAATATTTCTTAGTAATCGCTACAACTCAAGGCCAAGCCGATGGATTGTGTGATGAGAAATCCTATCATATTTCTCATTTGTTACTTTTTTCTAAATACGTATTTAGCACTGTTTTTATTTCAAACTCGAGGAAGCGAAAGTGTCAAACGCTACATCTATAGAATTTAACCTTGATTAGATATAATACATTATAGTGTCTCCAATTATCTCGATGCTTTGTGTAGCCTCTCCATTTTGTCTAATACGCGTGTACAACGTATACATATATACATATTGCAGAGAATGAAGAATCGAACCTAAGGAAAAGGCTTCTCATAGTTTGCTACAATATGTGTGCTTATATATGCCTACATATAATAAAGTCCTGATAATCTGCATTTATCTCATTTTTTTATCAAAATAGCTGACGAACGTGTTAATGATCCAGCTGATGGTAAGTGACTATCATCGTCCATGGACATCAACGAAAGGCATCACTGATGCGTTGCCGGCCAAGAAAGAGAAAACGGGCTCCCAAGAAAGAAAGAACTGGCTCTCAAGCCCCCAGCCGAATCACTGCCTTTGGCAGTTTACTCAAGCAATAGGATGGCAGCTATCCAGAAGACCCCTGGAGAAATAATAAACAAATGCCTTTTACCGGCGATAAAAAACTAATTCATACACATGACAAATAGGTTCGTCCTTATAATATAATCGCATCAATATGACGAAACTTACTGATTTATTGAACATCTGAAATACTCCAAAAAGTTAAAACTGCAGCCATAAACTCGTATTGGAAATCCTACTGTACGGATGAAATAAAATAATAGCACTTAATAGACGCCCAAGACTATTAAGTTGACTCACGATACCACCTGCTGATACGAATCCCACAATTAAGTTAATGATAGCTGCTATAATATCACCAATATTAACTGTTTCAATAGCTTCCTACGTCAATTTACACTGAAGTAAAACACATATTGGTGTGCGTCCCGTTTAACGTAACTAATCCACTCTATATCCAATTAGTATCCTGTCCTTGAGTATTTTTATTTCTTACAAGTTTTACAACTAATGATACGGAGTCATATTTCAATGAGTAATTTAATAAATATAGGAGTATAAATGGGCAATAACATATAGGATTTATCGATTGAACTATACTAGTTCACTATATAACATTCAAAAACCTAAAATATTATTCTTTTGTCGTAATCAATCCCAATAAATTAAATATAATTAATTTAAAATGTAAAAAATAGTACTCAGTCACGTGACTTCCAACGCCATTTTGAGCTTATGACGTCATTGCTCATATTTTATATGGAAGTTCAACAAACTTCAGTAGACCAATAGTATTGAATATAGTTTAGTGACGTCACGTGACGATTTTGGTGGGATATTTAATAATGATTTTTATTTATCAATTTTTGTTTTTAAATTGAACATTACTATTTTCATAATATTTTTTCGTGAATATTAAGGTTATATCTATGAAATAATATTGAATCCTAAATAAATTAGTCTAAATTAGTCAAATTAGTCAACATCCCAATTAAGTAACAAAGGAGATCGCCAAAACTGGACCAGCTTCATTGTTTATTACTGTTCGGTAATATCTTTAATACGTCATATATACGTCAGTATAATTTACGTGAAACTGTCAATCACAAACGATCATTCGTTTTCATAGAGTCAGTGTCATTCGCTTACGAATGTTTTCTTTCTTAGTTCGGTGTTTTTCTTACGAATTTGGCTTTGCTTTACAGATCTGACGATTTCTTCTCTTGCCAACGACTTCTCTCATACCTCCTAGGAAAGCGAATTCACTCAACGATTGGATGATGAATTGCCTTAATTACGGAAATGCAACGAAGGAGATACTCTGCGGTAACCATATTTAACCATTGCTACTACTATTTCTCTTTAACCCCATAGAATTTTTGAAAACTTTTTGAGTTAATGAAACATACTATTATATATTTATGTAAGGTGTATGGGATTTTGGCGATCTCCTTTAATGCAAAATTTCACATATATAATATTTAACCTGTATATGTATAGTAAGATTATGAATATGCCAAATATTATGTTGATTTTACATCACACCATATTTACCTGCTTTCGTCTGTTGTGTTCACAGAGGACGGTCTTGATCCAGTCTTGGGCATTTTATTTTTTAATCCCTTCACAGCAGATTTCATGTTTTTGCCGCCTTGCCGGACCTTCATGAAAAAGGGATAATTGAATAAAAACATTGTTACAAATAATACACGGATTAAGTGCCTGATTAATAAAAGAACAATAAATAATCCAAACATACTATTAGAATATCGTAAGGTAAGTTATAATTGTGCTTTACTACTTATCAATCATTAGCACTGTCATTTTCCGGAATAATAAATACCCTATATCTTATTGTATCTACCTATGTGCTAGTCTCATGAAAATTCGTTCAGTAGTTTTTGCATGAAAAAGTAACAAAGATCCATAAAAACTTTCACATTTATAATATTAGTAGAATTATTGTTCTTTAATAAATCAAACACTTAAACATTTACACCGAAATTGCAATATTGAACTCAGGCTTGCACTTATCATATATCACTTAGGTACACATATTTTTTAATTCCGTGCATATAACGTGTGCAAAATTGAACAATGCGTGACTTATCACGAAAGCTAGTAAGTAATAAATTGAAGAAATTATAAACGTGTATAAGACAAGAATATATACTAACGCATCCGATTACTGAAGTAATAATAAAATGTAAGTTTATGTCCTTATAACATAGTAGTACAACTTTAAAGGAAAAAGATTAAAAGTTATCAATTTAAGTTATCAAATTAAGTTTGTATAATGAAAATTATAGTGCTATCAATCGTTTATATCACAATCATAATTTCACGTAGTCAGATGCGATAGATAAATAAAAATAATCGCCGTTCCATCGATTCAACATGCTTAGAGATACACGAACGGGTCTAAAAAACCCATCATGTGCACCATATTTTATCACTTACTTGTGCTTGAGTATATTTCATATAATTTCATAATTTAAAAAAATAAACGCCCATCAGATATAGGTTGCGTGAGAAAAAAAATCTATTTACGCGATGTTCCCGTAATTACCACACCACCATATTAAAAACACACAATGACATTATAATGAAAATTACGAAATAAATTACATGTTTTAATGATAATTATTATATTATTGTATATTGTCACAATTTCTAACTAGCGTAATAAAAATAGAGAACCCACCCCTTTTATTTTATTCTCACGAAAACAGAAAACGTAAAGTTTAATAAAAGAAATTAATTTTAATAATTTGGTAGACATTATTGGACCTGTGAATAAAATTATAACTAATTCGAATTCTATTCTCGTGAGATTGTCTCAATTCTGTCGGAACGTTACAAAATGCAGTTGCATGCAATAAATACCATTCAGTCATCAATGGTAATGGAAAACATGTACAATTCGATTACCAGAATATTTCGAAGGCCGTTTGTATCCGCAACTTTGTGGAATATTCATACTTTGTCATATGCTAGGAAAAATTCTAACTACAATGCGTGACCAGGAACAAATACTTTAATGTATGTTATAAAATATTATATTATATAAAATAAAATATACAACTATACTTACAGTCAGTTCGGGTAACATTGAATTTCATGAAGTTCCAATATAATTGTAACATAATTATGAAACGATTTATTTATTTATTACTCCAAGTATATAATTAATATTTAACAACAAATGTTCTTATAGAAATGGTTTGAAACGAGTTTATACGAAAAACATCAAAACAACTATTTATTTATTTATATTATTTTATTGAGAACGCATACACTGAGTAGTTAATAGTTGTAAAATCACTCGTTATTTTACATTATGTGTTTGTTAGCCGAATACACTCTAAAATGAAACAAATATTTGACAACCTTTTCTACTTAATCTTTTAACGACTTAAGTAAGTTTAATTCAATATATATATTTACTAAATAAAATTATATATTTAGCCTGTGGTTTTATATAGCAGAGTCACAGAACACATAAAATGGCAGCTTGTTCAATGTTACCCGAAAATTCTGTACCTACTGCCAGAATATAATTATAAATAAAATTTAATAAATTAAGCAATAACAACAAAATAAATAATAATACACATATTATCATACTCTATTTTGATATTTTGCTTCAGACTCACTGAAATCTTGCGTAAAGTTGGGTGAAAGGTATCTGTTGTTTCTTACATTGTAAAACATCAAATGTTTTGCTAACGATATTTCGTACTATACTATTTTATTTTCACTACATGCAAGCAAGCAAGGACTTCATAAAGAACAATGCCCAACTGCCATACATCGTTTTATTTCATTTTCAACTTTAGCGTCTTAAAATAAAAAAAATTCTAAAAATCGCCGCTTTAATTTCTGAGCTTAGATATATAAGAATTTTCAGCAGACACACCCCAGAGCCAAAGTATTTTGAGATTGAATTCTTATAACCATTGAGTCATAGAGTAGGGGAGACTTACGGCTGCCTGTAATTTTTACCATTATTTTATTCTGACTTTTTTTTGATTGACAACCGGAAATGGAAATATGACATGATTACATTTGTCATACCAACATTTATAACGAAATTCTGTCTGTAATATTGGCCAGAAGTCTCCCCATATCTTGTTTGATGCAAGCTATGTATCGAAGTGAGTGCCCGAATGAAAATGGACATTGTTGACATCATTGTTATTATAGTCAATTCATCACTTATTAATAAAATTATTTTACGCTGGGTAATACGGGTACAGGTATTAATTTTAAAATACGTAAAAAAATAATTGAATTGCTTCGGTATAACTGACGTTTTAAGACGCTAACAAAAATAAAAAATAATTTTTGGGCATTGTTCTTTTATTCATTGTTGGAGTGTTCAGCATAAAATCATATCGTTATGCAATATTGTTCTTTGAAAATCGTAAGTTCATATTGTATGTTAACAATAAGAATAATAAATAAACCGGCCAAGTGCGTGTCAGGCCACGCCCAAAATATGTATATTCGTGCCAAATTACAGCGTTCTAGCACTAAGGGTCTTAGCGCTATGCTGCGGACAGACGGACGGACATGATGGAACTGAATGTTTCGTTTTGACGGAATCTTTTTAAATCCCTTAACAAAATTACAACAAAATATATTTTTTAACTAGCAATTGCCCTCGCTTCGCTTCGGAAAAAATCTTAGGTGCTTTAGTTAACTTACATAATATACCTACTCTTAAAGCAGCGTGATCGCTCATTAGAACCACGTTACTATGAAAGGTCAATACTCGAAATAACGATTCGATATTTTTAGGTTTCATTACCTCAAAAGAAAAAACACGGTTCCCTTAAGATCACTTACTCCATTGCCCGTCTGTCTGTTTGTATTTCAAGACCTTTTTTCTCAGGAACGCGTGAAGGTAACAAATTAAAATTAATCCAACACTCAGGTCTGCAATCCCTAGGAGCTGTGAAAACATATAATATTCTGTATCGTCAACGCAATCAAAAAACATTCGGCCAGAAGATAATTATGTCTTAGGTAAAAAATAGGTTGAATAAAAAATTTTAAAAATGTGAATTTGTAAGTATCACAAAAAAAACCTATTTGCAGACCTTGGTAATTTGTTCGGGACCCATATATGGGGACAACAGTTTTTCAACGGCAAAGTAAAGTGTTAGGTTTTACTAAATAGTTAAGTTAGGTTCAACAACCCTAGCGCACACTGAGCTGGTTGCTTTTACTTATTATTATTATTTCATCATAGTATTTTCTAAATTTTGTGTTTCCTACTATAGCTACCCTTCCCATTTCCCTTAGTACTTAAATAACATTGAATAAATAAATTGTACGATGACGTTTGCTGATCCATCAGTATTTCACATTAGGTACCCAGACTTTAAAAAAGAAATAGTCTTATATCGTTCTCCATGGTACAATCTATGTCTATACCAAAACACATCAAGATTGGTTCAGCGATGAGAGAGAGTTAAGGTTAATTCGATGAGTTGTGTGAGTAAAAAGGAATAAGGAAGGTGGAATAAAGGAGCAACACATTTTCGCATTCATTACATTGTAGTTTCGGCAAATCAATAATTCGGCAAAGGGAAGATACTGCTTCACAGAAAATGAGAAAATTCAGCACTCTGCACCCTCAACACGATGTTCCTCAGGACTGCATTATAACAGAACTACAACATCACTACTACGGAAATCTAAAAATTACGGAACACTTAGTTACTTCAAAGAACAACCCTAAGCTTGATTTAACACGCCGCAATACGTTTTGTTTAGTGGAGTTATGTATTTTATTATCAATTATTCAATTTGTTCAATGTCTACTATTTGTGCAACACTAAATTACGATTTTCAACCCCTTCCAGAGTGAAATATAAAAAAATGCTAAATTTACGTTGGAGGTCATAAATACGCAATTAATGATTTAAAAAAGTGAATATAAATATAGATATTTAGTAAAAAATACTTCAGTGCCATATTCTAGCTCCATCTTGCGAAATATAAATAAACTAAGCAATGTATGTATGCCTTATTTTGTGTGAAGAAACGGTTTTTGTAAGTTTAAAACAAATTAAAAACTCGTTTTTCGGTTTTGGTATCGTGCAAGTATCGATTTACAACTTAAAAAATCATTTATTTCGAAATAACAGACATACACTTCAATTATATTTATGTGTATTTGAATTATTATAAATTTGTAAAAAATAAGTACTCCAGTGCCACGCTTTGGCTCCACCTTGCAAAATATAAAAAAAAAACTAAGAAATGTTTGTACCTATGCCTCAATTTGTGTAAATAAAAGGTTTTTGTATGTTTAATTATGGCTTTGTTATGGAACACTAAAAAATTGCCTATAATTTAAGTTGAAGACTCGATATTGTAGTAAAGTCCTGTTGAAATCCGTTCAGTAGCTTCAGAGATTAATGAAGACAAACAAACAGACAAACAAAAATTAAAAACTGATTTTTCGGTTTTGATATCGTGCTAGTAACGATTTATAACATGAAAAATGCTGTTATTTCGAAATCACAGACAGACATACTAATTATATTATATATTAAAGGTGTATGTATTAAAGGCGTTGGCGTGAATCAACACATACAGAGCCATCTAGTTGCCAAGATAGTAATCGATTATTTATTGGATATCGGTTACTCATACAGACTTAATTTGCGTTTTTCTACCACTTCCCAGATGAAATTTATAAAATGCTGAAATTATATTGGAGTTCATAGATACGCAAACAATATGCTCTTAAAAACAAAATACAAAAATAGATATCCACTCTGTAATAGGGATTTTAATTAATGAAAAAAATAACCTTTAAATGCATTTTATGGCCTTTCCATGCAATATAAGTAAAATCTAAGAAATGCATGTATAACTCTTTTTGTACGGAGAATACGTTTTTAAAAGTTTAAAACAAATCGGCTGAAATTTTTTTATTTTTCCATACAAACTATCCCTAAGGAACCCTTTAGTATGGAACCCTAAACAATTGCTTAGTTGTTAAGTTGAACACTTTGCAATATCCTAGTAAAAGTGTTGTTACAATTCGTTCAGTGGTTTCGGAGATTAGCGGAGACAAACAAACAGACAGACAGACAAAAAATTTAAAAACTCATTTTTCGGTGTTGGTATCGTGCAAGTAACGATTTGCAGCTTGAAAAAATCATTTATCTCGAAATCACAGACAAACTCTTCAATTTTATTAATATGTATAGATTAAAGGTGTATGTATTAAAGGCGTTGGCGTGAATCAACACATACAGAGCCATCTAGTTGCCAAGATAGTAATCGATTATTTATTGGATATCGGTTACTCATACAGACTTAATTTGCGTTTTTCTACCACTTCCCAGATGAAATTTATAAAATGCTGAAATTATATTGGAGTTCATAGATACGCAAACAATATGCTCTTAAAAACAAAATACAAAAATAGATATCCACTCTGTAATAGGGATTTTAATTAATGAAAAAAATAACCTTTAAATGCATTTTATGGCCTTTCCATGCAATATAAGTAAAATCTAAGAAATGCATGTATAACTCTTTTTGTACGGAGAATACGTTTTTAAAAGTTTAAAACAAATCGGCTGAAATTTTTTTATTTTTCCATACAAACTATCCCTAAGGAACCCTTTAGTATGGAACCCTAAACAATTGCTTAGTTGTTAAGTTGAACACTTTGCAATATCCTAGTAAAAGTGTTGTTACAATTCGTTCAGTGGTTTCGGAGATTAGCGGAGACAAACAAACAGACAGACAGACAAAAAATTTAAAAACTCATTTTTCGGTGTTGGTATCGTGCAAGTAACGATTTGCAGCTTGAAAAAATCATTTATCTCGAAATCACAGACAAACTCTTCAATTTTATTAATATGTATAGATTAAAGGTGTATGTATTAAAGGCGTTGGCGTGAATCAACACATACAGAGCCATCTAGTTGCCAAGATAGTAATCGATTATTTATTGGATATCGGTTACTCATACAGACTTAATTTGCGTTTTTCTACCACTTCCCAGATGAAATTTATAAAATGCTGAAATTATATTGGAGTTCATAGATACGCAAACAATATGCTCTTAAAAACAAAATTCAAAAATAGATATCCACTCTGTAATAGGGATTTTAATTAATGAAAAAAATAACCTTTAAATGCATTTTATGTCCTTTCCATGCAATATAAGTAAAATCTAAGAAATGCATGTATAACTCTTTTTGTACGGAGAATACGTTTTTAAAAGTTTAAAACAAATCGGCTGAAATTTTTTTATTTTTCCATACAAACTATCCCTAAGGAACCCTTTAGTATGGAACCCTAAACAATTGCTTAGTTGTTAAGTTGAACACTTTGCAATATCCTAGTAAAAGTGTTGTTACAATTCGTTCAGTGGTTTCGGAGATTAGCGGAGACAAACAAACAGACAGACAGACAAAAATTTTAAAAACTCATTTTTCGGTGTTGGTATCGTGCAAGTAACGATTTGCAGCTTGAAAAAATCATTTATCTCGAAATCACAGACAAACTCTTCAATTTTATTAATATGTATAGATGTATAGATGTATAGATTAAAGGTGTATGTATTAAAGGCGTTGGCGTGAATCAACACATACAGAGCCATCTAGTTGCCAAGATAGTAATCGATTATTTATTGGATATCGGTTACTCATACAGACTTAATTTGCGTTTTTCTACCACTTCCCAGATGAAATTTATAAAATGCTGAAATTATATTGGAGTTCATAGATACGCAAACAATATGCTCTTAAAAACAAAATACAAAAATAGATATCCACTCAGTAATAGGGATTTTAATTAATGAAAAAAATAACCTTTAAATGCATTTTATGGCCTTTCCATGCAATATAAGTAAAATCTAAGAAATGCATGTATAACTCTTTTTGTACGGAGAATACGTTTTTAAAAGTTTAAAACAAATCGGCTGAAATTTTTTTATTTTTCCATACAAACTATCCCTAAGGAACCCTTTAGTATGGAACCCTAAACAATTGCTTAGTTGTTAAGTTGAACACTTTGCAATATCCTAGTAAAAGTGTTGTTACAATTCGTTCAGTGGTTTCGGAGATTAGCGGAGACAAACAAACAGACAGACAGACAAAAAATTTAAAAACTCATTTTTCGGTGTTGGTATCGTGCAAGTAACGATTTGCAGCTTGAAAAAATCATTTATCTCGAAATCACAGACAAACTCTTCAATTTTATTAATATGTATAGATTATGTATAGACGTCAATATAATGCTATTTTATACACAGTACATCAGTGTGTATTAGGCAACATGCGATCTGTGCTTCGCTGTCTATCTTTGTGAAGTAGTTTTATTTAAATAATATTTATACACACTTATAAATACACGCTCGACTAACCGTAGCAACAAAAATATAGATAAACAGGTATTGGCAGTTTTTGTTTTTGCCTATTTAAATATAGTTGACCAGTTAGAGAAGGAAAGAAACATCTTTAAAATATATGATGTTAACCATAAATAAAACTCAGTGTGGCCCACGTATGCGTATGTATAAGATCCAATGTATAGTAAATGTGGCATGCATGGTATGTTCCTTAATATGAATTAATAATTAATTAATTAATTAAAACATATTTAAGATCTACAACTATAATATTTAGCGTTGAAACCGTCTTGAAGTGATACTTTAAATATCATAATCTTATGCTACAACGAATATAGACTCGACATAGAGAAGATTGAACAGTTAAGTAGTTAAATAGTGACATCCAGATATGACATCCAGATATGCAGATAGATGAAGAAGCAAGCTGGAATTTACTTCAAAACAACATCAAGTTTATTTAGAAGACATCCCTACAACAAAACTCATTTATTTTCAATAGATAACATTTAATATACATAAACAATACATAGATAGAAACATGATGTACACAAATCCCCCTCTCGAGAAATATTCAAAAAGATAAGGACTAAGAAAAAGCACTAAGAAATATTCAAAAAGAAGAGAGCCAAGACCATTATCTAAAGACACCGCCAAAAATGTTGCGTGAATTTTTACGTATTTATAAAGTATATAAATAAATAGATATATGGTGTACTAATATGTCTATTGTATGTATTATTATATGTAATTTTTATTATAAAATTGACTGAGAGCGCTGTATGAATAAAGAATATGAATAAAGAAACAAATAAATTGAATAAACATATACAATCCCTCTACCACTAGAAGTATACTACGACAAAGAATGTTCCACCAAGTGATGAATAACAACCGACCGTACACATCCAGTGTAGTAATATATACAGAGAGAGCTCTGTATCACTCACCGTTTTCACAGCGGACTGAACTGCCGGATTCGCCTGCAAATATTCACATTTTAAAGCAAAAACAAAACCCAAGTACTTACAGCATGCATGCATTGTGTAACAGTCGTCCAAGATTTATATGGGTACGTTAGTGAGCTATTGAATCAGTTCATCAATTTATACGGCTAGGATTGAGAGTAACTTTCTTGTTTTGGCTCCATATTTTTTAGCTGTTAAAATAGTGGATAGGAAAGTAATGTATTACTTTTTTTATATAGAAATAGCCGGCAAACGAGCTGACGATCCACCTGATGGTAAGTGGCTATCGGCGCCCATCAACATCAGCAACACCAAAGGCATCACTGATGCGTTGTCGGCCAAGATAGAAAGAAGAAAAAGAAAGAAAGAACTGGCTCTCAAGCCCCCAGCCGGAACACGACGAGTCGTTTGGCGGCTGACTCATGCTCGAAGGTGGTAGCTATCCAGGCAAACCCCATGGAGAAATAATAATAGTAATAATGGTATTAATTAACAATTAAAATCAATACTACTATGTAATCCCTCCGAGGGCCCTACCACCAGCGGGCCGGATTTAGTCGCCTTTTACGACACCCTTCCGGTGTGGAATTGAGGTAAGTATTCTAAGCCGCCCCAATACGGCTAAAATTCTGGTGCAATTCAGTTCGCGTGCAAAGGTTGTTTGGTATCTACAAATGAAACTACCACTGAAAGAAAAAGAAAACTAAAGACACTACGAGGATGGAAGAGACTACATTTAGGGTAAATTTTCAGTGTCCCCTTGATAAAACCAGGATTTAGTATTGTGAACGTAAAAGTCGATTCCTATATTTACTTATTTCATCCTACACCTATAAATTGACGAACTGTCTTTTTATTAATGGTAGCAATGATTATTAAATGATTTGTGATGTCTGCGCAATTAAACAGACGACGAGGATGTGAAGAATTACGGTTCAATGTACGAAGTACGCTTTATGGTGATGAATATGATCATTTAATACACAGGTAATTGTAGAGAAAGCCTCAATCTAACATGCACGAATATAACTTTGGCTACCCACAAGCGATGATGCAAAATAACGCTAGGTTTTACGCTAGGTTACGCATCGATTGGTACCGCAATAATATTCTATTCTTGGATTTTTTATTCTTTGAGCAGACGGGTCACCCGATGGTAAGTGATCACCGCCGCCCATAGATATTAGCAACACCGGGAACGTCACCAATGCGTTGCCGGCCAAGATGACGATAGACCCGCTTCTTGAAGAACCCAAAGGATTCCACACAACCAGACAACTATTTGTGTCAACAATGATGTGGGACTGTAGTTTCCTGGTCTACTAAAGCTCACAGAAATTTATCACGCCTCTCAAAGGACCATAGTTGCTTAATCTTACACACTTTAATATCATATGAAGACATAATGGCTCTTTAAAGTACTTAATATGATGTTAAAGCGTTTTCAACGGTTTTACAAGTGGCTGGTTGTAAGTGACTAAGAAAATAAAAATGCAACATGCGCACGAGAGCGATGATAATAATTGGACGAATTATTATCAATGAACATGCTCAAATATGAAGCAAACAATCACAACAAAACATGAAAAATTATGATCCAACTTTTCCAAAAGGTTGGTATATAAGTATGCTGTAATTGATTTGTGTTTATGAGTGAGCTGTCTTTAAGTTCTTAGGTAGGTAGGTAAAAACAAAACAATAACCATCGGTCACACTCATAAGCTTTCTGAGTGCGAGAGAGACAGATTGATTTTTGTAGTTCAGAGTTTAGCTCCTTTAGAATCGACTTTTATATAATATAAGCCCGGGGTATGAAAATTTATGGAGAATAAAATCAAACTTTCTGCGTTACGTTATGCGTTAGTCTTTTAATTCGTAACGCTACTGATCAGTAACAACGCCATCTTGATTCTGATTTGACAATCGCAAACTAGATGACGTTGTAATAATCTTATTAAACTGTTTTTTAATTCCGCAAAGCAAAATGACATTTCCAGTATTGCGTTTTCTAAATAACGATGTGCCATAATCGGTAAAACGTAATCAATATTTTCCTTGCGGAATTAAAAACAGAGTTTAATGATTTGACGATTGCAAACTAGATGGCGTTAAACTCCATTCGTGTCGGAGCTGACGCACACAATTTTTTTTGCTCTCTTTCACGCTCATAAGTTCGCCGCCTGCAAGATTCATAGATCTGCTTTTCGTGCTTACTCTTGCTTGTTTTTGCGTGTGTAGTGCGACGTTGCTGATTCACAGATACTACACTACATAGATGACAATTTTGTACATGCCAGGCCCAAGCCTTAATTAATTTATATATCTTTAATTTATTTATCTTTAATTTTACGGTTTATGATGAATGTTATTGTTTATGTAGAATGGTGTAAAATGATGTATCAACGCACCTTATCTTTCACATTCTTGAAGAACGCCCCACCTTCCTTCTTGACAGTCTTAGCCCAATCCCGGTACTGTTGTTTAAGTCGCTGGCCACTTCCAGTGCTCACTTTCTCCGCATAATTGTTACATTCCACCTCGAACTCATCGTTGAAACCACGCCCAGAGTTGAGCAGGTCTAGTCGGTCCTCGATGAACTAGTGAAGTTATTATGTTAGAAATAGTGTTAAATCTATATATGTATAAAACACAAAAATTGTTTATACGGATGTCCTTTATAGACTCTGAAAACATCCAACCGATATGCCTCAAAATGGTTTCATTTGAAAGTCAATAATTCGAAGGTGGTTTGAAACTACGAGTATAATACTAAAACAATTCATTAGGCACATTCGATCCATTGATGAAGTCGATTTTCCACGTTTCCCATACAACAATTTGAAGATAATATGTAGGTAAAGATGACGCATCAACGTCAACGTCAACACAAAAACACTGATCTGTCATACTCATCAGAATTTTTTTTAGCGTAGCGGAATACGCTAGGTATCCACTACACAGGTATGGTATCCAGGCTACACATTCATAGCCTCACACAAGTATTACCTGTGTTGTGGGTGTCATGGACCGCATGGACAACACGCAAAGATACACACAGACACATACCCAGACCGAAAGAAGAAAATCAAACTTATCATTCAAACTTCCGCCTCACTACAGCACGGCGATTTAGCATGGTACACATTACGCCACACGTGACATCAATAGATAATTACTAGCTCGTGCTAATACGTCCATTTCATTATTTTCATTTGATTATTTCATTATTTTTATAAGGGATATTCTTTAAGGGATGAATGCTCAATACCCTTATACAAACTTTAGTATGATGTCATCACAAATTAATAAAGAAACACCCTTACATATCCCCGTTCTAAGATTCCTTGTGTTACGGGTGACATGGACGACACAAATAACAGATTAATGTTGCTAGAACGTTTTTAGGGCTAGTCACACTTATTATTTCTGCCTCATAAATATTATTGCAATTCTTATATTACACACCTGTTGAAATATTTGCGATTGTAATATTTTTCTGAGAAATGGCTGCATGTTTTTTCTCGTCCTAACAAAAGCCTCGCGGTCGAAAGTAATTCGCTGTCCTTTCTCGATTCTGAAATAGAAATATTGACAATGTAGCTGTATATTATGAAGAGATTATAAAGTCTTGAGTGTCATGGTGTTGTGTTGCCAAGTGCAAAGTCGTTGTTTAAATCCGCCGTTACCATGACCGCTACCGTAGTCGGAGCCGAACCTTAGTTTTGGCTTTCATCAGAGGGGTAAAGCCAATACTGATGATTTTACTAATTGACTTGTTTTATTTTGTAATGATGATTGTACTAGTTTTAATTCATATTAATATTAATATTATAATGTTGTTTGAATTTAAGTGAAATACAATAACGCATTAGGACATGCCTTTAATGTTAGTGGTAATATTTTGGAATGAATAAATAAAAATAAATAGTCTCCACGCTTGGCTATTGCGTCAATTGCGTGTTGGTGACCGCAGTAGATGTTATTATTACTCAGGGACGCTGCTACATCTCCTATCATCCTGTCGCCTCTTACGGCATCCTAGGAAGAGGTAGGAGTGGTGCTATTCTACAAAGTGGACCCGGTACCACACAGGGCAACTTAATAATAATATTGATAACATAATCCTTATGTGAAGCCTTACCACCATCAAGCAACGGGTCGGGTGCCGCCTCTTACGACCCAGTTTGATATATTTGACCTCACCTTATGGCATCACGATAGCCTCCTATTAAACATACTAGAGCTCGTAGAAACGCCCGGGACACGGCATCGCCCAGAGCATTTTTATCACTTAAAGCTTTTTTCAAACTTGATACCTGGAACAAAAAACAAACATAACTGTATTTTTTTTAATCCCTCATCACACACACACATACACACAGACACGCACACACGCACGCACGCACACAAGCACGCACGCACGCACGTCGAACTTATAACACCCCTTTTTTGCGTCGGGGGTTAAAAAATGATTGTGTGGTTTTATGAAACCACAGTAGGTATAAGCGAAACTTTTTTCGTATTGTAGACATTTAACTAAAAAATTTTGGATAAATATTCGATTTAGGGTATTAAAATGGCATCATCCTCGTTGATCAGTTTTTCGGACTGACTAGCTGTGTCGTTGTTTATCAAAAGCAAGAAATAGCAACATTTACATTAAACACTGATAAAAACAAACAAATAGCGTGGAGCACTGACACAAATGAGTAATAGTCTATAGTATAGACTATTTGTATAGACTATATACACACTACACGGTCAGCTGCGAACCATCGGCGTGGCGGCGCCATATTGGCCTCGGCTACTCTGTCACTTCACTGTTACTTTACTGTTACTGTTCACTTTACCCCCACTCCGCGGCCGACCGTCACGCGACAAGCGACACACAGACCAAAAAGTTTGAGACGATCGATGTAATAAAAGTTTCACTTTAAATATTTATATTTCATACACCGTCGCCCATGGACATCAATAGCAGTAGCGGGTTTGAAATAAAGAAATAAATCTTACACGAAGCCCTACAGTCGACTTCAATACAGCAAAAAAGGCTACATTATCAAAATAACTAACAGAACTAGCGAATTTTGTACCACCTAACTCCGCCCCCTACCTCTCATTTTTTCTTAAATTTTCTGATTTTCCGCACAACTTTCATATTTTTTCTTTAGTAAGAACCTTGTCCAGACAATAAAAATTACAACGAAAAAAGAATTACCTGTCCAGCTGTTCACGCGTGAGGCCGTGATCAAGGGATTATATATATAATAGATAAGGGACCTTAAAGATATTGATACAGCAAACATGCGCGTTTTATCCTTTAACATCGGTGACACGAGAGAAGAAAAAAGAAATCGATACACCAAACAAACCTATTTTTAAAATAAATCGATTTTAAATTATAATACTTCATACATTTTTTTTACTTCAGTAATATATATTTCATACAAGTAGAAAAGTGATGTCATAAAACAAAATCACAAACATAAACGATCAAATCTGGATAAAATTTAAGTTGGTTTCTCAAAGGATTACATCACATGGACACTAAAAAATAATTTATCGTATCTGTCATATTTTGCTCCACCTTGCCCTATTTCATCCAGTATCAATCATCATGACATGTATCCGGTTTCTATTATAAAATTTAAAAACTAACATGTGCTCACATTTAATCAAACTATAGGTATAACAAATGTTACAGACGTTACAGTTCATTACGCAGTATTACACTTCAGATCAATGGAGCAGGCTATGGTTCCAGATTCCTAATACCCAATTTAATCCCAACGGTGAGCAGTTTAAGAAAATTTAATTTATTGCACGTCCATCTTTGAGCTACATAACTCTACGAGTATAGAACTACAAAATGAAAGGATCTTGTTAGAAATAGTTGAGAATCTACTCTATTGTAGTAAATAATAATACGGCATCACAGTATGCACGAGAAGCTTTTCCGGTGTGAACAATATGATATGATACTTCTCGCTAGTGAGTCGTGAAGGTCGAGGCCGGTATCATTAGTCAACGGCGCGGCGATATAAATAACATCTTCTGTATCGGTTTCGTGATAATGAATGTGAGTGAAAAGAGTTTTAGGTACAGTCGGCAAAAGAATTAGGTATGCAAGGCAAAGTTCTTTGATGTTTAATATTACAGAATGTTTGTGTTATTATAAATGCAAATGATACCAATACATGCAAGGCATATTTTTAAATTAATACTAACACAAACAATATTTATTAGCAAACATTATCAAACGTTTTTTTATAAAGCCCTGCATACCTAACTCTTTTGCTGATTGTACATGTTGACATATTAAAATGTGAATTTAAATTGTGAAATTAGACCTACTTCCTCTTATCCTGAGAAGTTGAAATTTTACATGTTGCTTTAGTTCTGAAAGACCCTTAAATATTGCCCTTAATTGGGGGAAAAATCTCGTATATACCGGGCATAATGAGTATCTTTTAAAAATTACAATAAAAATATAGATATTTACATATGCAACTTATACCAATATACAATTATGTAGATATATAAGTGTTTGAAGTGATACTTACCAAATCAGGCGGAAGAGTTTCCAGATCATTGAAGGGAGATTTAATTTCATTTGCGTCAACATCCAACACAACTACATCGCCCACTTCAGCCATGCGTACATTCTGCAATTACAAATAATCTACATTTATATAATACCACTTTCAGATATAGTATTATAACTATAGTAAGTAATAGCATTGAATATATCTTAACACAATGCTGTGAAATAAATTTGAATATAACCTCTCGTATAATCTATATAAAAGATGATCTATATAGACAATATATAGAATGGGGTAGAAATATGAGCTAAATTAAAACATGGGCCAATTTTCAGATGTTAAGTCCTAAAGGTGCGTAAAAATAGTCTCGCCTTACTAACAGTCTGAGGACTAATTCTTACGTATGGTGTAGGGAATGTTATAAACAATTAGAAATGAATGCTGCCAGACACTTTGTGTGGGCGGTATTTATTGCCAGACGTTAAAAATGTTAAAAACCGACGTCTGCAAACGCCGCGCAAAATTACCATTGTAGTAGTAGTAGATTGTAGTCAAGCATTAACTTATAAGATATAAAAAAAACCACCATGCAAAGTGGACTTTTGTGCTTGAAATGCTTAGCTGTAAGTTTGGCGGTCCTGGGCTCTCGGAATATAAGTAGGTAATGTAATAACAATGAACAATGTGTTTTAACATTTTGACACTTGAGTTGTAAGGCAACTGACTTGAAGAATATGGATTAATAGAATATTGAGAGTAGCTGTTAGACAGAGATGTATTAATATTTTAAAGCTTAAGGGTGCTTTTCGTTGTTACGTTGCTATGGATGCGTTTGATATCCACCAATCATATTCATTGGTGGAAATCAATCAATTTATTGAACCAATCATATTTAACATCTTCGCAGCATATCTGCATAGCACATCTCTGGTGGAAAAGCTCCCTTACCTCGACATACATGTAGCTTTGACATTATGATATGCTTTTTGAACACAGTAGTGTCGTAAAAGAGTGCAATTGTAATGTGATGTGAAAGTTTTTTCATCTTTCAAACGACCCTGTAGCCTAGTTGGTAGCGACCCTGCCCCCGAATAGACGGGTCCCGGGTTCGATTCCCGGCCGGAGCAGATATTATGTGACAGATAAATATTTGTACTTGGGTCATGGGTGTTATTGTGATGTGTTATATGTCGTCCATGTCACTAGCGACACAAGACACGTACTGCGGGGGTATGAATGTGTAAGTGTTTATTTATTCTTTCCAGTCTCCGCATCCTGCTATAATAAAGACAGAATACAGCAGAATTGATGATAGAGGTATACAGAGGGAATCCCGTCAAGTATTTATGTTATAATTACTATCATCCTGCCCGAGATGCCCACCCACATTACTTTAACCTTCATCCACGCGGAAACAGACTGTAATTTCCAATATCCTTAGCTTAAACTATTAATAACCCACAGCTTACCTCCCAAACGCTTCTAGGAACTCCGATGAGAAAGGGCATGGGCGCCAACAGATAATCCACTAGATGCTTCGGTAATATTGGAATGAATATATGTTGCCAGGACATTGGAAAGAGCGTGGCATTAGCTGCTTGCACGCACGCGGACAAACGACACGGTTTCGATGCGACTATAGCGACACGACGCTCATGAAGCAAGGCCGCCCAAAGACCTGCCATGGACTTAGCATCCATTGCACTGAAGTATTCCGTGAGATTGCACTGTAAGACAAAATAGCATCATTTGTAGGCACAGATTACCTCCAATAAATACCGTATAAGTATAATTTTCTTACAGTTTGAAGTCAAAAATTTGGCGAAAGGCGCGGCTTGCGGGGGACAAAATAATGCGCTGTGATTGGCTATTTCTAATTCATACTTGGACTTGACGGGTCAGTATTTGTCAACACTAATGTCGTGAACATGCAAATGTACGTACGCGTCAGTTGCCTTGTATGCGGTATCTATTGGGGGTAATCTGTGTTTGTAGGCCAAGACAACAGTTCAATATATGTATTTTTCTCCTCTCTATATCTTTCCAATTGCAAGGTCTGTAAAGTTTTCTTTATTTTTGTTTAGTAGCTATTCTATTTATCCATTAAAAACATTCGATAAAATATATTTCATCAGTTTTCCCGCCAGGGGCGCACTAGTATGAGTGAAAATACTTTAATGTGTTGAATCATATCTTAGTAATGTCAATCACATCTTTAACTTAATCAATAGTTGGAATTGTATAATAATTTGTTGAATTTATCAACGACGATATCCAAAAAATCGAATACAACTCACATTTTCCGGAATACTCGGCAATTTATTATCCGGGCTCTGGCAAGAAAAAACGTTGTGTCCGGCATTGTAAGTGACCTTGAGCGTATGTCCGGGCATAGGGGGTCGAATCCGACACGCATCCAGAAATGACGTCAGTTCGCCCTTCTCTGGACTGTTCAGGAGATTGGCTATGCAGTTCAATAGTCTGAAACGGGAAAAGACATTGGATATCTGTAATTAAAACCTCCTACAATACGAAATGGGCGTCTTTATCTCGACATCTGTGTTGGAAGTCCTGTATAACTTTGTCTTGCCTTGATGGTTATGTTTCGAAGAGATCAACACTATGTTGAACCCTTCTATGAAAAACACATAAAAGTGGTCCTCGCCATAATCACAGAACCTATAGTTATTCAGATAGGTTGACCCAGCAGTTCACAATCTGAGGCCATAAGATACAGTTGTTCGTCTACGAAAAAGAAAACAAAAACAAAATAATCAATTTGCATCCAATATAAAACACCAGAATGCTTTGCGTGTTTAAACTTTTTGATATGAGAGCTATCAGTACAGTATATTCCAAAGATAAGAGCAATAGATAAGATTCATAATAAATAAAAAAACACTTTTTAATTCTAGATGTTTTTTATTTCTTTATTTAAAGTTTGTTTAATAACTTCGTTATAAGGTTAACTATGAAACAATCTGTTATTTTACTCTTATCTTTCGCATTGTTCATCATGACTTGAAGTGCAAGTTTTAGACATTCAGCACACTTTTCAAACATCGCTTAGATAATGCATTAGGTGATAATTTTATATTCATCTATAAGATATTTGATTCCTCGATCGCTTTGCCGTTAAGTGCATATTTGATATTATAATATAAAAATAAAAACATTTTTTTATCGATAATAAAGGCACATTATTATAATAGTTGCCACCGTCAACTGTAAGATGACTTCCGAAGTTTCCGAACTTCATTTTTGCGACAAAACCACGCTAGCGGAATAGTGCAAAATTCGCTTGTAGATAATAGATTTATCGACACATTTCGCAGCGTAATTTACAAATTATTAGATATCGGTACTAATAACTGTTTTAATAGCTTTATAATTTAGGGGATAAGGAGACTCCATAACAATTGAGCTAGGTAAAAAGTCACTACGCGTGCAATGAGACTTTGCTGCACAGCACATCGATATAAAAATCGATCTGATCGACTGTAGGGGCGGCTTAGAATACTAACCCCAATCCCACGTTGGATGTGTGTCGTAAGAGGCGACTAAATCCTGCCCGCTCGTGGTAGGACCCTCGGAGGGATTATATTGGTAATATTGAGTTTAATTGTTAATACCATTATTTCTATTATTATTTCTCCGTGGGGTTCGCATGGATAGCTTGAGAATACCACCCTTGAGAATGAGCCAGCCGCCAAACGACTCATCGTGTTCTGGCTGGAGGCTTGAGAGCCAGTTCTTTCTTTCTTTCTTTCTTGGCCGGCAACGCATCAGTGATGCTTTCGGTGTTGCTGATGTTCATGGGCGACGATAGTCACTTACCATCAGATAGTCAGCTCTTTTGTCGGTTAATTCCATAAAAAAACACAGTGTTAGATTTTTGTCTCTAGTCTTCACATTATGATAAAATCTGTGCCCAGCTGTAAGACACATCTGATGCGATGATGATGAAAGAAAACAACGGTATTTGGAGATTACACGGTACTTATACACGGTTATATATACACCAAAATGTTAGCACAGCACTTTAACAAGCCACGATTTTAATATCACGACGCAAAGCTATAGCATAAAATGTATTCCTTCTGTGTTTATGCAATCAAAAATATGCAATGTTGTTTGTATCTGTGAATAAATATCTTCTTGCGCCGGAAACGTATCGCTGTTGCCTATAATGTTGCTTATGTTAACAGGAGACGATGGGCGCTTACTACGTGGTGTTCAGATAAAATAAAAACAGTTGATGCATAGAGAAAGCTAAACAACGTTCCAATTATAATTTATTGACGGGTATTATAAGTTTTATGTGTCTGTGTATCTGTGAATCTGTATGTCTGTATGTGGCATCGTAGCTCACAAACAGATGAACCAATTTTAATCCAGTGTTTTTGTTTGAAAACTGACTTAATGGAGTGTTCTCAGCTATATTTAATGTTAATAAAACTGTCGGGGTTTTTAAAATTTTAATTGAGGATTATTTATTGCCTAAATGATTTCTATCGTTTATCGATACTGAAATAAGACAAATACTTTCAGCATAACTTTAACGCAAATACGCACAGCTTATTTTTTTAATGTTTATATTCTATAGAAACATGAACGCCTTTTTGTTTATAATATAAATCGCCTTTACTACACTTTTAACTAATGATACACAGGCTTAGAGCAAAAATATTAATACATAGAAAGAAAAATCAACCTTGAAATAACAATACGGTTTTAAATATATCAATTTATTTTGGTAACTTGCCCCACCCTTTTATGACTCAGGGATTTTTTGTTGGGCAATGAATGCTAGCCTACCAACTTACCGAGTCATTGACATTAAAGATGCTTTCTCTTTCATTTTATAATTATGTAAGAGTATTACCCAATATCTATAAGGAAAACTGCAACTATGATCTGTCACTCACACTTAAAATGATTTGCTAAATACCTAGTGTTTCTATAAGATTAGTATATCAACTCTTATTTTCCCATTCCTAAGTACTTTGGTGAATTCAATATAATCAAAGGGTCTGTAAGATTTAATTTAAAATGATAAAAAATAACTTACTTGTAAAATATATCGTGCCATGGTAAATGTGATAATAACACCAATGCAGTGTTTGCTCTCGGATCGTAACGGCAGAAGCAGAATGTATACTTGGAGTCATCTGACGTCAACACAAATGAGTAGTGTTGAACAAATGTGCTACAACACAATGATTAATAGTTAGTATACTTGACAGTGGTAAATAAACAATTTCATTTCATATCTCTACACCAATAATCAACATATACAAAGGGCAACATGTGATAGGAAAACTTCCTTATTCCTTTTAAAGAATAGTAGGGTGTCCGAACTTTGTTAAAGTTAAAATTCGTGGAAAATTGCAGATAGCTAATTGCGGTCGAATTTCAATTATAAATAACAACGGACGTCGCTGAGTGTGATCTTTTTGTTCCACCTGCATGGCATTTAATTTTTAAGCATAGCATTAGATTTAAGCATATTTTGTATCTGTTGCAGTGCCCTGTATGCAAAATAAATGTTTTCTTTCATTCTTTCTTTTTCTTAAAGGGACCCATGCTTATGGTTTGAGAATTTCAAAAATTACTGAACCTAACATCTAAACACAGACTACTTTGTAGCCTAGTTAGTAATAAAGCTGTCTCAAAGCAAGAGGATCTATGTTTGATTCAATCCAGGGTACTTTCGACCATGGCATACATTTACATTACAGATAAGTGTTTGAATTTTCATGGGCATTTGTGATGTCTCATTAGTGGTGGGCGATTATGAGATATACTAATGGAATCATTCGATTATGAAGATGTCTCGAGATATCTCGATTATAACCGTTAGTAATTACTAATCTGTATCTACTAATTCACTGTTACTGAAGTCAACTGAACAGTACGACTGATCTAAGATTAGTAATAAAAATTAGTAATGTCATTCGATTATGAAAATAAAATTAGTTACTAATCAACAATCGATTATCAGTATTAGTAATTAGTGAATGTTTCGATTATGTAAATCATTCATGATCGCCCACCTCTATGTCTCATATTTATTTGTCCTTGTCATCTGTAATCTGTAACTATACTTTGTGTGCTGTGTAGCGGTGCGGGTGACAGTTTCAATAATGTTTCGTTTCACTATTGAAAGTTACCGCGATTTACAAATTATGACTTAGTATTTCAGCTGTACCACATTCGTAATATATTAAATCATTAATTATTGAAGTAAATTAAATTAAACCCAACCAGAATGTTGTAATCTACAAATAAAACCTATTGGAAAGAAAAATTAAGCAAAGTCTTATGCGTATAACGTAACGCTATAGACGTAATTTCATATGGTACCTACTGACAGATGTAAGTAAACGTCATATAGACAACTGTCACCCGCACCATGCTACAGCGCACAAGGTATAGAGGCTTCCTAGTACAAAATGCACACAATAATCATTGTACCTATAAACTTAGATTACACATCTTAGGTCTTTAAAACATAGATCATAAAACTGTAAAAGATAACAAGAAAAATGAATAAAAAATACTCACTTATCTAATTGGCAAGGAAATGTAAATTTGGGCACATTTTTCAGCTCATCTTCATTTTTGTATGTATCTGGATATTTTCTGAGTATATATGGTTCCCTTACATTATCACCAGGTGAAACTTCATAAAACAATTCAAATAAGAATCGTACAGTGTCCCTGTAAATAAAACAATTGGATTTAAGACAAATATCATCCAACTTATTTATCTTATTACTAGCAGCTGTCCCGGCGAACTTTGCACCGCCTAACAAATCAATGTCATGTTACTTTGAACTCATAACTAAACAGTGTGTATATGCGTGTCTCCCTCTTCCCCTCTTTCTCTCAGATACTTCACAACTTAAATTTAACTAAATTTTAAATAAAAAGTGCCTGTCCAAACGAGTTAAATGACCCCCCACCCACCTACTTAATATAAAAATATTTTTAAATTACTTGTTTATTTGCATATCTACTAAATTTTCACTATTAAATTTTCTGTTTACATGGGGTTGGATTTAGAATCCGGTAGCAGGAGTTCGTACATGAGAATGGTTGAAGCTTATCTAGGTTCATCAGCCAATTACAATCCTACCACGGAGCTGTCAAATAAGTCTCAAAAGTCAATAATCTATGCTTAAACTATCAAATAGGTCCCAAATGTAAGTACTCTATGTATAAACATTGGCGAAAAAAGAAGAAAGAAAAAAAGAAGAAAAATGTGGTGGGGTGGCAGGGGGCGCTAGCCCCGATAAGGGGGTTGGTGGGGGAAGTCCCCCGCTATGAAAAAAGCTACAGGAACCCAGAATGGAATGGGTTAGGTTATAGGTTAGGTTAGAAGTTCGTATAATTTTTTTTCACGCGGAAATAGGCACTCCGCAAAGCGGGGTGTAGTTTTGTGACATAATTGAATAATTATAATATTGTTTGTACGGCAAGAAATACCATGAAGCTGTATGATTATATCGCCCATGACTATTAAAAAAGTCGGAAGTGAAAAACAGCAACTTTACAGGAGAGTGATTTCAAAGTGTAAATTGGATGCAACTTTTTACTTATTTTAAGCAGGATCATGAAAATTTACAGTAATGCTGTACAAGTTATATATGTTTAGGACAATATTATGAGTAGCCGTTATTTATTGTGTAAATATGAGAAAAGTCACTTGTAACCTTTTTAACGGGGTAAGGCTAATACTGATTTGTCAGAAGTACCTCAACCAACATTTTTACTTGTGCGAAAACAGATTATCAACGTCGGATGTGGTACTAACGACATTTAACTCATTTTAAAAACTGATTAACAACGTTGGATGTGGTACATCCTACAATTTTAAATTATGTGTAAGAAAATGCTAGTGTAATTTCTATTATCTAGTATTAAATTCGCAATAGTATTAAACCATAAATTATTTTGTTAAAAATCGTAAAAGTAATATAATAAATAAAAATAAATATCTGTTCTCACATTAGGTTTTGCTTTGGTCAAAATGTTTTCATCGGCATTTTTAATTCTATTACTATGTTTTTCTTCACCACGTCTAGTAGCTAGTTTAAGTAAACGTGCTGATCTAGTAGACATTGTGAAAGGTGTTATAAAGTAAAGGATTAACAATAAAATGTTGAAAGAAACAAGTGGCAATGCAACTTCCGTTCGCTCCGCTAACATAGTCTGAAGTGGGAGATATTGCGCTCGCTCACACACTCCGTGTACCGCTAACAATGTTAGTAGTTATTATCTGACATTGTTAGCGATCTATCAAGGTAATATCCGACGTTTTTAATTTTAGTAATTAAAAAACTATGCATAAAATAATATTTTTCTTTTCAGCTGATGATAGACTTGGTTATTTTGGAACGTTTTATGAAATAAACAAAAAAATGCAATTTTGCAGTTCCGACTATGTTAATAGTCATGGGCGATATTTTAGAATTTAGAGTTAAGGTTAGTTTTTCTCAATTTTCTCAAAAACGGTGCATCGTCGAGAGTTTCAAGTGGTACCATTGTAATCAGCAATCACTCCGCCCTCCTCCTTCACCCCCTTCCCTCTCCCCTTAAGGTACTGGATTCTAAATTTTAGTACTAAGGTTATGAAAGTTTTTTTAAATTTTATCAAAAACGGTTCATCGCTGAGTATTGCAAGTGGTACCATTATAATCAGCAAACATCCCTCCCCTCCCGCCCCCTGTCCTCCCCTCCCCCTGCTACCGGATTCTAAATTTTTACCTTTACATGTATCAATTAACTTAAAACTTAGTTAGAATTTAGTTACTTAACTACTTAATATGTGTAAACCGGACATTATAACAACAAAATCACTTTAAATTCAATATCCAAACCTATAAACACAAGTAAAACAAAAGCTACAGGCAAAGTTGAAATGTAACCTCTGCTGGACTGATCTTCTGTTAAAAGAACACACATCAAAATAAACAGAAATGAAATTGGAAAATTAAGATGGAGTTTGTAATGTAACAAATAAAGCAACCAATAAGGTTAGGTGATTTGGCAACATGTAAATAAATTTCATAAATCACTATCTCACATCACATAATATTTACTGCGACAGACATTAAAAACAAAGACTATATTATTGTTTTACCTTAGTCTAGAACCCATGTCTGGTCCTAAATCCTTCGTAATTTTGATCACATTTTACTCAGTAAATATTTATATGTGGTTAAGCTTGAAATACACTCATCTAGAAACATCACAAGCCATAGATATCACTGGGTCGTGGCAACCATTTTTACAAAAGATTTCAGCGTATTCACTGCAATGACATTTAAAAAATAATTCACTGTCCAAAACTGTGTTGTGATTATGAAAGTAGGTACAGTACGTTGTACGTACACACTGAAACTGAACACAGTAGATTCAATGAATAAAGAGAATAAAATAATAGGTGGCCGATTAACGCTGGTATTGCACGATCTGACGATATTGATGGATTCACTCAATTATTGAAAGGCGCCCTGTTGCAATTCATGCAAAATTTGTTGGCACGGAATGTTTCACCTTTATTTTCACATGATTCAATTTGATATTTGATTTATGGAATAATCTACTCTATAGCGAGCGAGATTTGATTGCACATTGCTCATCTAAAAAATTCCAAAATGAAAGGAGATTTCAGTAGATTAAATAAAATTATACATTTTCCACAGATAACTTATTTTATAAAGTTTAATAATTTATATTTAAGTCTGTTAAAGTGTTGCCATGTTTCATACTTTAAACTATAGGACTTTAAAATTATTTATTAAAGATTTCTGCTCAGTTCGAATCATAGATATATTAAACTATCTGGATTGCTGACCCTGTAGAGGTACCTGAAGCACATAATAGTTCGATGACGTCATATCTTAAGGACTATTCGATTCGACCAATCACAGTCCGGATTGAGATTGTCCTTCACAATTGTATGGTATCCACACTTAGAAAAATTATGTCCTATTTTGATATGGTTCTTTAAAATATTTTCTATTGGTAATTTTTGTCGTGGTAAAAAATTATAACATTGAAATAATAAAAACTTGAGAGGTGTCAAGGGACACCCGGATGGAACGAAGTTCCTTTCGATTTAAGTATTGTTTTACGCGCTCAGCAGTGTGATTCAGCAATATGAAACTAGATGGCGCTGTACAACTTTCTGAATCACGCTAGCGTAAGTAATACATCCATGTTAGCAACCAACAAACCAAATAGAAAAGTTAATCTGTTAAAAGGATAGATGTATACTCTAACTGGGTAGGTAATTTTGAAGAGGTACCTGAGGACGGATGACGTCATAGCCTAATGACCATTTTTCTATTGTGTTCATGTTATCTATAGTCCCAGGATATATCATTCGATTATGATTTTTCATAATGATACAAAAACATCTGAGATTAATATTATAAGTATCGTAATTGAGTGGTAGTTTGCAATACTGCGCCAAAAAGTTAATGCAATTTTTCAGAGTGGCGATTACGGTCATCGGGGATTTGTGAAGACAGTGTGATCGTCGTTTTTGTTTGTGTTGCATAAAATAACTATTATAGTTACCTAACTACAAAATAGCAACTCACACTCGCGCACACGTCAAAATACTTCCATTCGAACGTAAAGTTATATTCAACGTTGACTAAAAAGTTCACGTAAACGATATTTTGAAAGTTATACTCGCAGTGTTAGTTGTTTTAACTGTCCCTTAGAGGCGCTGACAATAATTCCATACATTTTGATTGCTTAAACACAAACGCGTTGGGGAAGTAAATCCTTGCGAAAACTCACACTTGAACTACTGGATTGCCGACCTTGTAGAAGTAACTGAAGTTCGATGACGTCATATCTTAAAGACTATTCGACCAATCACAGTCCGGATTGAGGTTGTCTTTCATAGGGTGTCCACACTTACTTAGAAAAATTATGTCCTATTTTGATACGGTTCTTTAGAATGTTTTCTCTTGGTAATTTTTCTCCTGGTAAAATTAATAATATTGAAATAAAACATTTTATTAAAATTTCTTTAAAATTACTGAATTTAAAATATTGTAATTTTCTCACTGATAATTTTATTTATTTATTTTATATTTTCACAAAATCCACAGCTTAATTTGTTTACAGATAGGTATTAAACTTACGAATTACATATGAAAGCCAATTATACATTAACATTTTACTTATTAGCTACTTAGTAACATTAACGCAGTTGTTGTATATTTGCGTGCGTGTCGTGTCTGTGTGCGCGCGCGCTTGTTTGTGTGTGTGCGTGCGTGTGAGTGTGCGTACTGGGAACTTTATAATGTATGCCCGCGTGGCCGCTAGGACCAACTCACAGCAACTACCTCTACCTACTCATTCGGAAAATACAAAAATGCAAAGCTGTAAACTGAAGAAGTTATATAGAAATGAAACTTGTTTACAACTTTGTCATATTGAAAAATGTGCCATTATCAACTTGGCACCCATTTAGATCTCAATTCTTTTTTTTTTTAATTTGGCTCTCATTTCACATTACCTACTTATGTTTTGGATGAGATATAAATCTAAAACAACAGCCATCGGCACAGAAGAAAATTAATTAGTAAGATTTTGCAATGCAATAACACTGTAACTTGACTCGCGAGATAACACTTACGCTTTCAGGTCTCAGATCTAATAGTAATAATAATAATATAATATAAGTATTAATTATTAAGACTGACTTCTAATAGGAATGCTATCTCTTATTACATACTATTACCACTTCATAACAGGGTGAATATTCAAACTATACCAAATTTGCAATTTCTAGTTAATAAAAAATTTAAACTTAGTTTGAGACTCCTTTCAATAATTTTATATAATATATACGTATGTACTTTAGTATGCGCATCGTTTATTTGATACAATTTTTGTGTAAATTATGTATATTTTTAATGAAAATGACATCAAAACTCATTACAGGGACCTATTAAAATGTTAGACCGTACATATTTAACAGAATTTCAGTAAATCTAGCGTAAATAACATACATTTGACAACTGTGTCCAATAAATTGGTTATCATTTATTACTTCATTATAAACAAAAACGTAATTTAAGGTATAATATATATATAAAATCGTTTTCAAACTTTTGTCACGCTGCAAAACTCATCACCAGAACCATCACTAAACTTCGATTTTACGCAGCAAATACCCTTGATCATACCGCCACATAGTAAGTCGCTGCCTCCCCGTACTTCAGTCGATCGAAAAAAGTAGCAGTGGTAATTCTCACGAAAAATTTCGCGTCAAAAATTTCGATTATTCTGAGTGTTGACCATGTTTGGTCCAGTTTGTGTTTCATTACAAGTCCACTTACAGTTGGGTTCATATTTAAAATTTATGTCTTGTTATTGCATCAATCCATTTTATTTTGGTTCAATTTAAATTTTAAAAGTGTTCGAAGTATATACTGCTTACAGAAAAATGTATAATAACCCAAATGTATGAATTTGTCATTGCCGTGTACTTCATTACCGTCGTTTACCGTAACCTTTTAGACGTCACGGTAATGAATGAAAAATAACGGTAATGACTTATGTATTAACTATTTAATACTATTTAAAACTAATTGTTTTTATGTCGGTCAGGAAATTACAGTTAACATCGTGCTAATAAATGCTTTATATTTCAAATAAAATGGCACGCCCTAAAAAGACAATTAGCTACAAGAAGAATAGAAAACGTAAACGCTATGCTGCTTTAAAAGAAAATGAAGACTTGTAATAAAGAACTTAAAAAGGTTGCAGTGAACATTGAAAAAATCCAAGATGAGCCTAGAGAAGATAGTAGAAGATAGTATGCTCTTGGATCAGTTCCGTTAAAGGAGGTGGCCAACATGTACCCCGGAAATGGTTAAAATACTCTTATTTGTACAAGGTTTTAGTCCCTTGAAAAGACATGTTTTCCATTTATTAAAACATAACATAAGTTGTATAATCTTCTACTTCCTCCATTGCTATTACTGGAGGTTGACAATTGGCTGACATAAATGCAAATGTCTGCTATATTGACATTTGATTTTTGAGTTTGATTTCTGCAATATAATAATTGTGTTTAATTTTTTGCCGTGAGATGCATTAATTGCGCGGTTGATATTGAGCGCATGGCGCGTCACTCAATATCTTCGCTAGCAAGAAACCTTCAATCCATATTGGTATAATGGATCACTGCAGTACAGGTGTGGCATTTTTCTTTACTATTAAGTAAGTAGTGCTTACAGCTAAGACTAGGTTCACGTGGAAATGTACAATATTACTATGTTTTTACAAAAAAAATCTCTCTTTCAAACACTTTTCCACAATTACTGTTTTGCAGAATGTCAAACTACAAAAGCTAAAACTCCCCGTAAAAGGAGAATCTCAAGTTCTGAAGATTTTTATTGACGAAATTATCGAAGTAGATATTGTAAGCTTTAATGTAAGGTAAAATTAAAATGTGTACATTATATTTCACAAGTGAGGCAAATGCCTATACAGATGTTGGCCATATCCTTTGCTGTAAAAGGAACTGGTACTGATTGTACCAGTACCAGATTTGTAACGAAAACGAAACATAACATTTTCAAACTAAGGTCAAAAATAAGACATGTACGATATCAAGAAGTAAAAAGACCGAAAAATGAACTTAGCAGTTTAAAAAAAGAATGCAAGAAGTTAAAGATACCTTTACTTATAAGATACTTTTAAACACATATAAAAACAAAATAACAGATACTAAAATTAACACTGGGAAGGAACTTTTGATAAGACACAGGAAAAAGAAACACAGGAAAAATTATGGCCAAGAAACAATTTAACACAAAAAAGGAAAAGAAATGGTATAAATATTCGGTGACGCGAGCAGAGAGGTCACCTGATGGTAAGTGATCACCGCCACCCATGGATATTATTAATACCGGGGGCGTCATCAATGCGTTGCCGGCTCGAAGAAAACAATAGACCCTCTTCTTGAAGGACCCCATGTTATAGTTTGGAGGGAACACCGATCAGGAAGTTCATTCCACAGTTTACACTGCGGGGTAGAAAACTATGCGAGAATGGAAGGTGGTATTGATAGAACCTGGTACACCGTGATGCACGGTGACGAAAATTAACCGCAGGGATTAAATCAAACAGTTTTTCAGAACAGTCCCCATTGTACAGACGATAGACTACGCAAAGAGAGCTTACATCTCTCCACAACTCAAGCGACTCTAGTCCGTCTGTAAGCTTGGAATCGTCGATAACGACGAATGGCTCGCAGTTGAATTCGGTTGAACGGATCCACTTGGCCAGCTAGGGCTCTGGCCCAAAGGTTCCTTTCCGTTCCTTCCGTTCCGGACCTTTGGTGTAGGCAGTAGGTGGGTGCTCTATGTGCGGCCTTTGCGCCTTACAGAGCATTAGCCTGTGCTTAGGCGTGAAGTACTGCTTAGCTCTGTTGAGCACTCCCAATTTTCTTGCAGCTAGTTTGGCCTTACTAACCAAGTGGTCCCGAAACTGAACTTTTTTCGAAATGTCGACACCAAGGATCCCAATACTTTTAGAGAAGTTAAGAAGAATGTTCTGGAACTGTGGTGCTATGATGAATGGGGCTTTTTTAGCGGTTAATGCGCAAACTCGTGTCTTCTCGGTGTTGAAATGGACTAAATTTAGTCTACTCCATTTCGAGACCCGCTCCAGAGATGTCTTGAACTCTCGACTTCAGACACAAGTTTTATCATCTTCTCCTCAATCTGCACCCGAGAAAGATTTGCTCGGCCTGTATAACGAGCATCACCCACACTGTCATCAGTATAGTAATGGATATCCCCGATGTCAAGTATATCATTGATATTGATTTTGAATTGTAAATTGGAAGGCAGGATGTGTCATAAAAATTATTTAATTAAGGTAGAATAATTTCTTATTAATTAACTTATTTTTAATTTAACAATATAAAATAGCATTATTTACAATATGTTTATTTTTTTTAATTAATACATTTTTTTATATCATTACCATATCTTAATATTTCATCACCGTACACTCAAAGATTCATTACCAAGTATAGGGTTCATTACCGTAGCTCGTCACATATTTTAATTAGCAATAACTCTTTGAATGTTTTGAGTACAAACGTGCCTTTTGGTAATCTACTAAATAAAGTTACGCCAAAAACCATAACGCGATCAAATTCAAATAAAAATGAAATTTATCGTTTATCGAAAAAAAAAAGGGTGCGTGTACTTTTGTACGCGCGTGAGAAGTTATACTTCTTTGACATGAAAAAAAAATCAAAAAACAATATTAAAAAAACATTGTTCCAAATACAATATTCAAAAACAGCAATACTAAAAATAAAAATTAAATAATATTTTGAAATAATTTAATTTACGAATCTTTATAGCCAAACTATATGTGTTAAATTTTGTAGTATATTCTAATATTACTTTGCTACGTATCGTAATAGTTCTCGTAATAGAACATAGATGGTGTTTTTACAATTGCAAAAACAAATCAATTGTAAATCTTTTTTTTTTCTGTTTTTACAATTGTAAAAACACCATCTATGTTCTATTACGAGAACTATTACGATACCATGCTGTAAAACCAGTTTTTGTGGGGGGGAGGGAATGAAAGATTTTATTCAGTTCAGTTGAAGAATAATTTATTTTCCGAAAGGCATTAAACTTTAATACATATTAAGGAGAGAAAAAAAATGTGCTCCTAGTCCCAAAGACAAGTATCGATTACTATTTACTACTACAGTCCGTTCACAGTTATTTTACCTGTGACAAGCTGTCATTACCTTCCCATTAGATTAGCATTACTTGCTGTCAAGTGACGAGTGTTGCAAAAGTTCCCGATTTATCGGGAGATCTACTGATTTTGGTTATCGTCTCCCGATATCCCGTTTTAGCGACCGTTTCTCCCGATTTTTTGCATTTTGTACTAATGTAATATAATATTGAAAATTAAAATAGAAAATAGTGTTATAAATACAAAAAACAAAAGAAACTGAGTCGCTCAATGAAAATACAGAAGAATTTTAGGCAAATGTAGGTACATTAATATGCTATAATTAGCATAAAACGTGGTCATGGCTCACGAAATCGTGTTCTAATATTTTTTCCAACTGAATCAATGATAGGTCTATTACACACAAAAAAATTAAAAAATACAAAAAACCCGACTGCGTATAAAACATGTGCGACATATTGAGGATAAGTTTTGTAAAATGGATGGAAGCTTAGACGCGGAAATTGATAAATTTATTATAGGATTGAAAGACGAGTGTGATACGGAATCTGAGAGCAGTTTTGATGATTCATGTTCGTCCGATAGTGATTATTTATCATTAGGCGTGCGTTTGGATCATTCGTATGCCAACCCAATTTAAAGCAATTCAATTTGTTGTAATTTTAATATAACTACCGAGAATATGAACTGATTAGTTAGGAGACTGTAAAATAATACATTACTTTTTTATTTGAACGTGTATCATTTTTAGTATCGTTACTTTTGGATCAACCTAGTAAATAATATTTATATACATCAGAAGAAACATGTAATATTTCACGTTAGGGAATCGTACAAACTAAACATTACAACACACAGCTAAGGTTAACCAACTTAATAAATTAATAATGTAGTTTTTATAAGGAAGAATATAAACGCGTATAAACAAAATTTTGATATTAATAATCGCCAAACAAAAATAATGTATCAATTAATTACGCCTTCGTTCCGCCAAAGTAAAGTGCAACGGTCTTTCATAGGGCTTGGTGTACATTTCTATAATAAAATCCCAAAATTAATACGTGACTTGCCAATAGAATCTTTCAAAAAACGTGTAAAAACACAATTGTTTGGCAAGGGATATTATAATGTAGACGAGTATTTAAATGACAAAGACGCATGGAAATGGTTAGCTCTGCAACCAGTTCCATTCAGAATAGTAAACTTTTGTATGATAATATCTTTTTAAAAGATGTGCTGAGGAGTTTCTTTAGGCTTTTCTTCTCCTCCATGACAAAGCACCTTCCGAAAAGCCAAAAAATGACGTGCATAAGTGTATCAATGATACCTATATGAATAAAATATTTTGACTTTGACTTTAATAGAATAACTGTGAACGGACTATAGACAAATCGACCCATAGACTCGATCAATCAGTACAGACTACATTCTTTCGTAATTTTTCAGCACAGAATAAAAAGAAAGATTTTAAGTGATGTTTTAATATTTCAATCTCCAAACAAAACAACAACTTTTCTACGCGAATTTAAAAATTATAAAAGTCCTGAAATCCAAATAAATAAAATGTACTATAATTTCGATAGACACGAAACTGGACAAAATCACAGACTGCAGATCACGGATAGAACGATATGGCGGCCATGGAACTAACGCGCCAAAGGAGAAACCCAGCTTACATAGAAACTCAGGCCCAGGTAGACAAGACTGGAAATTGGCTGTCAATTAGATCACTGCAAAAGGTTTATTTTTCTCCAATTTTCACGGCTGCCAGCAATGGCCAACTAAGGAAATCCTAGAATGAATCACCTTAATTATAGGTTATGATTATGTCATACTCGTGTCACAGTGCTATTTAATGCTATGTTACACTTACTATGAACCAAACACCTACGAGTAATCATTACAAACGTAATAAAAAGTCAAAAATACTAACACTTAAACTACGAGTTTAATGGTTAAAACTAAGTTGGCGGGTGTCTATTTTACTATCTACTACTTAAATGGTTTTTACCCAAAACGAATGTCATAAAAAGGTTGTTTAATAAAAGCTATTGCATATTTCAAGAGATTTTATTAGTTATCATTTATATTAATATTTCGTCTAGTTGTGCAGGAGGCGCTATATATCGTTGGTACCTTGCCCAATCAAGATACCATAACATACTCATTGTAAGTATGGCCACAGCAAACTACTGATCTTCTAAACATGTATAGGGTACGTTATCCAGTGTTCAGGACTTATTCTGAACCTTTGTCAGTCACAAAACAGGCGATTAAGTAGTCCATATTCATATAGTATTGGTTTGCCAGAAATTGTAGCGAAACTGCGAAAACACATTCACCAAAACACAAGTACGAAATCGAATACAACAGTAAATTAAAATAACTGTGTGCGTGTCGATGAGTTTCAATAGTAAATAGGACTCCAAATAGGTACGCTGAAAATATTTAATAGAAAAATACAAAAAACCACGCGTAGAAACATGAAAGATCGATGACAAATATGACAGTACAGTGGTGTTATTTATAAATACTATGGTTACCAAAATGACATTATTAGGGATTACATCATCTTTGTTGTCAATCGATTAATCGATGTCAAAATATTCGAAATGTAATTTAATAAAATTTGCGTAACGATTGAATGGTAATTCTAAATATATTACATAGTTTTAATATGTATGGAATACGAAAACATGTAAGAAATAAATTAATATTATAATTATAATTAACAAATAATACATAAAATATATTATTATATTCTATCAATCGATTATTATGAATCAATTCAATCGATTATAAAATCGTTTGTAATGAGGTAAATACTGTGAAAACTTTTTTGCATACAGAAAAAATACAGAATTTAGCTAACTTCACGTTGTAGAATTTAGGTGTCGGTGTGCGCGCGCATCGTAGAAATTCACTCTCATCATTTTTCACCATCGCGCCAAAAGAAGTATAACTTCAAAAAATGCGTAAATATTGTCTAAACTGAAGAATCACCCAACAATGTTGGTTTGAAAGTTGGTTTTCCGAACGAGAAGGCATAAATTGGCAACTTGCAAGAAGTTTAGGTATTCAAAAAAGAATTCATTTGTGTTCATTTGTGTCTTTGTGTGAGTATCTTCACCAGTCACTCGAAAACGGTTCAACCGAGAAACGGAATTCGTATTTAAGGGCGTCACACACGACGAAGATACTTTTATGTTAAGGTAAAATATCGTTCACTAAACCTACATTTTGTATGAACTATCACAAACGGCTAAGATACTATAATATTTTCATATTACGTCTTAAGCTATCGAGCGATATGGACATTTTATGTTAAGATGCCGAGCGTTGCGAAGATGTCATCTTAAAATGCTAAATAAGATAATTAGGTATATCTTAACATGCTATCTTAACTTACAAAATATGAGTGTGCACAATATTCGTTGCAAAATCGAATGACATATATAGATTTTACTTCTTCAACAACCTTTTCTCTAAGTTTTTGTTGTTGTTTTTTGTTATTAGTACGCAAATCTATACTACATTATATAATCCTAGTTATAGTATAAAGCTGAAGAGTTTGTTTGTTTGGTTGAACGCCCTAATCTCAGGAACTAGGTACTGGTTCGAATTGAAAAAATATTTTTGTGTTTGATAGTCCATTTATCGAGGAAGGCTATATATATACTTATATATAGCCATATATATTATATATAGCCTACATATAGTTATTTTTTTCCACAAATTAATGCTGGTGAAACCGTGGAGGACAGTTAGTATTGGATAAAAAAAAACACTAACATTTCATTTACAAAAAAAGGACTAACACAAAAATATGAACTTGCTTAAAAACCTAAGAGATAATAATATTTTGTTTCATAGAGAAGGTAAGTATCTAGGTACATACTAATATAATGCCGTATTTAAAAAAAAAACAGTTTTTGATCTTCATACTACTAAGTAAATACCTACTTACTTAGCCTAGATTTATTTGAAACGGCATTTGGTACATAAGAGCAGCATGGGCATGAAATAAATAAATAAACTGGTACTTAATAAAACTTTCGGATTAATTTTATTCTTTCAAAAAAGACAACCCTGACATTACCAGAGAGGATATAAGACATAGCATTAGAAAGGAAGGCAATTCATTATGTGGTTTTGATTAGCACTGTGCGACCTGAATTATTACACTTTGTTTCGCCGGAGCAACAGTCGCTATTTATTTAAATAACTTTGTACTACCTACTGTATTATGTACTACCAATGATATTATAAGTAAAAGAGGTGTACTACTATAATATATTATATGTCTTCTGTAGGCACAGTTTACCCTTATGTACTTAATAATCTATGTATTACCTAATAAGCCCACTAAGTGGCATAGTTACACAATAATTTAAGCTAATTTAGGTTTAATTTTTAACAAATAGCTAAATGATGTAACTTTAAGCTACTGTACTGTAAGTACTGTACTTTTAAGTACCTACTTTAACTATTGTTTTAACTTAGAAATAAACCTAATGCAACGTAAGTAAGTAGGTACATTAAGTGAAAAAATAATGGTATGTACCTTAGATATTCAGACAATTTCCTGAATATTTACCTGAATATTGAGTATTGGGTGCAATAAATAAAAATAAAAATTATACTGGCTTAACATTGGAAATACACTTTGACTCCAGCCGGTGTGCTGGTTATACTCGTAACCTCGATGTAATTCATAATTATTTATATTTCCTGGATAATATTATCTTGTTTGGATAATAATTATCTTGACCAATGTTGGGACACCTTTGAACCTGATCGCTCTCGCAGCTATCAGTTTATTAAGTGACGGTGGTATGAAAAATCAAGATGGGCCACTGCCCATATAAGCGACGCAGCGCCTGATACAATTAAGATGCAATGCAAGACACTTTATTTGATTTTCTACCCAAATTGTTCGGCAATTGCAACGTGCGGCAGAAATTTTCAAGTCATATTCGAAATCAGAATCATCATCCGATGAGCTATCTAATAAATCTAATAGTAAGGATTTATTCATATTAGATTAACCTGTATATAGATTGTGGTGAAATATGACGTGTGAGCTGTGAGCTGTGACCAAGCGAATGATTCGAGTGGATATAATTAAAGTCTTAACATAAGAGTGTGTGATACCTTACGATACTATAATAGTTTATATTCACGCATCTTAACATGAAATATTAAGCTATCTTCGCCGTGTGTGACGCCCTTTAGTTAATAAACATGTTGTTGTAGTAAACAAGACGTACCTGCAACCTAATTCACGTAACTTTAACCGCTCATTTACATGCGCGGCTCGCGGACCATCTCGTGGCTCGTCCGTAAGCCACGCCCCCTACGCGCGCGAGCACTATCTTGTGTTTAGACGCGACGCGCGCTGCGTTCAGATGCGTTCGAACGTTCAAGGATGGAACACGTTGACGTAATACATCGTCATCCAGTAAATGAAACCTTTCTACCATGATTTATAGGCAAAATACTCAATGAAGATTGTACTACGGGTTGATTTCTGTACATTAGGCTTTTTTTTAGTACAATAAGCAACTAAATTTTTTTTTAACTAAAATGCCTCGTAAATCGTAATGATATTAGTAAAAAAAATCAGAAAATCTTGACGCGCATCTTTTTGTGACGTGAGCGTTTTTACAAGCGCTCGCGTGACGTGAGCGTGTTTGACAGCGCTCGCGAAAGCTAAGAGAATACGGAAAGTGTCATTTTCATCGGAAAGTCACTGCAACTGCACTGTAATTGAACTTGTTAAGTTACGTGAATTAGGCTGCTGGTCTATAAGATAAATATTGAGGGTAGATGGAGATTTCTAGAACATTCGCTTGCACAATTTTTTTCGTCGAAACGATTCAAGTGAAAAGGTTATAACTTAAAATTTACTTAAAATAAAAACAATACTGACAGTATCATAAGTAGCTCGGTGTAAGATTAAACCACAGAATAAATAATAGTACCTTATTAATAAACCCAGTCATGACATCGCAGGTAGGTATCCTAGAATCATAAAGTAGAATAGGGGAACATTAAGAAATTGATATTGGGCATGATGACAGATTTTGAAATACTAATAAACAAAGTTCTATGTTGTTGGGAAATATAAATTACAACATTATATTTCCGCAAAAAAATAAGGTTTAGTGTAAAATAAATACACTGTAATTTATAAGTTAAAAATTCGCACCAAAACACTTCAAAGTGTCATGGCATCGCTTGTGACGTCAAGCCTAAGTAAAGCAATAGGCAAGATGTCATTTTCAGTATTGTCATATTCGTTTGTTTACTTAGGCGTGACCGAATTCGCTCTTATTGAGATTGATTGGCGTTCAAGACATCATGACGCCTTGCCGTATTCTGTAGTTTTATTTTATCAAATTATTATTAATATCGCTCATAATAATACAATAAATGCGTGTTTTGTAATCCATTAATAAGGTTTCATTAAATACATACATAATTTTAGTGATTATTACTTAATATCATCATGCCTATTAAAAAATAAAAGAGTTTTTGTCCTATTATTTGAATTTTGGTATATAACTAGTCCAGCCATAAGTTCTGTTACAAATGAAAATGCTTTTTTTTAAAATGAAGTAATGTAATATTAATAAAATTTATACCTACATATTTAGTAAAGTCTCAGCAAAAAATAAAAAAAATATACTATTCGAAATGGCCACCTTTGGCTTTTATACAGGCCTTTAATCTGTTTGGCCACGAATCTATGGATTTACGCACTGTTTCGAAGGGAAATTTCGCCACTGCTTGCTCCAAAGATTTTTTAAGAGACTCAATGTCGCCGTGTCGTTTAGAGCAGGCCATGTCCTCTAAAACTGACCATAATTTGAAGTCTAAAGGGTTGAGGTCTGGGCTAGATGAGTCTTCAGCTCTTATAAAGTCCGGAACATTGGTTTCAAGCCAGGCTTGAGTAGTTCGTGCCTTGTGACCAGGTGCAGAGTCCTGTTGGAAAGTCCACGGTATATTTTTAAAAAGAGTATTGCTGAGAGGTTTCACAACATGACCCAAGACTGTATCTTGATACACTTTGGCTGAAGTTTTCACTCCTTTTTCACAAAAATGCAGATTTGTGACTCCTTGATAAGACACGCCCCACCAAACCATCACTGACGCAGGATGATAACCACGTTGTACCTTCCCGACCATTTGAGCAGCTTCTTTAGAACTGTGAGCGTACACTTTATCATTTTGCTTATTGTAGTGTTCTTCAATCGTAAAAATTTTTTCATCGGTAAAGAGGATATTTCTGTGCCTTTCACCTGCGTATCGCGACAGAAGGCATTTTGATCGATCCACTCTCTTTAATTGTAAAGATTGATTTAGGGCATGTCCTGTATATCGACGATAAGCACCGAGCTTCAGGTCTTGTTTTATAGTAACGTGACAGAGTCCTAGCGGGAATCATCATTTCTCGCGATAAGATTTTTTGCTTCCTAATGGGGTTTCGACGAATTCTGGCTTTAACAGCATTAACAGCCTTTGTAGTTCTAACAGCACGCGGCCGCCCCGATCTTTTCTGGTCTTCGACAGACGAAGTGTTGTTGTATCTGTTGATTGTACGATATACGAACATACGGCTGATACCAAGCTTTTGAAGTGTCTGGAATATGACCGACGGCTCCATACCCACTTTGTGCAAGGCGATCACTGCAATCCTATTTTCTTTAACACTCCATTCCATATTGTAATTTGATAATGAACACGAAAAAGTATGTGAAATGGCGCGAAATCGAAAGAAGTTTTTAAAATAATATACGTGTTCCAAATTCAAAATAATTAAAAAGCTGAAAAAAAGAAAAGTTTTTATGTAACAGTATTTATGGCCAGACTAGGTATACAGCCCAATATCACAGAAGAAATAATAGTACTTATAATAAGACAAGTACAGAAGGCGAACTAATGTAATTCAGGTCCCACAGCGCTAATTACGAACGTATGACAGCCACTATGAATTTTCTGAATTAGCCAGACATGTCGAACGCGGCATGTACTTGTAACGTCATAGCTAAAATGCGGAGTACGCCAGGCCTGCTAATATACAATCCAGCTCTGAATTCAAAGAAATACTCTCGCCTTTAAAATAGTTGTTTGCGTCGCGTCCTAGGTAAACAATCTACTATTTTATTACTTACATCATTTTTTCATCTGGCCGAGGCCGCTATAAAACTGCAGCATCGCTTGCGCACAGCGCACTCGGGTGATGACGCGGGACGTGAGTACTTTTCATCTTCTATTTAATTAAAGACGCCATTTTGTCTCACTCAACCTCTTAACCACGTGCTTTAATCTAAAGTAATCCCATGCATCCTAATTCATATTTTATTTTATTGGCAATTACTTTATAGGGATTTAATGTATCAACCGTGAAATATTGTTATTTTAGAAAATATTTAAGAGATTGAAGTACTGTTATAGGATTGAAGTTAGTGATTATATTATTTTAACAGTGTAATGTTTTGTTATAGTGAGCCAGGGTACCTGCGGATTCCGTGGCCTGTTGTCACACGGTGAGTTTTCTTTTTCTACTTATTGTAAAATATTATGATATCATTGTTCATGTTCCGTGTCTGCGTAGCTCTGAGTTTGCTTAAATATCTTGTAAATATTTTTTATTTTCTATGGATTTTTCGATTCACCATCGCCAGGGAAATATATGTCATGGACACTCGTTTACGAGCCGAATGGTTTTCAATAAAACAATGTGTTCTTTTAGTCAATCGCTGATCAATGAAATAAACGGCTCCCTGATGTGAAGTAATCACACAGTTACACCGAAGTAATATCGAATACCGAATATAAAACTGCCAGTACAGTATATTAGGTATGCGTAGTCGTTAAAAAATTGTAAGCAATAAATTCTTTTGGTGATGAAGATTGCTTCAGTAGTTTTTGAGTTTAGCGCGAACAGATCGGCAGATAAACGAGGCAGAGGACATGAAGTCTTCACTCTTCAACAGACATGCAACTTCTAGCACCAGCTATTCGCGTTTTCGCGTTTATATCGAACCTGCAGCGCGTTTCGGTGACTCGTTTTGTTATGCATCTAATTACCAGCAGAACAGCAGCTAAATAGTGTTATCGCCGATACTGAGAGAAGCGTGTTCGCGGAGACGGTGGTGATGTCTGATCCTATCTTAAGGTCCTATATAAAGGTGTGTGTATGTGTTGCAGGCAGGGTGTCGGCACCACCATTGCCGCGGGCGGCAGGCCCGGCGCGCCCGGTGCGGCGGCCGCCGGCGTCGCATGCATGACGCCGCTCGGCCGCGTGACTGGCCCGCGCTGCTGCGCCGCTCCACGCGAGCCGCCGCCAGCCAACGCGCAAACTACTTTAGTTTTTATGTAAGTACCTTACCTTTTACCTTATTCTGAGATCCACACAAGAATATTTAGTTGCAAAACGACGGAGCGGCCCGCTGCAGACACACCACGCTACCGTTGCATCATTCGGTCGCCGCGAACAATGTGGACATATTCTCATGCCTGCCATGCTGCCTACCAGCCCCTCGCTTGGGTCAGCCAAACGATTCGTCGTGAGCTTGAGCCAGCTGTTTTCTCCTTTCCTTTCTTTTTATTTGGGGTGCAAAGCATATGTCTATGCTCGTAGTGTTACTATCACCGTGGACAACAGTGACCACTTCCGTTAGGTAGCCCGTCTGATCATTATTTGGCTGGTTTTAATCCATTTATTCTACTCATTTATCCTACTGCTGAGCACGGGGCTCCAGTGCGTATTGTGGACGGTTAGTGGCTAACCCAGGTGTTGGAAGTTTCATGCAACCTGAAGGCCCCCGACATGGCTTAACGCCTGTCAGGCCATGTTGTTACAATACTAACTAACTCGATGTGCTCTGTGCGCTCTCCGAAGAACTAAAATGTCGTTCTGTAACCCGCCTACGAACCGTGGCTGTGATCGTGTTTCAGTGCATCGATTTCGTTTCAAGTGAGACAAAAATTTAATTTAATTCTCTTTTCCAGGTAAATAAATAGAACATGTGAAAATATTGTGGTTCCTTAGAACACACTTCGTGGACGTGCTGATCTCACGAGCATGGCGTGTTTGCGAGCGTTCGCAACTGTGTAACTCGTTCACTAGTGCAAGACGAGTCTAAGCGTAGGGCTGCATGCAGTGTTTCCGTTACTAGTTAGATATTTAGTTTTGTTGCGAGTTTTGCAAAAATATGTAGTTAGCGATAGTATTAAGATTAAGTTTTATAACGTAAGCGATAAATGTTTTTGTTTTGATGCTTCCTTCAGTCAGTCAATATAAGTAGTATCCAATGGGCGAAACCTCTAGGTATGTAAGTTATGTTAGTGTTTAGTGTTATGTTACGCGACGCGATACGATCTAGCACACAAGGGAACAGGGAGACGTTAGTCACTTTGTTTTTAATTTTATTACGTTTTTATTACTTTTTTTATTAAATGCATCCTCTTTACCTATATTGAGTTTTATTCACATAATTTAAGCAATTTAAGTTTTAATTTTTATAATGTAAGCGATAAATGTTTTTGTTTTGATGCTTCCTTCAGTCATGTCAGTATAAGTAGTATGGGCGAAACCTCTAGGTATGTAAGTTATGTTAGTGTTTAGTGTTATCATGTTATGTTACGATACGATCTAGCACACAAGGGAACGGGGAGACGTTAGTCACTTTGTTTTTAATTTTATTACTTTTTTATTACTTTTTTTATTAAATGCATCCTCTTTACCTATATTGAGTTTTATTCACATAATTTAAGCAATTTAAAGCCGACCTGCTTTTCCTATTCCAAAGTCCAAACCTACAGGTAGGCGACGTACTTCTTGGTAACCTATAATCATGAAAGGCAAGAAGCAATGTCTACTATGACTTGTCCTGTGTACAAGTTAATGGGAAATCCATAAATGTGTAGTTACCTACATAAAAAAGTTTTCTATCATTAGTTTACTATTACCTAAGCATGGGAGGAGCGAACATGTAATTGTGTGTAGGTATGTACATGTAATACAATACTTTATAACATGTGATGGAGGAATACTTCTTACTTTCTTTCTGGGTACTTTTCTATCTATCTGTACTAAAAAATATAAAGAGGAAAGATTTCGACGGGTGCGACGCATAAGGTCTTAACGCCATTTTTATTGAAAATCCATATTTTACATTATCGTAATTACGAATATGAGTTTTATAAATTCCTGAAATCAGAATTTTAATATTACTTATAATTAACGAGTTTCAGAAACGCTTATGGTCGTATATTTTGAAAGTTACCACGCATATAGTTGCATTTCACGGTACGACGATATGCGTGGTGCTATTGGTTCGTGCGAGACCAATCAAGGGCAGTTACGGCCGTCGTATGTCACTGACGGAGCAGGCAATAAAGTATGACATTTATTTTGTAAATAATATGAATTCTGAAGTGTTTTACGTTATGATATCAAGTGAGTTGTAATATGTTGATTGTATTACATTATTATAATCGAAATGAACCACTTACGATCATCAAGAATTTTAAATTTAGCACTTAACAAAAATGATAATTTTAATCTAGTTCCACGCATAACGTCGTAATGTTATAGTTACGACGTTATGCGTTGTTTTTTCATTGAAGGTAAGGGTCGTAACTACTACTTACGACTACATGCGTCGTTATTAAATAAAAATATCTGTGTTCTTATAGTCGTATGTAGAACATACAACGTTATGCTTGGAACTCAATATTAAATAAGACGTTATGCAATTTTTTATTTGCTAAAATCATAAATAAATTTAATATTCTGTGCTATTAATAAGTTGTGGTGGTTAATTAAATGATATTATATCTTTTTTAGAATCACCTGTTTAGCTGAAAACCGAGCATAACTGGAATTTGTACGAGTCAATGGTCGAGAAATCCCTGACTGGGAGCGGTAATTGTAATGATGTCAGAAAATTTCCCAAGAAGTACGACTAGCACTAAATAATTTATATGAAACTAGCTCATATCAAGACTTAATCCAACAATAGTACAAAGGCTGAATCTAGACGTAAGAAAACTTGGAAATATTCCTTAGCAAGAACAGAGCCTAATTCAGATAAACCTAATATTGTTTTGGTATGTAAAACGATGTTCCTCAATACTCTCTCTATAGGAGAGCGAACAGTTAATACGGCCATGTCGAAGTGGTTTTCAGGTAGAGAATCTATTTCCCCAGACCATCGTGGCGGTTCGAGAGGTGTTATCATAGATGAAAAGATTAAACCAGGAGTAATAAAGCATGTAAAAATATTTCTACCAGTTGAATCACACTATGTGCGCAAAAAGTCTACAAAACTTTACTTAAATAGCCGACTCAGGTTTGCAAATATGTTTTCTCTATATAATGAGTGGTTTAGTAGTGAAAATATAACAAAAAAGCTAAATCAGCATGACAATATTGGGGTATTATAAATCAAAGATTAAATATTTTTTATTTTACAAACCCAAGCAGAATATTTGTAACGAATATTATGTTTACACGTAAATAAAAAATAATATGGCAGAAGAAGAAATTAATAAACAAAAAAAAACATATGATATCAAAAGAATTAGCAAGAAATTTAAAGGAAAAAGATAAAACTTTAAAAACAATTACAGCATGCTTCGATTTTCAATAAATTCAGAATTGTTCTCATGGAAATGTTGGTTTATTTTATTATAAAATAAAATTATCGGTCCCAAATGTTACAGTTTTTGATCTAGCCAGTAAAGAAGCATATTGTTGCATGTGGCCAGAGATTAAGTTGTCTGCTTAAACTTATTGAGACTAAAGTATAAGACGGCGTTAAGGAATTCATTTTTTTGTCAGGTAATTGTGCTGGGCAAAACCAAAATTGTATTGTGTTTTCATTTTATACTTATGCTCCTAAAAATATGGTGTAACAATAACTCATTTGTTCTTAGAGCGAGGACATACTCAAAATGAAGCAGATTCTGTTCATGCTTTAATAGAGCGAAATTAAAAAAATAAACTCATATATATTCCAGAACAATGGTATGCATTAGTAAGAAGGGCCAAAGTTAACACGCCTTATTATAATGTGATTGAGATGAGTATTACAGATTTTTATAATTTCAAAAAGTTATTGTATGGAAAAAACTGTATCAAAAACTCTAACAAACACAAAATAACTTGGACTAAAATCAAAGAAGTGGGAATAACTTCCAATGATCCGCATATATCGCTACAGCTTTGAAAACGAAGACTTATATATAACTTATACATTATATGACTTTATTAATTACCAGAAAAACCTATTCATCACGAAGAATTAATAACCAAGAAAGTCTTAATAATTGAGATCGCTGTTATTTAGATTATTTGCCTATAACAACTGCAAATATGAGGATTTACAAAGTCTGTGCCGTGCACGCATAATACCGAAAGAATATAATAAGTATTATGAAAACACACGCAATACGATGAACGAAGAAAATACGGATATCGATTCATCTAATAATTTGTAGATTAATTAATTCTCGCGACATGTTTATAATGTTCCTGTCTAGTTTATTTGTTATACTCACGCTTTGTTTACTGCAGAACTTTCTTGTCATCATATAAATAAGTTAGTTTTTTTAATATCGTTTTTTAATCGTATTTGTAAACCATTAAACCCCGAAGTAACCCGGCGTAACTTGAAGGTAAGGAAATTTTACTGTCGCACAACGTCGTAACTTGTCGTAACTCAATAACATAACTCTTGGCATCCCTACGCATAAAGTCATAAGTATGTAATTTCAGTATTTTTCATTAAATTACAATTCATTTTCTATCAATGATATTTGTTTAAAGATGACTTAAGGCACTACTAATTATAAGCTTGATTTAAATTCAAATTTCCTTCTCATTTTTGAGTAATGACAAAAGTAAACTTTAAATGCCCATACTGTAAAGTTGCCATATTCTGCATACGACCTTATGCGTAGGACCCGTCGATTTGATTGTTTGCCTTGAATAGGCTTCGAAACTACCTAACTTATTTGAAAAATTCTTTTACTGTTGGGAAGCTACACTATCCCCGGGTGACATAGGATATATACATATATTTTTTACTATTTTTCCCGAAGCGTAGTGAGGGCGATTTCCTAGTACTAATAATAAAGAGGAAAGATTTGATTGTTTGCATTGAATAGGCTCCGAAACTACTGAACCGATTTGAAAAATTCTTACATTGTTGGAAAGCTACACTATCCCCGAGTAACATAGGCTATATTATATTTTCAAAAAATTAGGGATCCTTAATAAAACTGCAATAATGTAACCCAAGGTGTAAAAAATAAAGAAAACCGAAGCAAAGCGAGGGCGATTACTCGTCTATACTAATAATAGAGAGGAAAGATTTGATTGTTTGCATTGAATAGGCTCCGAAACTACTGAACCGATTTGAAAAATACTTACACTGTTGGAAAGCTACACTATCCCCGAGTAACATAGGCTATATTATATTTTCAAAAAATTAGGGATCCTTAATAAAACTGCAATAATGTAACCCAAGGTGTAAAAAATAAAGAAAACCGAAGCAAAGCGAGGGCGATTACTCGTATTTAATAAATTGACGACGTCCTTCGCTCAGCGGCCTTCTAAGCTGACGTTCCCAGGTTCGATCCCCGAGCGTGCTTCAATTTTAATTGAATTGTATATTTTTTTCTTGTGTTCGTTTTTTGTGTCCATAAATAATAATCACGTGACATAAATGATTTTCCAAATATATAACAGGATTTTACGAATAATTTTATTTGAAACTAGTAAAATATACCCTCATTTGGCTTTGCGTTCGTTGGTAAACCTTTCAGTAATCTCACAATCTAATACAGATAAATTTACAGACGGTACTCTTTAAATTTAATTTTCACCACTACAATGCACATGTGAAAACTGCATGTAAATTCGTTAAGCCATACCCGAGATTAGCCAAAACAAACACAATATAGACAGACGAAAACTGCTATTTCTAAGTGATAGTTTTCTCAAACTACTTTCATGCCCAAACATCTCAGTTACTATTTATTACAAGTATGTTTTTTTATTCATTTTGCCGTTCTTTGCAGTTTGACTTGACGCGCCATCCAGTGTGCATGAGATAACTATCCGAACCATCCGAACAAAAACAGATTCACTATAAAAAAAAACACACCAAACACACACTTCAAATTATAGTTACAAAAATGATAATTAAATTTGTACAAAAAAATTATGAAATTAAAAAAAAAACCAAGTACATAACCGTTGTAGATTAGAAAAAAAAATTGCTGGAAAAAGTAAAAAAATGGTGTATTTGGTGTGCATAATTAAGATTATAGATCATCTGACTTGACATTGGAAGATATATGTTATAACTTTTTAACCCCCGACGAAAACAGAGGGTTGTTATAAGATTGATGTGTTTGTGTATCGATGTATCTGTATGTCTGGCTGTGGTATTGTAGCTCCCGAACTAGGGTTCGAAGTATCGGCCTCTGGTATCGATACCGAGTACTCGTGTGGTATCGACGGGTAAGTATCGATACCAAAAAAGTATCGGTCCTGAAGTATCGATACTACTCAGTATCGAGTATCGAGTACTCGCGAGGATCACAGTCAGATCAGAGCTAAAAAAAAAAAAAAAGTCGTCGACGATGACTTTCATGTCCCGATGACACTTCCTGTTTAGTCCGAAAAAGGGCCACAGTTGATCTTTTTCCATATGAAAATACTGAAAAGTACTCAGTATTTTAAAAGTACTCGATACCGACGTTTCATATGAGTACTTGCGAGTACTTACCAGGTACGAGTATCGAGTACTCAGTATCGAGTATCGCGAACAAAAGTATCGATACCTACTCAGTATCGAAAGTATCGTTCGAACCCTATCCCGAACGGATGAACCAATTTTAATTTCGTCTTTTTTGTCTGAAAGGTGACTTATTTGAGTGTTCTTAGCTATGTTTAGTGAAATAAAACTGTCGGGGATTTTTTTAATTTCAATTTAAGATTGCCTATTTGAAAAAAGCGCGTTCTTTATAAAGTATATTTTTTTCTAATCTAAAACGGTTATGTACTTGCATTGTACTTGGGTTTATTTTGGTTTCATAATTTTTTGTAAAAATTTATTTATCATTTTTGTTACTATAATTTGAAGTGTGCTTGGTGCGGTTTTTTTTTTACAGTGAAACTGTTTTTGTTCGGATAAAACTTCTCCAATATGTTCTTCGAATCGCATAGAATCGGTCGGAAAACTGATATCATTGTTAATGTCAAATCGGTCTGGTGGATTAGTGATTCAACAATAATGAAATGACTCGATGAAGATCAAAATGTAAACTTCGTGAAGAGATCGCGATAACGTTAACTCGACGTACCTACGACTTCTGACAATATTGCGCAAATGTTTTATTAAAATATGTACTGCAACAAAGAGAAGTAAACACTACCAATAGAGGCTAGAGGCAAGAAATCATATAAAAAATTATCTACATATTTGTAATGTACCTTAGGTAAAATTTATGTCTGGAACTAGGCAAGTAATAAAATTCATGTCCTCCATTGCGGCATCAATTGTATTTAGCAAATCAGACTTAACATTAAATTTGGTAAACACAAAGTTACAAAAAATGTATTATCTGCAACAGATATCTACACTAAAAGCTTACGAAGCGATGCGCCGCATGAGTTGTCTGTTTACTCATTAGCTTTGGCATCCGAAGATGGGTCGGCTTTTTGAGCAGGCTCTCGAGCCACTTCTTGAGCGATTTCTTGAGCAGGCTCTTGAATTGTCTCTTGTGACTTGTTTGGATCGGTGTCCTTAGCAGTGTCTTTATCGCCACTTCCACCGATGGCTTCCTCGGTTTCCTTGACTTCTTGAGCGGGCTCTTGAGCTGAATCTTGTGCAGCCTCTTGAGCGGTGGTTGGATCGGTGTCGTTATCGGTGTCTTTATCGAAAATTCCATCGAAGGCTTCCTTGGCTTCCTTGGCTTTCTTGACTACCCTCGCTATCCTGGCTTCCATGGCTTCCGCAAATTCCTTTGCTTCTTTTTCCTTTTTCGCTTTCCTCACTTCTTGTTCCCGATCTTCGGCTTCCGCATAGGCGATCATGGAGTCGATGATGTCCAAGAGGCGGTTGTGGAGCGACGCCACAGTTATGTGATTGATACGACGTTTACCTCCTGCGGTGATGCGGGCAGTCGGCTGGAACTCTTCTTCATCCGAGTAATCGAATGGCTCCATATCTGAAACAATACACAAATTGAATTTTGAAATTTCTTCTTTGAAACTTCTGAAACACGCTTACGAAGGATAACATATCGCTGAATTACTTACTATAGTTGAGGAATACATCGATGAAGTGTTCCTTAGAGAGATCGAAAGTGGGCATCTGAAAAAAAGAAAACAATGAATTCTAAATACTTACATATTATAGTATCGTATGTTTGAAGTCTTTGGTCTTTATTTCACACATTACTCGAACAGGACACTATTTAAATATCGCTGTAGACTTTTCTATACCTAATTAACTGTGATATGTTATGACATTGTTTCATCACATTTTACAATAAAAGCCTGCTTCTCTTCTTTGTTTGCATCGTTTCACCAAAGACTATCTGTTACGGATGATGGCGGAGTTGTCACTTATCATCAGATGGAATGTCGATTCGCATAAATGTTACTGTATGGCATTCAAGATGCAATTAGTTAGAGTAATAAATCGATTAAACTACAAAATTAATAAGTCAACTAATATTTACCACAACCCCGGCTCGGTGATAGAACCGGCACCGGCGGCGAGATCCCATATGGTTATTCCCCAACATGGTCTGGTAACATGGCATGAAACAAAAATACATTAATTAATAAAAATGTAACACACGATTAAGACGCCTTGTGGTTTAATTTATATACCTACTGGACTTTCAAGTTATAATTTCAAGGTTTGGACACTTTTGAGTAAATAGCTATAGGTAGGCACTTAAGCGCGTTTCCTTTTTAAGATTCAGATTTCGGATAGGTAATAAAAGAGTAGTGTTGTTAATTAGATATTCATGTTGGAATATTTAATTAACAGCAATGAAGATAGAACAATTTATTGTTGGACACGCTTGCAACAAAGCATATGGCGCCCAAACTGGAACTAGACGCATCGATCGTTTAATAATATAAAAAGTTACATATATTATGTACCTACGGAAATCTCTAATCAAGTGAATGAAAATTATTTCAAATCAGATATGACAATAAAGTAGTGTAGGTAAGTAATTTTACTTTTTAAAATCAAATAATTTCAGGAACTTCATGGTCATTGTTCTATTTTGTTAGTTAACAAAGAGTCTTTTAACGGGCAATATATGTCAATTTGTACCCTAAAATTTGTATTATTAGGTATCTAGGTACTAAAAATTATAAATAACTTACGAGATTTGACGAAGTCACTTAGGATGCTAAAGCGGTCTTCCTCAAAATCTGTAGTTACAATAATTCACCGGTACTGAGGCTGCACGGGCGTGAATGACGCTATTGATGGAAAAGGGATATTTCGATGAGCTATACAAGTTAATATACGACCTAGACAAGCTTGCACCTGCGCAATAAGCCCTAGGAACGATACACGCGCATGTTTTACGGGCAAACGGGAGCAAAGCTGATTCTAATTACAACCTTAACGTCTAATTCTAAGAGTTTAAAATTGATTTAGTATGATACGCACTGAGATGAGATGACAATAGCCGAATGCACCTAGACATCTCCCTTCCCACATCGATATTACAGATTGAAAGTAATCATAACTATGTACGCAGGTATGCGAGAATGAAATGTTGTACAACACAATTACCAAAAACATAATGAACAATGTATGTAGTTAACTTTGAGGTCACGTAACATTGGCTTCAACCCATTAATGGCCCACTACGGGGCACAGGTCTCTCCACTTGAGGAGGACTAGAGCATACTCCACCACGCTGCTCCAGTGCAGATTGGTGGAGGGGAGGGTCGGAAGTTTTCAAACCGCCCGATGGCCTCCGACATGGCTTAAAGACTGTTATCTTATGATAACAACCAGGACCGACGGCTTTACGTGCCTTCCGAAGCACGGAAACGCTCATGAATTTTTTGCCACTAGCGGTCACCCATCCAACTAACGACCGCGCCCGCTGTTGCTTAAAACTTTGTCGAACACTTAGAATCGACGCAAGCCGCATAGACGGTAAGCGGATGCATAAGCGGTAAAAAAATGAAAAAAATAATAGTAGGATGAAACCCATTGCAAAAGGAAGAGAATATAACAAAAATAAAAGGAAAAATAATTTCCGGGCGATCTGAGGTCGGGAAGTGGGGGGAGGGGGTGTTTAATGGTAAAAAACGGTTTATCTCAATTTCTGGCAAAAAATCTACAACTTTTGTATTTACACTTTTTTAACATAACCTCAAAAATTATGCGAAAAATTCAAATAACCAAGTTTTTGGTTTTTTATTTTTATCTTTCACAAAAATATTTTTTTTTCATGAAATTTGGTGAAAACTTACCTTTTTATATCCCATACATACTGTATTTTTTTTGATTATAGCAGGGCTATGAGCGCTTCATAAAATATTATGTACCTACTTATATACCGATAAAAACATTACGTATCTATTAAGAACCCAGTAGCCTATTTGGTAGCGACCAGAGAAGCGAGGGATCCCAGGTTCGATTGTCGGCCTGGGCAGAAAATCACTGTTATAAATTAGATATGTAATAAGTAGGATGTCTAATTTTGTGTTGTCTATAACTCCATACCACCTGCACACAAAAAACCTTCCGCAGGGTATGAGTGTGTAAGCGTTTGGTGTTATTTGGTTTATTTGCCTCACAAACAAATTATTACCGAGATTATATTACCAAATTACAATAAAAAAATATTTTGCTGTTTAGGTAGGTACTAACTCTTTGCGTCTATTTCGTGACATTGTAAGTTCTAAATGAAGGGCCCGAATATGATGAGATTCCTTTTTATATGAAAGCTTTGATATGGTTCTTAGCTACAATTTATGAAGAGGTGTTTAGGCGTTTCATAGTCATCATCTCTTTTTTGGTGAAAACAAAAGTGCCGGGGAGTTGTTTTGGATTGCTAGCGCGAGTCGTGGGTGTGAGCGAGAGGTAGGTAGGTGTCTGGATTGCTAGCGCGCGCCAGGTCCTGGGTGCGAGCGAGAACGAAAACTTTTTACAATTTATTGCGCAAACTCCAATAGCAGTGTAGGTAATTTATGTAATTTTAAGTCGTAACACTGGGAACATATAGTTTAAATCTGAAAACCAAGGCAAACTTCTGGGGCACCCTCTGATCACCTGACAAGATTTCAACACATTGTCATGTTGGCTGTATCTCATTGTAGTTCAGTTATTTATCAATAATCTAAGGACATCTTTGTCAGTCCGGCTGCTATAGACGAGACAATATAATATTGTCGTGCCTGTGTTGGACTGATGTACCCACAGGATGTACCTATTCGTATCGAATATGCGAATTCACTTCGGAGTTTGAATGTGGTTGAATTGGCAAAATATTTCTATGTGTGAATCTGAATACGATTAGCTTGCCCTCTGTATACTACGTATTTAAGGCGAGAGTTTCCAGCCGCTGTAAGCAATTTGTTCGCTACCTCCCCCCCTTTCCGCCGAGTCGCAACTCGCGCAGGCAGCCGTGAATCGGCAGTGTGAGCCATTTGGATTAATAAATTATGTATAAAGCGCCCTGTAAACGCTCAAATAATTTGTCAAATTTTACGTGTTTGGCAAATTATTTGACAGTCTGTGGTCATGTTTGACATGTTTGTCAAGCAAACTACGTGTTTGGCTGTATGTTTGAAGATTTTGATTGACGGCGTACGTTTGCCAAACAAACTCGCCATTTTTGCGCGAAAAAATGTCTGGTTTGAGTGACAAGGAGTATTTATTACAATTTATATCCCTTCTATCTTCAAAATCGGCTCCACTTGCTAGAAATCTTAGAGTTATCGATAGCCTTTGAGACGCTGGAATAAATTTTCGCATGATTGTATCTTTTTTTTCTATTACAGGGCCAACTAACACTAACAAGTCGTTGAATGTTTAATTGTTCATTCTAAGAAAGTTACGGTAGTCATCTGGGTCTGTGACTCTGTGCGCAATATTTCATTCAGCAAATTTTCATGAGTAAATCTATCTCTTAGTTTTAAACATTCTCGTGTCCAACGTCTTCTTTTCTTCTTTTTTGTTCATATTTCCAAAGTTAATGCAAGAAATGTTAATGCAATTTGTCAACGTTACTCATCTGAACGTCGGAGCGTCACTTCACGGCGAAAACTGCTTTGAAAGTGAAGTCTTGTTTGACAAACTTATTGGTATGTGTGCGCTGATGTTTGATGAAAACGTACAAACAAAACGTAAAGTTTGACAAATATATTTGAACGTTTTCAGGGCGTTTAAAACGCATTCAAAAACACCATTTTTAGGGAAACTCTCGCCTTAACTCTGCTGCCATACGGTAAAAGGCCGTAACTAGGTAAAAAGCATGTTTTGAGTTAAATACAGTTTTGTCTGGAGAGAAGTTTTATGCACTATCTAAAGGATTTGTATGACTTTAATCATATGATAATTTATATAATATAATAATTCCTTTTTTCTATTATATTTAGTTTTATTTATTAATTGAAACCCATTTGTTTTTAATTCATAAAAAAATAAGGAAAATTATACAACCGTAAAATTATAGTTACAATATTATAGTTAGGACTTTTTTGTAAAGATTTCAGTTAACGTCCTCTTTTTTCGCTAGAATCGAAAATTTATTATTCCTTTTAAATATAAAAGCTTTAATTAAAACATTATGCTTTTTATCATAAGTATCTTCATAAGATTTGGTGACATAAAACAGGACCCCAGTTTTATTTATTATCAGTCTTTGACAACACAATCAGCAATACAGTCACAGATACAAAAACCTCCCGAAAAAGCGCGCGCGTTTTAAATAGTAGGCACTATTAAAAACCTTCAGTTTTTTTTTTAATTTTATGGAAATACATAATTAATAAATCGTTATTTTTTGATGGATATTGAAAATTAAAAAAATATGACCCATACTTGGAAAACAAATCCTAAGTGCTTAGCTACATAAAAACAGGGTAGGTACATACACAGCTACATAAATTCAGTTTCGTGAATGTTCCTCATTTTGACGCAATTTCTGTCGTATGTTAGGATATTTGATGAACGTGTAAGTACCTACACAGAATACGCAAAATCTTACCGCGTCTTTAGCTGGCTATACACGATGAAGTGCACTAGTCAAGTTTGCAGTTTGACTTGATGTGGCATCCAGTTTGCATGAGATAGCTATGTATATGGCCAGCCAGATAGCCATACGGTATGGTATGGCCCATACCGTGGCCATACACCGTCAAGTTTACTGGATGCCGCGTCAGGTCCGCTGTAAACTTGACAAGTATACTTGATCGGGTATGGCCAGCATTAGCGTGTCATAAATTAACATGACATTAATCTTTTGCTAGAGGATAACATTAGTACAATTTAAATATCACGATAGCTAAAAAGTGCAATAAATAGCGACAATATCAGGCATGTGTTATTCAAACTAAGCTATGGCCAGGCTTGTCAAATAAAAAGTTGTAGGTTTATATCTAGAAAAAATAAGCACCTTTTAAAAGATTTTGAAAAGCATCTATATAGGTACCTACTAATTATAGGATTTATAGGTAACCACAACAAAGCCTACATTGGCATAATTTACTAAATGTATATTAAAATCACCGAACCTAATAAGTAATTCTATCATCACACTATATTGTGCACTTCACATAATATCTTTGAAACTGTAATATTACGATTTTAATTTTAAGAAATTTTGATATTAATTAAGTGTTGACATATTATTATTACAAACATTTTCATTAACACTTCACAGGCTTTCAGTTACCTAATAGGAGCCAATGCCTATACATATAAAAATATTATCAAAAAGTCTATACAGTCTTGGCTTCGCACCAATAATATAAGACGAAGGGTGCGTGGAAAGCGTTCGTTCTGAATCGGCTATTTTCTGGGACTGTTCACGAGGGTGCTTACAAGATTCGGTGCCGAAAAAGAAAATCGATCGCTTCGTTGGAAATGTTGGGTGCTGCGCAAACTAAGACTATTTTTGTCCTTAATCGGACGACGCGAAACTGACATGAGCCAGCTAATCGGCATTTGACCACTAACATGAAATGGAAGAAGTCGTCCGCACGGCACAGCCTGTTCAAAAACCCCTCCGTTTTTATAAGTTTATCGACTAAGTTGGTTTATGTAGTTAATTAATAATAAAAAGCTAACATGGCGGATAGCCGTGATTGTTTTCCTACTAAATTCAGCGTAGTTATATCCTACTGCAATGAATTTTTTCACATCCACTGACACCTAAATAAGTACTTTAAAACCGAATATTTCAAAAACCCCTAAATCAAAATATGGCCTTTTCATACCTATCCATAATATTTTTGAAAGATTTTTTCAACAATACCTACCCCACACTAGGCGGAAGACGACGAAAAATATCATCCTCACTTTACCTGTTTACCCTGAAAAAATATTTTTTCTACCACTTTATAATTTTGATAAAAAAAGTATGTATATATTGTATATTCATGCCAAAGTACAAATTTCTAGCTCTAAGGGTCTCTGCGCTATGCTGCGGACGATACTCACGACTACGGAACCCTAAAAATAAATGTCCGTCACCGCACCTATGGTTGGCTAGCCTGTAAAAGTTGTTAAAAAAGAAACTTTCGGATCGGACTTGACTGGCTTAACCCCACTAGGTACTACAGCCCACTATTGCACACTCTCTTGTTGAGATCTAGTCTTCTAGAGCATACCACATTGCCACAATGCTGATTGATGGCAAACCCAAGTTTCGGAAGTTTTCAAACCACCCGTTGGAATAAAAACTGTTGTCTTTTGCACTTTGTATGCGTTGTGTAAAAATTGGTTGCAAAAGTAATAAATAAAAAATGTATTAATCATTTGGTTATTTTATTTAACAAACATAAATAAACCTTTTCGAGACATAACTTAAACCCTGGACCTTATCAACTATCCCAATAATCAATAAGTATATAAATTTACACTATCTAAAATTATAATACATAAATTGTCAAGTACTTTAAGATGCCATTGAAGGAAAAAACAGCTTAAATGAATTTATTAGGTAAATAATAACAGAATCACTATTTAAACACCAATACCGCCATCTAGATTTCCAACATAGTACAACAAAAATACTAATATTATATTTATGTATGTTAATCAATTAAAAAGGTACTTGGTGCTTAAATATTAATAGGTATAAATAATAAAAATATTGTGGATCTTAAATAAATATCTGGAAAATGTATGCTCCTCAGGTACTAAATCTTGAAACAATGTTTTTTATATTTGGGTACTGCATTTTTGCGTTTGATAAATGTCGATTTAACTTTAGTGAGTACATAATAGCAGCTTACAATTCACTCATAATCTGAGAAGCTATTAGACATTGCAATTTAACATGTAAAATAGTTTGTCGCCCTGCAGATCAAGACAAGACATTGTTAGCGGCGGTGTTATAAAACTTATGCCCCAACTCAAGAGTCACTAACGGTTAGTAAAGAATCACGATACAAATTCTGTACTAAGGACAGATTAGTGACTCTGAGTTGGGGCGTTACATGTATAAAATGATTGATGAGACCCGCTCTGCGATCTTTCGATCGTAATTAAACTCAAAAGGTTACTTCAGATTGATATTACTTTATTTTCTCTCTTTAATGTATTTGTAGGACAGATTAGATATGTAAGAAATTTAGGTTTCTACAGTTTTTTGTATGTCATATTAGAAAACACCAACTTTAATACTATTATGGCGGATATTTATAAATAACTAGCAGCTTCGCACGCGGAAATTATGCTTATCATATTCATCCCCTATTTCACCCCCTTAGGGGTTGAATTTCGAAAAATCCTTCCTTAGTGGATGCCCAAGTCATAAGAGGAATACGTGTACGAAATTTTAAGTTTCTAGCCCTAAGGGTTTGGCCTGTGCGTTGATACATCAGTCAAACACTTGCCTTTTAAACATATGTACAGAATCTATATAAATTAAAATAATATAAATTAAATTGTAATAATGTAATATAAATTAAATAAATATTATAATAAAATGTAAAATTAAATAAATATTGTAAATTAAATTGCACATTAGAAAACGATTATAAAAAATTCTAGCATTAATCTAAAATTGCTGTAAAGTTTTAAAGTATTAGGTAATCGTTCATAATTCGTATAAATACAAACATACGACAAATAAGTCGCATAATTAAGTTAGAGTTATATGCATCTATATAATAATGTTCTCGGTAATAATATTTACAGCATGTTTCATAATTTTCATCCAGTACCTACCTACGACATTATTTTAAAGACATGTCATTTGTAGCAAAAAAGACGTCAATTATACCTTGTCAATAGATTATAAACTACATTGATAAAATAAAATTTACAAAATACATAATGCATCTTTTACAATTTTCTACTTTACCACAATAGTTTCGGCACACACTTGATTACTAATTTACAATGTCAAAATTTTTTTTGTCAAAAATGTTAATGAAATAACATGAAGTCTTTTAAATTAAAAAAATAAAATTATTTTAAATATAAACCTACAAATTTTATGGCTCGCTTTTAGATATTTTAATGAAATTCAGATATTTTTTTGTATATAGGAATGTATATGTAGGAATATTTTTCAGTCTTGCTTGAGTTAATGATGATCTTATAAAATGTATATAAATAATTTTAGTACAACAATCGTCTTTTATATACTGTGAAGGTCAATGAGCTGTATTTTAGCTAGAAAATACACAAAAAATACTACGATTAAATTAAGTGAAATTAATCTCCCGATTAGCTGTCCTTACAGTCTTAAAAATCTTTCAAGATGCACAATATCAATTTCTAATCATCCTGTATTATCCATAACTGTTTCCATATATATTTTACATAGTTTTATAAACGATCAAAAATGAGCTTAAACTAACTAAATAAAAAGAGATTTCTGATAGAAATAAGCAGTACCTTTGTACAAATTTTCTATTATTAAGTCTCACATATTGTATTTGTGTACAAAAATTGTTAAATAAATAAATAAATAAATAAATAAAAATAATGTGATACAAACGACAAGGATTAATAAAGTGACTACTTTTAAATTGCCAAGACTATTCCTTACTTCAGTTCCACTTAAATTTAACTTTGAAGACAGCAGTTATAAGTGACTGCTGAGTCAAGATTCCCAGGTTCGACTCCCGGCTGTGGCAGTTGTATTTATGTATGTCATTTAGCCATATTTTTTCGAGTATTCATTGACCAGCGACGCAAGTTATCTAAATGTGAGAGTGAGCAAGCATTTATACTTATTTATCTAGTACTGTTTTCAGTTGGCAACCGCTTCTTCACACTATCCCAACATTAACTATATTTCTCCATTACTAGCTACCATCGGCCATATCTTCTAGTATATACACCGCATCATTCGATTGTCCATATCGAATTACAGAGGTGTAACCTGAAAGAAAAACACAATTATTAAAAACATTACAATTGATAACATAGCTTATCTATTTATTTTACTACTTTCATATAATAAAACTTAATGATAGATACTCAAAATTTTATAACATAATATCCACGAAGTGTATAAAAGGTTGGAATATACTTGCATTCAATCAATGTTAATACATTTTTCCTCTTGAGAGCACTATTGGGTGTTAGTGTAAAAATTAAAGATTTGTATTATGTCAAAAATAAAAGCAAAAGATTTTTTGTAATTGTTATTTTCATAACTGTATACTTTTTAATTTAGAAGATAACTTATGAGGGTAGTGGTAAATTAAGAGGGATTTGTATAAAATCAAAACACAATGCATTTTTTATGTCCAATAATATATTTAATGTATAAAATCTACAAACGAAAGTAATACTGGGTAAGGAACTAACAAATTCGGATGAGTGAGCAATATGCGGACACAAACAAGGCAATGATTATTTCAATATTTCAGATTTCAAAGAATTAAAAGATTCAAAATCACAAATAGATATTCGAGAATAAATAAGGATTACGATACGTATTATAGGTATATAAATATTACTAGAAATTAAAGAAAATACAAAATATTTGAAAATAATAATGGGGACATGATAATGTCCACAGATTATATGAAAAATTTAATTATTTATTTACTACTGTAACTAGAAAGTAGGAATGTCTAACGCCCCAACTCAGATTCACTAACGGTAACTTAAATCGCTCCTTAGTAAAGAATTTGTAAAGTGATTCTTTACTAAGGAGCGATTAAACTAACCGGTTGGGGCATTACGACATAATTTCTAAGTACTTGTAATCGACATTAAAATGTATGTTAAGGAGTCAATTCCAATCTTTTATACAATTATGGAAAAATGTATGCTTACAACTGCTTTTGCTAGGAAGACGTTTTGAAACATATATTTTAATTGTTTCTGATAAAAGCATAAATTAGCATAAATTATTCAAATATTTTAGACATTAATGAATAATTTTAAATTAATACATTCGTAGTAAAAACAAAATACATAAAATGACAAACGTTTAATAATGATCACAAATATTATTATGCATTAATGACACCATACTGAAACTTTACATTCTATGATAACTGGTATTGCACAACAAACTATTCTAATAATTGCATTGCATCAAAGTTTAATCTCAATGTACATTGTACAGGTATTGTAAAATTTTATAGTTAAGATTAATTATTATAGAAAAAATAAATAGCAATAAAATTACTATCTAACAAAGAAAAATAAATAGTTAACTAGGAAACTAATCTCTTCTTCTCAAAACTTGGGAATACGTCGTGTTAAGAAAAAATGTGTTATTTAATTAATAACAATATTTATTATTGAAACAAGTCTCCCGTTGAATGAAAGCTATGATGTGTTTTAAGATGCGACATAGACGGGTTTAACAGCGAATTTAAATTTATTCGATTCTATATAAGTGAGGTATTTTGAGTTGTCGGCGTTGTCGCCCAAAACAACTGTAGATAACTAAGTTAGGGATTGGTCTCTTTTAAACCTTTTGAAGACAAAAAGAATGTAATAGCTATCTTTAACACGTATTTTGTAGTAAGTTTGAGTATGATTTAATTTAAACTATTTAACTAAAACTACACAGCCAATAAAACATATCACAATAAAACTTCGTTCACGTTACGTATTTCATACAATGTTATAGGACGAAATAAATAATCAAACAATAAATAAAAAATAAAAAGACAAAAAAAAAGAAAAATAAATAAGCAATGAATATAATCGGTGTTGTTTCTTTTGACCAATTGTACCAATTTCCCTAGTTTATTTAAATTATTAACTTCCAAATCAACACAATATGTCATAACAACTAATTTGTATTCAAAGATTAAAATTATCGGTCCATATAAAACATTATAATCAGTTAACATCATTTATCACCCAATTTATTAGGGAATATTGAATTTTATGGACAATTCAATAAAACATAAATTTTATCAATTACAGGGTGGATTATGACGGTAGGATTATACCATGATTATACAGACGTTGTTTCTCTAATATTATGCAAAACCAGACAGATGTTGTCTTGCTTGTGTATATTTATAAACTTTTTACTTTTTTAAAGAATCATGCGGGCACGTACACGAGTCACACTTTACGAAATAATACTTTATACGAAAAAAAATTAAAAATGTTATAAAACGGCTTAGTTTAATGTTGATTTAGGACCATTATTTTTGTTCTGAGCAAAACCTAAGCACAGTGCTTTACGCCCTTAATAATAAATTTTATCCTGTGTTTTTAACACTATCATACCATACACACAATATATGGGTGTCATGTATATCATAGCCCATATTATCATAAAAAATTAATCGTGTAAAAATAATAAAATAATAATGAAAAAAAATTATTAAAATTGTGTTTAAATGTGTAAAAATTACGTCATTGTGTAAAATCCTATATTACTAAATTAATAACTTACAAAACCTTATAAAACCAATCCTTATCGCAGTAAGGAAGAGATAGGTTATAATATAGAATAGATGGTTAGTTTAATTAATTTGCCACCACAATTATAGGACACTTAAGTATTTAAAAAGAATCTCAAAGGTATTATAGTCTTAAAAAAGCAATGTGTATATTATGTTATTATTAATTAACACAATTAAATTCACTACAATTTTCTACCTAGACTATTCTCTTAAAACGATATACCTACAGTCCGACCATTGAGAGAATCCGTCTCTGAGTTCTCTGATTGAACTGCACAAGAGCACTACAGTGCGTTTCAAATAAATCTATATACATAATATAATGTTGGTAGCATTGAAAAAGGAGTATAAAATTAAAATGTTACATTAATGCAATGTTTTATAGTATCTCGTAATATATATCGTTATTACCTTTGATGAACTTAATACAACGTTTTATTGTGTCCATAAAATGGATTTTGAAATTTAAAAGACACCTATTTCAATGCTACCAACATTACAGCCAACCGCAGAATTTAGTTGTAAACACACTATAGCAATAACCACTTTTGTAACTATACGCAAAAGGTTATTAAATATTCCCCATCTCTTGTCATGATCAAATGACAGAATTGACAGACGTCATTCACTCTGGCCTGACTAATGTACAACTCACAGATATGTACACGTTTACGTACAACCAAAATATTGTATGGCAAATCTATTGGGTAATGTAGTTTAATTAAACCTATTAATACTAATGCTTTGAAGTCTCCCAAATTATCAATAAATAAATAATCAATCAATAATACTGATTAGGTTGGAACTGTATTTTTTGGACTTTGAAGTATAATGTAAATACATAATGTTAAACTACCAATTGACAATGGTTCATCCCATAATAAGTAAAGTAATTGTATGGAAGAGGATCTTCAGAGGTTCATAGACAGAGTAACTTATACTGCGTCGTGTGTAGTTTTCTCTATAGGCGTAAATACACATCATAGAAAACTATAATAATATTTAATAATTAGTAATAGTAAAGTGGAATACACAATCTTCTGTAGTCGAAAATAGTTTCTAAAAAACCGTATTCGAATAAAATTGTTCGACCTTTTGAGGTTTCTCTGTCTACGAATTAGTACATGTTTTGGAATATTACCAACTTCATATTACAGTATCAAAATCATCCTTGAACCCTCTTGCACACTTCCTACCTTTTAAAAAATAAAAGTAGCATAAAGTTAGTTATTATCAACATTATCAACATTGTCGACATCTTTACCTTGTGACAGACCGACATGCATATGTCTATCCTTTAAGGCGTATTGCACGATCATGTGCAGACCGGACGCTATAAGCGAACCTATACCGAAGAATCTGAATGTGTTCCATCCGCCATAAGTTTCGTATAAACGACCCCCAATAAAACTGCCCAGGGATGTCCCCACGCCTTCGAATATCGCTCCCACAAGCCCCTGAAATGTGGATCGAATAATTGTGTTAAAAAGACGAGCGTCAGTCAGAATGCGCCTCTGAATAATCTCGATTTTGTTTTATGTTCTAAGATCAAATACACTGAGTTATTAGTTATTAAATACCTCGAAACCTTTTAGTAACTAAGTTTTAAAAAGAGAGTAATGGAGCTGTTCCTCGAAAGGTGTTCAGTTCTCGATAGGTCATCTTACGTTATGAGAGTAAAAAAGGGCAATGGGAAGTTGTATACCTGTACAGTTGTCTCAGTCCCAGGCGGAGACACAACATTGGCGTATGACGTCATCGTGGGATAAAACATTCCAAAAGTGATTCCTTGGAACATTTCGATGGGCAACACCCACCATGGATTCGTTAGGAAGGAGTACAGTATGAAACGAACGCCAAACGCAAACAAAACTAGACTCATCATATTCACGTGACCCAGCTTGCGAAGTATGAAACCTGCAAAAACAAAAGTATTGTTTCAAGTTATTAGCAGCCCACATCCATGCCATTTTAATCGTCACATACGTCATGTCATCAATACACGCACATGCACGCAAATGGGATATTTTGCGCCTTAACCAAGAGCGCGCCCTCACGCTTTATTCATTACGTTACTTGCCACAGTTATTTCCACATAATGATATCTGGGTGACCAGCTAGCGACGATATTTTTGCCATACAGAAGGGGAGTCATAAATATATATATAATAGTCATAAATTCACATGCGAGATAGAAAATCATAATAGCATGGAATTTTTGGATTTGTCAGTGGGTAAACGCAGAGATAATTATTGTAGTGGACACAAAGTGTTACAATTTCTACTATTCGTTTATTAAGCCGTCAGTGCTTTGAGCTAGACATCACGGCTCCCAAAAAATACCACAACCTCTATAAAGGTTGTAGGAGTTACAATTTTAAAACCAATGTAGCGTCCAAAGTAACTATAGTAGGTATCTGTAGTAAACCAAATCTGTGCCTTTATAGAACTTCAAAGCCACTCGCTAGCGTGATTCAGAAACTGGAACAGCGCCATCACTGTGACGTCATGTAAGTCGTTATATGGTGGCCCACGGATGTTTTTTTTTATTTTTGTAATAAGTTCTAGTTTCGCTAACTAATGGCTAACTAGGATTCGAGATCGGGAACCAAAATTAATGATCGAATTACAAGTTAAAACTAACCTTTCGTTACACAGTAATAAACCACAGAATAAAATATAATGCGTCTGTCGGTGGAATCCATTATTATTAATATTTTATTTTCTACACTACGGAGAATAATACATGTGTACCAAAATAACTGAACGAAAATCAGACTGATCACTCTATTGCCTCGGTTTATTATAATCCTCAATGTATTATTGTATTCATAGAAAACCTAACTCACCCGAGACAAACATGAACGGTATCTCTCCACCAAAAGTCTGTATAGCGCTGACGAGACCTTGCAATGTCTTGATATAGTCAGAACCGTCGCAGGAACTCTTCGATATGTCCTCTAGATGCCAGAAGAGGAAGTTCCACAAGAGACCAGTGCATAAACCGACTGCAATAGTCCATATCATAAACAGGAATGTTGGCAATGACGTCAGCAATGTGCTTACATCGGCCAATATGTTTATAGACATTTTCGTTGATTCATTCTGAAAGAATAGTTATTAATTACTTTTAAATTTGCTTTTCATGCACTGATCTTAGGTGTAAATATACATAAAAGTATAAATCTATACTATAATAAAACTCAAAGTGTCTGTTTGTTTGTCCGGGCATCACATAATAACCCTTGAACGGATTTCGATGAAAATTAGTAAAGTTGTTACTGATACCCTGGATCATATTTTAGACAACTTTTCATCCCGGAAAATTAAAAAGTTTCTCGGGAAAACAGGATAAAAGTTTGAATAAGTTAAAACATAATTTCCGTATGCAAAGCTGCGGGCAACAGCTGCAACCCATAATTGTCCCACTGCTGGGCTCGGGGTCTCCTCTCACAATGTGAGGGGTATAGGCCATAGTCTACCACGCTGGCCAAGTGCGGATTGGTAGATTTCACACACCTTTGAGAACTTTCTTGAGAACTCTCAGGTGTGCAGGTTTCCTCACGATGTTTTCCTTCACCGAAGCAAGTGATAATTAACTTGTAATACGCACATAATATTTGAAAATTAGAGGTGCGTGCCAGGATTTGAACTCGGGCCCCTTGGTTCGGGAGACCAACGTTCTAACCGCTAGGCTATCACTGCTTATATAGTATAATTAGTAGTATTACTCACTTTTACGAAGCATGACACTATAACGTCCCCACACATGAACACAAACATGAGTATAAATGCAATGGCGTAGTTCTTGTAGGCTCCGTCGCTGAACAGATCAATGAGACTGCCCGTAAGGAGCGAGAATATACCCCATCCCACCGAGCCCCATAACCTTTGCTTTCCATAGTGAGATATTTTTGTACCTAAAAAGACAAGTTATTTAAAATAAATATATACATATATGTCACTCGATTCCCACCACAGAGCCTATATAAAGCAGCGCACGCGCACAACTCGATTCATTCGTTCATCGACCGTTGCCCAGTGCACACGTTACGTAGTAACCAAGTAGTTTTGTTACCGAGTAGCCTTAAAATCTGGATTTATTGAATTTGTTTATTAAAATCAGACGAGTAACAGAATCAGACGACTATGCGAGGCTTGGGGTGATTGGAAAGGGTGGTTAGAGATCACTGGGCCGTCGGGCCATATTTGTTAGTTGATACTCGGATAATTGAAGACAATTAGTCCTAATCGCGTATTTAATTTAACTAGTGTAAAACCTGTGTTAAAATGAGTTTCTGACTAAAGTGATGTAAACGCCCACTGTTGTTTTTATATCCCGAACCACCCAACCCGTCACATTTGCTACATATATATATCATATTATGGTATTGATTGTTTTAACTTTAAGGAATTAATATAACAACATACATAAAATAATATTAAATATCTTACCGAGTAAGTTAAAGCATATGGCATCCGCAAAAGTGACCACTACTGCTTGGCCTACCCAACTTATTATCATGAGAATAAAGAATAGCCAGAATTGTTTGGTGTACTGGGTTGTGTCGTCTTTCTTGCTCTCTTCCGCCGCTAGAAATAGCTCATTGGCCTGCAAAAATACTGTCAATATTACCTAAATGCTAATTTAGTTACATACAACATTAACTTTCTTGATGCTGCGTCAAGCTTTGACCAAAAAACTTTTAGTTACTTTCATCACATTTGGTATGCTTTAAATCTTTGAGAACATAAAAAAGTTTATTTACAGTACAACGCGGTTTTGTTTATAAATTAAATGATTAATATGAAGGGAGCTTTATAAAGATTTTCACACTTACCAATGTGTTATCACAGCTGATTTCGCAGGGTGTATGAAATAATTCCGCTTCTAATTCATATTGTGCTCTAGATATGCAATTTGGATAGTGTGTAGAACCTGGAAATTCATTTATGTTTTAACATCTATTACTCCACTTATCCAAACTAATATTATAAATACCAAAGTGTGCCTAATTGTTTGTTTCTAACTTTTACACCTAAATTGCTTAACCAACTTTGACGAATTTTGGTGTATAAGTACATACATAGTAGTAAAAGAATTTCGTCACAATAAAATGCAAAAATGGTTTGAGGATTCTACTTGAAGTTGGCTATGCCATGCCAGTTGCCCTGGTGGGATTTGAACCCAAGATCTCCATTTTCAGAAACAGGCGATACACAACCTTAGGCCACGGGGACGTACAAAAACAAATACAGTGACAACTAGTTTTAGAAATGAATTTATATAGCCCATTTCGTTATTAAACGGTTTTATTTAGCTTGCGCTGTATGTTGTTTTTTTGTTTGGGGCAAACCTAATTCTATCCTTACTTCCACTTATGGACACTATAAAACTGTGTATTTAGTTTTTTAATATTAAATCGTTACATTTTATTTATTTATTGTACTTCTTATATTACTAAGTAATTAAAAGAGTAATTCTTGTTTATATGTATGTATATTATCTGTATCTCGGAAACAGCTGCAAAGATTTTCATGAAATTTAATATGCAAGTGGTTTCGGGAGCGATAAATCGATCTAGCTAGGATCCATTTTTAGAAAATGTCGTTTTATCCATGTTTTCAAGCAATGAAATACTGCTACAATAGACTCTTTCTGACATCTATTGGCGAGTAGCAACACTAAAGCTACTTCAGTAGATGGCAATACTAAACCAAGCAAAGCCCGATCATCCGTGTACTACATACGTTATTACTAAGTAATTAACTAGAATTTTATAAATAATCATATTCAGGTTTCCTGAATATTAAATTCAGGAGGAAATTAATAACAATATTAAAAACGTGTGTACGTACGCACGCGAGAAGTTCCACTTAACTCTTACTTATAAGTACCTCTCGCTCGCACCCACGACCTGCGCTAGCAATGCAAAACAACTCCATCGAATGCTGTGCGCCTAGTACACAGATAGTACGACGCACCTTCACCATGTCGTTTTTTGGCTGTCGCATCGTAAAAATTTTACTCTCATTATTTTATCCAAACGCCCCGTAAGAAGTATAACGTCTACGAGGAGGCGTTGTATAAAATCAGGGTCCTTTTAAGGGAGATGGCGTTAAGTGGACATAATATTTTTTTTGCGCTACAGTCAACTGTGATAATAATATTCAAGCAACCTTTCATTCGTCGGCTATTTATAAATACAAGAAAATTTACCGTCAGCCAAGTTAATTTCTTTCAGCTTCATATACACACATTCGTGTTCGTTGATTGTAGAAGAAAGCAAGACCGTGCCGGTAAAAGACAGATTTTGCGGCAAATGTTTGCCAACTATCGTCCGTGGATGGCATGTGTCGGCAGCATCGGCTTTCCAACCTTCACAGATTTCCATCAATTTCCATGGTTTTGATTCGTCAAGTTCACAAGAAGCCTGGTAAACATAATTTTAATAAAAATTCTTGAAATTTAGAGCTATTTCTCTTGAATTCGACTACTTTTCGAACAAATATTCGTAATCAGGGTATCGCGATAAAAAGTTGGTCTCCATCCATCGGCGACGTTCTTGTTTACATTATAATGAATCGATTCGGAACCCTAAAAATTATATGTTACAAAAAGTTTAACTTCGTATGTGTTTTTGGTCGGAGTCCTGTGCTCCTTTTACCGAGGCGTGGTTTCCATTCGAGGACCTTTCTTCCCCAACGTTATCGGTTATTCGAACTATGTTGCCAGCCCATTGCCATTTCAGCCGGCTAATTCTCTAAGCTATGTTGGTTACCCTCGTTCATCTACGGATTTCATCATTTCTGATTTGATAGCGTAGAGAAATACCGAGCATAGCTATATATAGTCCGCTGAAAGACTCTAAGCATTAGGCAAAATTAAATAGTAAAGTATCACGTTTCGGATCCGTATGTCATCACTGGCAACACACACTGTTCGAACGCCTTCGACTTCAGGCACTGAGGTAACTTTTTGGACGACGTTCCGAGTTGGATTCTACGAGTGACTCCTTTCTCGAAGTTGCACTTACCCATTCGGATCACTTGTTCCAGGTAAATGTCTACCAACTTCGAGAGCAGCGCCGTCATCAACAACCGATACAGGTGTGACATGGAAAGACATGATTTTCGTCTTGTCCATGTTTATCTTTAGATCCACCCGTTATAAGGCGCAGTTTAAGTCCCCGAGCATTGTACAAAGTTCCTCCTGGGATCCCGCCAGGATGACTATATCATCGGCATATCGCAGGTGTGTGAAGTGTTCGCCATTTATGTCAATGTCACGTCGTTTCCACTGCATCAGTTTGAACACGTCTTCAAACGCAGCGGTGATACCTTTACGGAACCAATAATGGACCGTGTTTATGAAGGCAGTGTTAGGCCCGTACGCGTCTCATATTCGAACATTGTACGAATTTTCAGTTTATTCATGGCGCCAAAAACTATCACAATTTCACAAAAACAAAACACTAAAAACAAATGACTGAATTTTAAATTAAATTAACACGGCTTTTGAATAAAATTTATTTGATTTGCGTGCCAATCCACAGATAATTAAATGTGAAAATGCTGGTTATAATATCTCCAATTTCGTAGATAAAGACCTAATATTTTATGTACAGTTCTGCATTTCATTGAAGGTGAAAGTTATAGATTTTTCATTATTGATATTTGATGTCGTGGGGGTAGAAAAATTGTCGATTCGAGTCTACATTACCTGACATCGGTCCTCTGCACCCATAACAATATCAGTAATTTGGGGAGTATCGTTTGAACACAGCCGGAAATTGAGCATTTTATCGGAGCATGTCATATTCAGTCTATTGGCGCCTACCAATGACGATAGCTTCTGATTCGTGCAGTTCAAAGCGCATGGCGCATTTATATCTACGTATCCATTGCCGATTCTGCAGCTGGGTTTGAAAGTAAATCCTGCAATAAATAGCAAACATTCTTGAGTTTGTAATAGTGAATGTGATGGAAACAAAAAGTGGCCAAGTGCGAGTCGGACTCGCTCATTAAGGGTTCCGTAGTAGCAAACATAGATTAGGGACATATATTGAGAGTAGCAAGTAACATACATGGTTTGCTCCTAACACTAACAGGAGAATATGATTTCATTATTATTCGTTAGTAAGAGGACAATGAAATTTAGGAGTGCTACAGCCTATCCTTTATTTAAGGAGTATTGTGTAAGTGTAACCAGCAACCAACACCCTTCCGACCGGGGCGCAATTGATTATAAGACAATTTGTTAAACAGCACAAATAGGTTTGGGGTTTCCCCCGCCCCAGGCGAACTGTATAGAGGTTTTACCATCTAACATAAAATAAGACGTAAAATTGCTACTAAAATCTAATGAACTTCGAATCGTTTTCAGAACACGGTTTTGACGGGAATGAGCCAACCTAGCAAGCTCAAATAGTAGGTACAGGATTCTTGTAATATAATATGCAAAATACATCATTCAAGTATCAACCAACATTACTCACCATCTAATGTGACATTATTTGACTCAATGTACACACATTCGTCCTTCATGGTAACATTAGTGACATGTGAGGTATAATGTATACTGTTTGTGTTACTGTAGCAATACTGCGGTATATGCCAATGCTCACAAACGGTTTGCCACATTTTTGGAGACGTCATGTCGCAATTTATCTGTAATAAGAGATTATCCCCCGTATTATTAAAAACAAGCTAAGTCATAGCAAGCTTATTAAGTGTTTTGTTTCTTTAACTCTTGTGAAAGACGAGAAAGATAGAACAGATTAAAACAGAGCAATAGCTAAAATTGGTTTGTGCGTTTATGAATAAGGCCATTTTATAGAGCAATAACCATAACTTTTAGGACCAGTGCCCAATAAGTAACATGACGCCGAATGGCACATGGAAAGCCGTGTCATGTCATATAATATGCCAGGCAAAAGGGATGTTGACTAATTGTAGAATTCAATTTTATTTTATAAAAATGGCGTTTGAGGTCAAGTGACAATGAGTATTATTTTGAACATTTTAAATTAATTATATTTAATTTATTGTGATTAATTTCAACAAAAGAATATCATTACTCCTAATAGACACTATATGGTCACATCGAATGTTGATACTTGCGCCGAACAACAGGTCAATCACTTGCCATATCATGTGTTGTGTTATTTAGGTGTGCAACGGGCCTTACAATTTTTGTTTTGCTCCACTATACTCTATCCAAGGAGACAAGTTAATTTTACTATCTATGTCTGTGGTTAATACAGTATGTGGTACAGTTCACTGTAGAGTCTGTAGTATAGTTCTCTGTGTTACGTAGTCTCAAACACATGACAAAAACGTAAAAGTCAGTCGGCGTTAACGATTTTGTCTGTCTGAAATGAGAAATACTTAAATTCTGATACCATCACAGGTCTATGAAAATAACTATGAACTTACTTTACAAGATGTAGTCGCATTAATATTTCCCAGGCTGCCAACTTTACAATGATCTATAAGTTCTGCGTTCTGGTAACAGCTCCTTAGCATAGTGGCGCCATCTCCACAGTCTAGCTCCACTGATAGCTTGGCAGCATTCTCCGGTATGAAGTATATTGCGGAGAAACTCACTATCGTAACTACTTGAAACAGTATGAATATCGGCTTCTGTATTTTGAATCTGTAATAAAAATTGTGCATTTATTTGAGCAAAATGATAAAAATAAAATATGAACTGTTTTAACAATGTTTTGTCTTTTACCATAATGTCAATGTCTCGAACAATTTAATTTCACTGATAATATTATTACCAAATGATTTATTTTTACAAAATAATTTGTAAATCACATCGAAAATTTGCAGACGTTATAATATAACCGATTTTTTATGTAATCTAGATATCTCATTTATCAGCCGATTTGGAAATATTTTTTTATTTGAAAGGGTCCACATTGCTCCCATATTTATCAATTTAGTACTGATTATGGGATCAATGAGGCACTGAGGAAACTCCATAAGTATAAAGATAACGGCGATTTTTATTCTAATTATGTTTTCTGAAGACTGTTATCTTGGAGGCGGTTTTTTTTCCGGAAATTTTTGACTATCGTACGGGAGACGTTAAAATATATACATACATCCTAGTAACATAAACAGTTGTAATCATGTACGAGATTACGAAAATATTTACTAGAATAAGGGCAAATAAGATTAGGTATGATAACCCTCACGATAAAGATAATATACATGAAATTAGAGTACTTATCAATGTCGGCATTACAGCCTGCAATCATTTAAGAAGATACAGATAAAAAATATTGCATGATTGCACTGGGTCCGATTATTATTATTACCGGCAACATGTGTCTATCCTAAGCGATCAACCGAGACAAAAAAGATTTTGAGCGTTTCTGTGCTTCGGAGCATGTGGCAAAAAAATCTGACACTTAGGTTGGCCAATATCCTCCTGCCAATCCGCATTGAAGCAGAGTCGTGGAGTCTGCTTAAGGCCTCTTCTAGAGGAGACCCGTACTCAGTAGTGTGCTCAGTGCCAGATTTATATTTTTTATCGGTGTAGGCCAATTTATTTCCGCCGCCCCATGTACCTTTCTAAAATAATAATTTTCCATTCATAGTAAGGAAGGCACTGAATTAGTCACTAATAAAGTGCGTAAAAAACAAGAACTACAAGTTTTTACGGCACTTTTTAATAGCAAAATCATCTATAATATCATCTTCTGAAATCTGCCGCCCCTAGGCCGCACCCTATACGGCCTATTGACAAATCCGGGACTGAGTGTGCTCTTAATGAGAAGCCAATCCATTGAGTTCAAATCTAGGCACGTGCCAAGTGCAGGTGGTCACGTGTCGATTGGCATAATGATACGTTTCCATGTAGGTTTTGTTGTTAAAATACGAGCGTGTATATCTCCGCTTTCTTTAATATGGTTTGTCTGAGTATGTCTCAATCATTTCAGGAATAATCAGGTCGACTTGACTCCGAATTAAAAAATATTACCTGTGACAGTAAATCTCAAAAATGTCTTAAACGATTTTCACTATTTTTATCGATGTAATGTAGTTGGGCTTAGCAGGTCTAAGAATTTCTTCCAAAAGGTTTGAGAATTTCTTCCAAAAAAAAAAAGCTTAGGTTTCTGGAAACAAAGCGAGAGCGATTGCTAGTTTTTAATTTTCATTACATATGTAATAGTGTACTGTACCTACTTATTCATAACTAAACCTGCTGACAATTTGATAGTAAAAAAAGATGGTCTATTTAAATGACAAAAGAATCGGTACATAAGCTTTCGAAAGCCCGCATCAATTTAACATCACTCATACCAAGTGAATCACTTACGAAGGAGGGTTATTATAGAATTATACTCCAATGTAAAAACTACGAGTATCTGTACATTGGGCATTCAAAATAATTGCCCGTTTGACTCGTAATTACAATTACTCGTAGTATTGTAAGCGATAATTCAAACAGATCCTGATTAAAAGTCATGGCACTAACACAATAACAATATTATGTTACATTGACAACAACAGTGACACAATAATTAATCTACATGTTCTAAACGCAAACAAGATTATAAAATTATATCAGGTTACTACCTATAATGATTAAGTGTGAACTGAAATGCTCTATTTTTAAATTCGCTTTAATGACGATCATCAGACATACTGTTTCTTTTATTAAATAAAATACAACTATGTGCATTCGTCATTTCAGTGGTGACGAAGAAAGTTTTTCCAAAGAATAAAAAGCAATATGCGTATACAATTACATGTAATTATGTGTGTCTATGTACTTAAGTGTATAATCTATATCAATTTCATATTTTATTTGATGTTTATATAATATCATCATTATCGTAATGACCCGACTTTTAAATTCTTTTGGTTTAGGCAAAATTGCTTATGCTGCAACACAATGAATCAGTTGGAAAGATCAATAAACAACCAATAACTATTATTTTCCCAATTATACAGTATTGAATAATTTGAAGCCTTGTGTTAATTGAGATTGATACTTGATCGATCTTGAGTTTCCTCTTTATTGTCGACTAGGAAATCGCCCTCGCCTCGCTTCGGGAAAAATAGTAAAAAAAATAATAATATGGCCTATGTCACCTGGGGATAGTGTAGCTTCCAAACAGTGAAAGAAGTTTTCAAATCGGTTCGGTAGTTTCGGAGCCTATTCAATGCAAACAAACAATCAAATCTTTCCTCTTTATAATATTAGTATAGATGAGGGATTATTAATGAACAAAATTTTTGAGAGTTATATCAACCGTCCATGTTGCTTCATATGACTATTACATGCAATCTGCATAGCGAAACAGGCAATAGACAAACGCGACGGTGACGCTCCATGGACAGAAGTCGTATTTCTACTATGCAAAACATGCAAAAGTACGAATGTGGACAAAAGGTAATAGCGACGTAGCTTAATTGCTGGATAGGATTTGACTGTCATTTTAAGAATTGTAGAGTACTTATTAGCGGACTGCTAGTGGATTGTATTCCAAGTCAGTTCTTGTGATTTGTATTACCGGCTTGATTTTATGGGACGCATGGCTGTTGCCTGTGTGGGTTATGTCGACTGTTAACCATTAGGTGGTGGTAAAGAATTTAGCAGAATTTGAAATAATTATACTGGACTTAGAGACTGCATTCACATGTAAAGATTCTTAACTAACTAGTGGATATCTGGCGTGTTCCACTACGATAAAATCTTTTCTGATGAGAATGACAGAAGTGTTTTTGTGTTGACGTTGACATTGACGACATATTATCTTAAAAATTTTGTATGGGAAAAGTGGAAAATCGATTTTATCTATAGAACAAATGTGTCTAATGCATTGTTTTAGGGGTCTCAAACCACCTTTGGATTATTGTCTTTCAGATGAAACCATTTTGAGGCATATCAGTTAGATGGTTTCAGAATTTATAATGGAAATTATTATTTATTTAATTAATTATTATTTAATAAGATAGATAGTCAGGAGTTTGCTTACCTGTCTGCTATAACCCCAAATAAGGGTTTTGCTATTAAACCAAATATTGGCAGTATTGTATAAATCAATCCAACCGTTGCTGAAGAAAATCCTAGCTGCTTTGCATATGTAGACAAGTATGGAACTAATGGGGCAGTTCCTGAAATAAAATTAATTTAAAAATGAAATATACAGCGGGAATCAGTTATAATGACACTGAAGAGACCTGTGGAAGGGTTCATATTATATTAAGTACTACATTTTAAGTACTTTTGTTTTATTTGATAGTAGGAAATCGGCTTCGCTTCGGGAAAAGTAGTAAGAAAATTATACATAGCCTATGTTACCCGGCGATAGTGTAGCTTCCCAACAGTGAAAGAATTTTTCAAATCGGTTCAGTAGTTTCGGAGCCTATTCAATGCAAACAAACAATCTAAATTTTTCCTCTTAATAATATTAGTATAGATTCATGAACATTGAATTTTAAAGCCAGCAAGGATGAGTAATACGAGAGATAAAATCAGTTAAAGAATGTTATAATTGAAATGATGAAAAAAAGGGTTGCTAAAATAAAAATATTGCTTGAACAAGGAAAAAATACACCTGTTACATGGAAGATTTTACGCAAAAAATTTAAGCCACATGTGAACTAACTACAAAAGCATTAGCAACAATAGTACATTATTGAAGTACTGTTTGGAATTATCAAGGTATTTATCAAGGAATTTATGCATAAATAGGATACAATTCTGCATACTATAGAATCTAGATAAGATATTTTGCTCATGCATAAATCAATTTTTATGCTCATGCATAACAAAATTATTAGATCCATGATGAAGTGGCAATGAAACTGAAGTTGGTTCAGATCAGACCGTAGCTTGGTAACAAGTGGGGGTAAATTATGCTGTCTTGGCTACTAAAACTTATAACTTTAATTAAAAAAAATTCAATTAAAAAGAAATTTATAACTACATATAATAATAAATATATATTTAATAGGTGGAGGAAACCAGTGTTACCAAGCATTCTTATATATTAAAAAAAAAATATTCTTAATAAAAAATATATGGTTCATTAGTAACAGTGAGATGGAAGGATAATTTTTAAACAAAGAGAGTTTGTGTAGAAAATATTTCCAAAAATTTAATAAACCAAAATATTTTCAATGAAAACTCTTACCTGCATTAAATAGGAAATAGTGTCCCTTTATGGGTAATAGCTTTTTATTGACTTTCATTTTCGGCCACTGCATTACTTCCTGGAATAATATTTTTATACAAATAACAATAAAACCGTCAAAAAACTTTTAGGACATGAAACTTAAAACTTAACCTAAGGAATTATGACAGAACATAGAATTGAATAAGACGAAAGAGGTCATTGTAACATATCACCACAACTAAATCTACAAAAAATATTAAGTAACTTCCTGGAATCAATTCATTAACATTATAAACACATACAATAAAACTTTAGAAAACTTGGAAATTATATTGATTGATTACCTCAACTTTATGGTCATAAATAAAAACCGCGTGTGATTCCGGTAAAGTTACACTATAAATCGACTTAACCAAAGAGTTTAACAACGGCTGCAATTTGCGACACAGACCAAACACTTGTCTTGTAAATCTTGTAATGAAAATTGAATGAAAGTGAAACCAACAGCTTCAACTGTTCAACAATAGAGTTCGTGGTTCAGACAAACTTGTCTACCTGACAGCTGACTGTGACTGTTGACAGCAGCGGTCCAGCGGTCCTGTCCTGTCTTTTGTCATCGTTGTCATCACTCATCAGTCATCACAGCATATCACAGACTATAAGTCGAATCCTTAGGAATCCGATCATGGATATATTATTCTAACTGGATATATATATAACTTCCTAATGGTACCTGAAGACGGAAGACGTCACAACGGAATGATCATTTTTTTATTGTGTCCATGTAATTAACTATTGTACCACGATAAATCATTCGATTGTGTTAAAATATTTTTATAAGTGCGCTGAACTTAAAATAAAAAATGTACTGTAATAACTAATATTGTTTCATTTCATTATCACCAAACAAAAATAATCAAATAAAACATCAATTTTCATGACATAAGGATAATTTTGAAGAAATCGTAGTGAAATGTGTTAATTTAATATTATAATTGGAACGAAGTTCCTTATCGCGCGTTATGAAAGGAGGCTAGACGGAAAAAATTCTTACAAAAATTGGCACGACACTTTTTGAAGTGATTCAGTAATATGAAACTAGATGGCGCTGTACAACTTTCTGAATCACGCTAGCGTGATTCAGAGCATTTTTGAGGTCAGGTGACCACTATCCTGTTACGGTCTCATGGTCGCATGGTGGCCTATGTTTTAGCACTGAAGATATAATAGTAGGTACATAATACTAATAGTAGTTCAATTAAATTACAATTGAATAATATTAAAATGTAAAGTCTCTGAAACTTAACTACTCTATGTCTTCTAAAAATTGAATTCTAAGAATAAGATGACCATAATATTATAATAATCATGTAGACTTATCTGACTATAAAATAAAAAGACTGTTAGGTATAATAAGAGCAAGATTTGATCTCAATTAAAACAATTAAAATTAAAATATGATATGAAAAATACAGGAGGATTTAAGGACAAAGGACTGGCGAAAAGTTCTATGTACTTACCAACCACTTGCGATTCCCATACTCGATGATTTTCACACTCAGGATTCAAAAGAATATTTATTTGGTTCGAACGGTTCGAAGGATATTCTCTACTCTCGTAGACGACGCTCATATTTTCTTGACGAATTTTGACGTCGGAAATAAGCTCTAACTACGAATATACTTTAGAAAATAGTACCGGCTGCGCCAGTTTTGGTTCGAGCATGTAACCAATAATTATTAATTAATTATAATTACTAATTCAATACTAATTATATTCAGGATTTTGACTTAAACAAAATACGTATTGCCGATTTGAAGGCTAGTTTAATACTACTTTACTTTTACATTCACGGTGGGCTCATACGGTGGGACGAGCACATTATCGCTGAGCCATCACATTTAGTTCTTAGAACTATATTTAATTAAGCTAATGCAGTAGGAGAAAGAGGGATGTTCATAACTATCTTACATACTATGTACTAAGTTACCTACTTACTTAGCCTAGAGATTTATTTGAAACGGCATTTGTTCTTAAAAGTAGTATGGGCATATAACTGCCCTGGTAAATAAACTTTCCGATTAATTTTATTCTTTAAAAAAGACAAGCCTGACATTACCAGAGAGGATAAGAGATAGCGTTAGAAAGGAAAGCAACTCATTGCGCTTTTTTGATTAGCGCTGTGCGACCTGCGAATTACACTATTGGTTCGGAGCATACTTACATGTATCGGAGCCACTTGGAGCAAGAGTTGCTATTTGTTTAAATAATTTTGCGGAGTGCGTCTTCTGTAATATTATGTCTTCTGTGATCGTGGTAGGATATAGCAAGACAGGTTAATTATCGGCTAATAATGGCCTGTTTTAAGAGTTCAAGGCATAGCCTAAGCAGTGATAGCCTAGCGGTTGGAACGTAGGTTTCCCGAACGAAGGGGCCGAGTTCAAATCCTGGCATTCACCTCTAATTTTCAAATATTATGTGCGTATTACAAGTTAATTATTACTTGCTTCGGTGAAGGAAAACATTTATTTTATTTTTATTTATTTATTTATTTTTCTTTATTTGGGAAACATACAGTGTCTTATAACTACAATACTAATACAATATATTATCTTTTACACCATTTATCATTTATCATTTTACATCGTGAGCAAACCTGCACACCGGAAAGTTCTCCATAAAGTTCTCAAAGGTGTGTGAAGTCTACCAATCCGCACTTGGCCAGCGTGGTAGACTGTGGCCTGTACCCCTCACATTGTGAGAGGAGACCCCGAGCCCAGCAGTGGGACAACTATGAGTTGTTGCTTTGCTTAAGAGTTCAAGGTAAGCCCCTGTGGTAAGCCCCATACTTTTAGCAAACTGATCAAACTCATTTTTATTATAAAAGTTGATGTCGAACTGGCGATCTTGCTCCCTTTATCTATTATACATAGGTACTATAATCATAATGCATTAAAGCTGGCCATACATGATCAAGTTTACTTGTCAAGTTTGCAGTTTAACTTGATGCGGCATCTACTTAGTTTGCATGAGATAGCTTTATAGCGAGATAGCCATACACCGCATCAATCTTGAATTTGTTCATGAATTTTTTTACAAATACCTACATACCTAACAAAACACCTACAAATACCTAGAGGTACCTTTAAGTGTCCTGCGAAAAAAATATAGGTCTTAGTAAGCCAAATAAACAGTAACAAAAACATTAATTTTTTAGGGCTTACAATTACCTACGGCAAACACCGCAAAATACCATCGGTAATACCGAGAACAAGAACGTTAAAGTATGAAGGCAATGTCTATGATTATATTTATAGATATCAATAAATAACTAATATGCGTGATCATTTAGCTAAATCAGCTAAACATAAGAATAATCCAATAACGGTTGAATTGAAATTGAATATTGTGTATTTTTATGAACAGAAGCTCACTATTAAACTATTGTTAGATTAGTTAGTACCCAATAATAACTTTATGATACCATATTATTTGTAAAGCGTTATATTCGATACGAGTAACCGCCCTCGCTTTGCTTCGGTTTTCTTTATTTTTTACACCTTGGGTTACATTATTGGAGTTTTATTAAGGATCCCTAATTTTTTTTGAAAGTATAATATAGCCTATGTTACTCGGGGACAGTGTAGCTTTCCAACAATGTAAGAATTTTTCAAATCGGTTCAGTAGTTTCGGAGCCTATTCAATGCAAACAATCAAATCTTTCCTCTTTATATATTAGTATAGATAGATAATGTTTACGAAAATTCGATACTAAGTAATATAACATCAATGTTTATAAAAACATTAATGTTTATACTTTAAGAGTTTATGCCTTTATGGACGACAAACTATGCGTTACCATAGATATCGTTCGAAAAAATTCCTATTTGAGGTTGGTTATAGATGTACTCTACGTAGAGTTCCGGTGCTCTTATACAAGTTACGCTGTTAGCTCGTTAGCGCGATTCAGATTTGCTGGGACAGTAGCGACATCTAGTAAGCTTTTAAAGTACATAAAAGGCAAAGTCCTGAGTTCCCAACTGACTGACATACCGTAATTATTATTATCATCATCAAACCTTTGCAGGCAGATAGAAAGCGGTAATTTTACTTGTTAATTTTTTTCTGTTCCTGTTGCAAATTATCAGGCTGGATTTTTCGAAATTCCTACTGAATCGGAAATATAGAGAGAGGGGTTATATTATATTTTCACTTTAAAATTGCCTTATTTCCGTTTCTATTAATTGGAGATTTCCAATTCCCAGCGAGACGGAAAATTGGAAATTGATGAGTTTGAATTTCTCTTCTCGTTCTGTGTGTGTGTTTTTGTCTTTGTGTGCTTCTTTTCTTTTGAGGTAAGGAACCCTAAAATATCGAAACGTTATTTCGTGTATTGACTTTTCACTGTAATATGGTTCTAATGAACAATCATGATGCAGAATAATATTCATAATCATCTTATAGTTACTTTACACATTTCATTGGGATTGTGTCGAATACTTTCATTATACGGATTTCCGGTAATACATATACATATACATATTATATAATTATATTGGACGACTTTGCTAGCACCCAGAAAATTGTCAGTAATCTTTTAAATAGCTTATTTTTTATTTATGACCCCATTCTAGCCTTTCTTTTATCAAATACTGGCAAAAAGTAAATATTTATGAAATATATCAATTACCATCCAAAAATATTTTTATTGAACTTTAAAATTTTAGATACTGCTTTACTCGTATGCCGAAGATAAATTAGCTTAATTAATTATTACAATTATCTAAAATTGTGGACACTTTGCTTCATAATTAAAATTTAATTAACGTATTAAAAAGGATTATCATTCGATTGCATCGCATTTCATACGATGTACCTGCAGCTTCCAGATTTCATTGATCGACATTCCCCTCACCCAGACTTTCCCATGTCTGGGTGAGGGGAAGCGGTCCGTGGAAACCATAATCCATGCGCGCGCAGTCCGAGTCCTTTCTTTTATACCCCCACACCTGAACAGAGAGCATTATTAAAATTCGAGCGCCGGGCGGGACGGCCGCTCGTAGAGACTCCGAGAAGTCGTTTCCGAGAAGTGTTGTGCTATGTTGTCAACTCAAGTTCAATAAAACATTATGGATCAAAAGGAAAAAGAAAATCTTTCTGGGTGTCAGGAGGGTGGACAAGGAGAACAGGGTCACAGAGGTGCAGAAAACTCAACGACCAACGAAAACTCGAACCAAAACCAGGGAAACAGATCAACTTTGAATCGTAATGAGGACAACAACCAACAAGTAAACGTCGACTGGATTGACGAAGCAGATTATGAAAATAATGCCCGCGAACGAAGCGAAAGTTTAAGTAGCTCTAGTGAACATGATGATGAGCGTAACAGAGTCCAAAGTGACAGGAGACAGGTAATAAACGTAATTGCATGCATAAGCATTGAAGGAGTACCTCACATCCACGCCACCTATAGCTTCACTGAATACGTTGGAGGACCAGGTCAGGTGCAGGGTGGATTACCTCTGAGACTAAACGGCAGTAACGCTCATGATTATGGCAGGCCTAGAGTAAACAACGGAGTAGACGGAGGGGGACCAGTTCAGGTGCATGGTGGATTACCTCTGAGACTAAACGGCAGTAATGCCCATGATTATGGCAGACCCAGAGTAAATAACGGAGAAGACCGCGGTAACCAAGATGACTACGGTGGAAATAACGCTGGTGTCGGATTTGATGAAATGCACGGCCCTCCTGGTTTTAATGGCCTTAATAACCGGAACGACAATGGCCGGATATTTTATTATGTAACGACTACGGCTTATGCTCATCTAAGGCGTAATGGAGAGGGTCTGAGCCAAATGTTAAGCCTCCGAGACTCCCACATTTTTAACGTAAAGCAAGCTACAGGCTATGTTAATGCTATCCACCAGATTTGCAATAATATTGACCTGGCAGAAGCCATGATAGCGCATCTGGATTGTGTTAAGGTATGTATTACTTTATTATTAAAATATTATTATATTTAATACTTAGTATAGCCCAGCCCATTCATGTTTGACTTCAAAAAATCCACATTATATTCGAACGGAATATCTACGCGGGAAATTGCTTGTTTGATTTTCGCATGACATTTCATTGTACCAAAGCCATTGTAGCAAATGGTTACCACAATGGGATTAACTCGTCATTTGATTAACGATTAGTAACTGTACCATTACTAATATTAGCTAGCTCCCGGTGAGCACACATTACTATGGGATTGCCCCATAATATAAGGGCCGCTGTTGTCACCTATGTGAAGCTGAAAACTGAGTTTAAAAAAAATGAATTTAATAATGTTCATTCGATTGTACCAGGAGTGTACCGGATTGTACCGTAAATAAAATCGTTTGTACCTCAAAGGGGTGAAATATATAAGGGTAGTAGAATTGGCTCCAAAACCAACTTGAAAACTCGTGATTTAAATTGATACAAACGTGAAGGATTTCGTTTGTACCGGATTGTACCGGCATAAAAACTTGAAAAATGATGAAAAAAAATTTTTTTTATAAATTTTTTCATAAAGTTAAATAGCTGAGTGGGCTGTAAAGGTCTGTTTGGTTTTTCTCGCACAAAACTGGAGGTAAAAGCGAAATATCTAACAATAAAAAAAAAGTTCATACAATGTATTTTGCAATAACAGTGGGTACCAACGGGTACAAACAATGGGGAACAAACAAAGACACTTGCAATTCCTTCATACTGTAAAATGGCTGTTAGGGCCGAAAACTACAAGTCCGATCGGTTTTTCTCGAACAAACATGGGGGTACAAACGAAATTTTCAAAAGTATAAACAAGTACACATACTGTTCTTCACAATACATGCAGGTACCACTGGGTACAAACGATGGGAAACCAACACAGACTCATGGAAATCTTTTATAGAGAAAAATGGTTGTTAGGGTCGAAAACTATAGGTCTGATGAGTTTTTCTCGCACAACAATGAGGGTACAAACGAAATTTTCAGTGGTACAAACAAGAACACATACTGTTCTTTGGAAAACAAGTGGGCACTAACGGGTACAAACGATGGGGAACTAACAACGATACGTGAAATTCCTTCATAGTGTAAAATGGCTGTTAGGGCCGAAAACTACAAGTCCGATCGGTTTTTCTCGAACAAACATGGGGGTACAAACGAAATTTTCAAAAGTATAAACAAGTACACATTCTGTTCTTCACAATACATGTAAGTACCACCGGGTACAAACGATGGGAAACCAACACAGACTCATGGAAATCTTTTATAGAGAAAAATGGTTGTTAGGGTCGAAAACTATAGGTCTGATGAGTTTTTCTCGCACAAAAATGAGGGTACAAACGAAATTTTCAGCGGTACAAACAACACCACATATTATATAGTTCTTCGGAAAATAAGTGGGCACTAACGGGAACTAACAACGACACGTGCAATTCCTTCATAGTGTAAAATGGCTGTTAGGGCCGAAAACTACAAGTCTGATCGGGTTTTCTCGAACAAACATGGGGGTACAAACGAAATTTTCAAAAGTATAAACAAGTACACATACTGTTCTTCACAATACATGCAGGTACCACTGGGTACAAACGATAGGAAACCAACACAGACTCATGGAAATCTTTTATAGAGAAAAATGGTTGTTAGGGTCGAAAACTATAGGTCTGATGAGTTTTTCTCGCACAACAATGAGGGTACAAACGAAATTTTCAGCGGTACAAACAAGAACACATACTGTTCTTTGGAAAACAAGTGGGCACTAACGGGTACAAACGATGAGGAACTAACAACGATACGTGAAATTCCTTCATAGTGTAAAATGGCTGTTAGGGCCGAAAACTACAAGTCCGATCGGTTTTTCTCGAACAAACATGGGGGTACAAACAAAATTTTCAAAAGTATAAACAAGTACACATTCTGTTCTTCACAATACATGTAAGTACCACCGGGTACAAACGATGGGAAACCAACACAGACTCATGGAAATCTTTTATAGAGAAAAATGGTTGTTAGGGTCGAAAACTATAGGTCTGATGAGTTTTTCTCGCACAAAAATGAGGGTACAAACGAAATTTTCAGCGGTACAAACAACACCACATATTATATAGTTCTTCGGAAAATAAGTGGGCACTAACGGGAACTAACAACGACACGTGCAATTCCTTCATAGTGTAAAATGGCTGTTAGGGCCGAAAACTACAAGTCTGATCGGGTTTTCTCGAACAAACATGGGGGTACAAACGAAATTTTCAAAAGTATAAACAAGTACACATTCTGTTCTTCACAATTAATGTAGGTACCACCGGGTACAAACGATGGGAAATCAACACAGACTCATGGAAATCTTTTATAGAGAAAAATGGTTGTTTGTGTCGAAAACTATAGTTCTGATGAGTTTTTCTCGCACAACAATGAGGGTACAAACGAAATTTTCAGCGCTACAAACAACACCACATATAGTTCTTCGGAAAACAAGTGGGCACTAACGGGTACAAACAATGGGGAACTAACAACGACACGTGCAATTCCTTCATAGTGTAAAATGGCTGTTAGGGCCGAAAACTACAAGTCCGATCGGTTTTTCTCGAACAAACATGGGGGTACAAACGAAATTTTCAAAAGTATAAACAAGTACACATTCTGTTCTTCACAATACATGTAAGTACCACCGGGTACAAACGATGGGAAACCAACACAGACTCATGGAAATCTTTTATAGAGAAAAATGGTTGTTAGGGTCGAAAACTATAGGTCTGATGAGTTTTTCTCGCACAACAATGAGGGTACAAACGAAATTTTCAGCGGTACAAACAACACCACATATAGTTCTTCGGAAAATAAGTGGGTACTAATGGGTACAAACGATGGGGAACCAACAAAGACACGTGCAATTCCTTCATAGTGTAAAATGGCTGTTAGGGCCGAAAACTACAAGTCTGATTGGGTTTTCTCGAACAAACATGGGGGTACAAACGAAATTTTCAAAAGTATAAACAAGTACACATTCTGTTCTTCACAATTAATGTAGGTACCACCGGGTACAAACGATGGGAAACCAACACAGACTCATGGAAATCTTTTATAGAGAAAAATGGTTGTTTGTGTCGAAAACTATAGTTCTGATGAGTTTTTCTCGCACAACAATGAGGGTAAAAACGAAATTTTCAGCGGTACAAACAACACCACATATAGTTCTTCGGAAAACAAGTGGGCACTAACGGGTACAAACGATGGGGAACTAACAACGACACGTGCAATTCCTTCATAGTGTAAAATGGCTGTTAGGGCCGAAAACTACAAGTCCGATCGGTTTTTCTCGAACAAACATGGAGGTACAAACGAAATTTTCAAAAGTATAAACAAGTACACATTCTGTTCTTCACAATACATGTAAGTACCACCGGGTACAAACGATGGGAAACCAGCACAGACTCATGGAAATCTTTTATAGAGAAAAATGGTTGTTAGGGTCGAAAACTATAGGTCTGATGAGTTTTTCTCGCACGACAATGAGGGTACAAACGAAATTTTCGGCGGTACAAACAAGAGCACATACTGTTCTTTGGAAAACAAGTGGGTACTAATGGGTACAAACGATGGGGAACCAACAAAGACACTTGAAATTTCTTCGTAGTGTAAAATGGCTGTTAGGGCCGAAAACTACAAGTCTGATCGGTTTTTCTCAAACAAAAATGGGGGTACAAACGAAATTTTCAAAAGTATAAACAAGTACACATTCTGTTCTTCACAATACATGTAGGTACCACCGGGTACAAACGATGGGAAACCAACACAGACTCATGGAAATCTTTTATAGAGAAAAATGGTTGTTAGGGTCGAAAACTATAGGTCTGATGAGTTTTTCTCGCACAACAATGAGGGTACAAACGAAATTTTCAGTGGTACAAACAAGAACACATACTGTTCTTTGGAAAACAAGTGGGCACTAACGGGTACAAACGATGGGGAACTAACAACGATACGTGAAATTCCTTCATAGTGTAAAATGGCTGTTAGGGCCGAAAACTACAAGTCCGATCGGTTTTTCTCGAACAAACATGGGGGTACAAACGAAATTTTCAAAAGTATAAACAAGTACACATTCTGTTCTTCACAATACATGTAAGTACCACCGGGTACAAACGATGGGAAACCAACACAGACTCATGGAAATCTTTTATAGAGAAAAATGGTTGTTAGGGTCGAAAACTATAGGTCTGATGAGTTTTTCTCGCACAAAAATGAGGGTACAAACGAAATTTTCAGCGGTACAAACAACACCACATATTATATAGTTCTTCGGAAAATAAGTGGGCACTAACGGGAACTAACAACGACACGTGCAATTCCTTCATAGTGTAAAATGGCTGTTAGGGCCGAAAACTACAAGTCTGATCGGGTTTTCTCGAACAAACATGGGGGTACAAACGAAATTTTCAAAAGTATAAACAAGTACACATACTGTTCTTCACAATACATGCAGTTACCACTGGGTACAAACGATGGGAAACCAACACAGACTCATGGAAATCTTTTATAGAGAAAAATGGTTGTTAGGGTCGAAAACTATAGGTCTGATGAGTTTTTCTCGCACAACAATGAGGGTACAAACGAAATTTTCAGCGGTACAAACAAGAACACATACTGTTCTTTGGAAAACAAGTGGGCACTAACGGGTACAAACGATGGGGAACTAACAACGATACGTGAAATTCCTTCATAGTGTAAAATGGCTGTTAGGGCCGAAAACTACAAGTCCGATCGGTTTTTCTCGAACAAACATGGGGGTACAAACAAAATTTTCAAAAGTATAAACAAGTACACATTCTGTTCTTCACAATACATGTAAGTACCACCGGGTACAAACGATGGGAAACCAACACAGACTCATGGAAATCTTTTATAGAGAAAAATGGTTGTTAGGGTCGAAAACTATAGGTCTGATGAGTTTTTCTCGCACAAAAATGAGGGTACAAACGAAATTTTCAGCGGTACAAACAACACCACATATTATATAGTTCTTCGGAAAATAAGTGGGCACTAACGGGAACTAACAAAGACACGTGCAATTCCTTCATAGTGTAAAATGGCTGTTAGGGCCGAAAACTACAAGTCTGATCGGGTTTTCTCGAACAAACATGGGGGTACAAACGAAATTTTCAAAAGTATAAACAAGTACACATTCTGTTCTTCACAATTAATGTAGGTACCACCGGGTACAAACGATGGGAAATCAACACAGACTCATGGAAATCTTTTATAGAGAAAAATGGTTGTTTGTGTCGAAAACTATAGTTCTGATGAGTTTTTCTCGCACAACAATGAGGGTACAAACGAAATTTTCAGCGCTACAAACAACACCACATATAGTTCTTCGGAAAACAAGTGGGCACTAACGGGTACAAACGATGGGGAACTAACAACGACACGTGCAATTCCTTCATAGTGTAAAATGGCTGTTAGGGCCGAAAACTACAAGTCCGATCGGTTTTTCTCGAACAAACATGGGGGTACAAACGAAATTTTCAAAAGTATAAACAAGTACACATTCTGTTCTTCACAATACATGTAAGTACCACCGGGTACAAACGATGGGAAACCAACACAGACTCATGGAAATCTTTTATAGAGAAAAATGGTTGTTAGGGTCGAAAACTATAGGTCTGATGAGTTTTTCTCGCACAACAATGAGGGTACAAACGAAATTTTCAGCGGTACAAACAACACCACATATAGTTCTTCGGAAAATAAGTGGGTACTAATGGGTACAAACGATGGGGAACCAACAAAGACACGTGCAATTCCTTCATAGTGTAAAATGGCTGTTAGGGCCGAAAACTACAAGTCTGATTGGGTTTTCTCGAACAAACATGGGGGTACAAACGAAATTTTCAAAAGTATAAACAAGTACACATTCTGTTCTTCACAATTAATGTAGGTACCACCGGGTACAAACGATGGGAAACCAACACAGACTCATGGAAATCTTTTATAGAGAAAAATGGTTGTTTGTGTCGAAAACTATAGTTCTGATGAGTTTTTCTCGCACAACAATGAGGGTACAAACGAAATTTTCAGCGGTACAAACAACACCACATATAGTTCTTCGGAAAACAAGTGGGCACTAACGGGCACAAACGATGGGGAACTAACAACGACACGTGCAATTCCTTCATAGTGTAAAATGGCTGTTAGGGCCGAAAACTACAAGTCCGATCGGTTTTTCTCGAACAAACATGGGGGTACAAACGAAATTTTCAAAAGTATAAACAAGTACACATTCTGTTCTTCACAATACATGTAAGTACCACCGGGTACAAACGATGGGAAACCAACACAGACTCATGGAAATCTTTTATAGAGAAAAATGGTTGTTAGGGTCGAAAACTATAGGTCTGATGAGTTTTTCTCGCACGACAATGAGGGTACAAACGAAATTTTCGGCGGTACAAACAAGAGCACATACTGTTCTTTGGAAAACAAGTGGGTACTAATGGGTACAAACGATGGGGAACCAACAAAGACACTTGAAATTTCTTCGTAGTGTAAAATGGCTGTTAGCGCCGAAAACTACAAGTCTGATCGGTTTTTCTCAAACAAAAATGGGGGTACAAACGAAATTTTCAAAAGTATAAACAAGTACACATTCTGTTCTTCACAATACATGTAGGTACCACCGGGTACAAACGATGGGAAACCAACACAGACTCATGGAAATCTTTTATAGAGAACAATGGTTGTTTGTGTCAAAACTATAGTTCTGATGAGTTTTTCTCGCACAACAATGAGGGTACAAACGAAATTTTCAGCGGTACAAACAACACCACATATAGTTCTTCGGAAAATAAGTGGGCACTAACGGGTACAATCGATGGGGAACTAACAACGACACGTGCAATTCCTTCATAGTGTAAAATGGCTGTTAGGGCCGAAAACTACAAGTCCGATCGGTTTTTCTCGAACAAACATGGGGGTACAAACGAAATTTTCAAAAGTATAAACAAGTACACATTCTGTTCTTCACAATACATGTAAGTACCACCGGGTACAAACGATGGGAAACCAACACAGACTCATGGAAATCTTTTATAGAGAAAAATGGTTGTTAGGGTCGAAAACTATAGGTCTGATGAGTTTTTCTCGCACGACAATGAGGGTACAAACGAAATTTTCGGCGGTACAAACAAGAGCACATACTGTTCTTTGGAAAACAAGTGGGTACTAATGGGTACAAACGATGGGGAACCAACAAAGACACTTGAAATTTCTTCGTAGTGTAAAATGGCTGTTAGGGCCGAAAACTACAAGTCTGATCGGTTTTTCTCAAACAAAAATGGGGGTACAAACGAAATTTTCAAAAGTATAAACAAGTACACATTCTGTTCTTCACAATACATGTAGGTACCACCGGGTACAAACGATGGGAAACCAACACAGACTCATGGAAATCTTTTATAGAGAAAAATGGTTGTTAGGGTCGAAAACTATAGGTCTGATGAGTTTTTCTCGCACAACAATGAGGGTACAAACGAAATTTTCAGTGGTACAAACAAGAACACATACTGTTCTTTGGAAAACAAGTGGGCACTAACGGGTACAAACGATGGGGAACTAACAACGATACGTGAAATTCCTTCATAGTGTAAAATGGCTGTTAGGGCCGAAAACTACAAGTCCGATCGGTTTTTCTCGAACAAACATGGGGGTACAAACGAAATTTTCAAAAGTATAAACAAGTACACATTCTGTTCTTCACAATACATGTAAGTACCACCGGGTACAAACGATGGGAAACCAACACAGACTCATGGAAATCTTTTATAGAGAACAATGGTTGTTTGTGTCAAAACTATAGTTCTGATGAGTTTTTCTTGCACAACAATGAGGGTACAAACGAAATTTTCAGCGGTACAAACAACACCACATATAGTTCTTCGGAAAATAAGTGGGCACTAACGGGTAAAATCGATGGTGAACTAACAACGACACGTGCAATTCCTTCATAGTGTAAAATGGCTGTTAGGGCCGAAAACTACAAGTCTGATTGGGTTTTCTCGAACAAACATGGGGGTACAAACGAAATTTTCAAAAGTATAAACAAGTACACATTCTGTTCTTCACAATTAATGTAGGTACCACCGGGTACAAACGATGGGAAACCAACACAGACTCATGGAAATCTTTTATAGAGAAAAATGGTTGTTTGTGTCGAAAACTATAGTTCTGATGAGTTTTTCTCGCACAACAATGAGGGTACAAACGAAATTTTCAGCGGTACAAACAACACCACATATAGTTCTTCGGAAAACAAGTGGGCACTAACGGGTACAAACGATGGGGAACTAACAACGCCACGTGCAATTCCTTCATAGTGTAAAATGGCTGTTAGGGCCGAAAACTTCAAGTCCGATCGGTTTTTCTCGAACAAACATGGGGGTACAAACGAAATTTTCAAAAGTATAAACAAGTACACATTCTGTTCTTCACAATACATGTAAGTACCACCGGGTACAAACGATGGGAAATCAACACAGACTCATGGAAATCTTTTATAGAGAAAAATGGTTGTTAGGGTCGAAAACTATAGGTCTGATGAGTTTTTCTCGCACGACAATGAGGGTACAAACGAAATTTTCGAAGGTACAAACAAGAGCACATACTGTTCTTTGGAAAACAAGTGGGTACTAATGGGTACAAACGATGGGGAACCAACAAAGACACTTGCAATTTCTTCGTAGTGTAAAATGGCTGTTAGGGCCGAAAACTACAAGTCTGATCGGTTTTTCTCAAACAAAAATGGGGGTACAAACGAAATTTTCAAAAGTATAAACAAGTACACATTCTGTTCTTCACAATTAATGTAGGTACCACCGGGTACAAACGATGGGAAACCAACACAGACTCATGGAAATCTTTTATAGAGAAAAATGGTTGTTTGTGTCGAAAACTATAGTTCTGATGAGTTTTTCTCGCACAACAATGAGGGTACAAACAAAATTTTCAGCGGTACAAACAACACCACATATAGTTCTTCGGAAAACAAGTGGGCACTAACGGGTACAAACGATGGGGAACTAACAACGACACGTGCAATTCCTTCATAGTGTAAAATGGCTGTTAGGGCCGAAAACTACAAGTCCGATCGGTTTTTCTCGAACAAACATGGGGGTACAAACGAAATTTTCAAAAGTATAAACAAGTACACATTCTGTTCTTCACAATACATGTAAGTACCACCGGGTACCAACGATGGGAAACCAACACAGACTCATGGAAATCTTTTATAGAGAAAAATGGTTGTTTGTGTCGAAAACTATAGTTCTGATGAGTTTTTCTCGCACAACAATGAGGGTACAAACAAAATTTTCAGCGGTACAAACAACACCACATATAGTTCTTCGGAAAACAAGTGGGCACTAACGGGTACAAACGATGGGGAACTAACAACGACACGTGCAATTCCTTCATAGTGTAAAATGGCTGTTAGGGCCGAAAACTACAAGTCCGATCGGTTTTTCTCGAACAAACATGGGGGTACAAACGAAATTTTCAAAAGTATAAACAAGTACACATTCTGTTCTTCACAATACATGTAAGTACCACCGGGTACCAACGATGGGAAACCAACACAGACTCATGGAAATCTTTTATAGAGAAAAATGGTTGTTAGGGTCGAAAACTATAGGTCTGATGAGTTTTTCTCGCACGACAATGAGGGTACAAACGAAATTTTCGGCGGTACAAACAAGAGCACATACTGTTCTTTGGAAAACAAGTGGGTACTAATGGGTACAAACGATGGGGAACTGACAACGACACGTGCAATTCCTTCATAGTGTAAAATGGCTGTTAGGGCCGCAAACTACAAGTCTGATTGGGTTTTCTCGAACAAATATGGGGGTACAAACGAAATTTTCAAAAGTATAAACAAGTACACATTCTGTTCTTCACAATTAATGTAGGTACCACCGGGTACAAACGATGGGAAACCAACACAGACTCATGGAAATCTTTTATAGAGAAAAATGGTTGTTTGTGTCGAAAACTATAGTTCTGATGAGTTTTTCTCGCACAACAATGAGGGTACAAACGAAATTTTCAGCGGAACCAACATCAACACATACGGTTCTTCGGAAAAAAAGTGGGTACTAATGGGTACAAACGCTGGAGAACCAACAACGATACGTGCAATTCCTTCATAGTGTAAAATGGCTGTTAGGGCCGAAAACTACAAGTCTGATCGGTTTTTCTCGAACAACTATGAAGGTACAAACGAAATTTTCAACGGTACACACAAGAACAGAATGTGTACTTGTTTATACTTTTGAAAATTTCGTTTGTACCCCCATGTTTGTTCGAGAAAACCCAATCAGACTTGTAGTTTTCGGCCCTAACAGCCATTTTACACTATGAAGGAATTTCAAGTGTCTTTGTTGGTTCCCCATCGTTTGTACCCATTAGTACCCACTTGTTTTCCAAAGAACAGTATTTGCTCTTGTTTTTACCGCCGAAAATTTTGTTTGTACCCTCATTGTCGTGCGAGAAAAACTCATCAGACCTATAGTTTTCGACCCTAACAACCATTTTTCTCTATAAAAGATTTCCATGAGTCTGTGTTGGTTTCCCATCGTTTGTACCCGGTGGTACCTACATGTATTGTGAAGAACAGAATGTGTACTTGTTTATACTTTTGAAAATTTCGTTTGTACCCCCATTTTTGTTTGAGAAAAACCGATCAGACTTGTAGTTTTCGGCCCTAACAGCCATTTTACACTACGAAGAAATTTCAAGTGTCTTTGTTGGTTCCCCATCGTTTGTACCCATTAGCACCCACTTTTTTTTCTAAAGAACAGTATGTGCCCTTGTTTGTACCGCCGAAAATTTTGTTTGTACCCTCATTGTCGTGCGAGAAAAACTCATCAGACCTATAGTTTTCGACCCTAACAACCATTTTTCTCTATAAAAGATTTCCATGAGTCTGTGTTGGTTTCCCATCGTTTGTACCCGGTGGTACCTACATTAATTGTGAAGAACAGAATGTGTACTTGTTTATACTTTTGAAAATTTCGTTTGTACCCCCATGTTTGTTCGAGAAAACCCAATCAGACTTGTAGTTTTCGGCCCTAACAGCCATTTTACACTATGAAGGAATTGCACGTGTCTTTGTTGGTTCCCCATCGTTTGTACCCATTAGTACCCACTTGTTTTCCAAAGAACAGTATGTGCTCTTGTTTGTACCGCCGAAAATTTCGTTTCTTCCCTCATTGTTGTGCGAGAAAAACTCATCAGACCTATAGTTTTCGACCCTAACAACCATTTTTCTCTATAAAAGATTTCCATGAGTCTGTGTTGGTTTCCCATCGTTTGTACCCGGTGGTACTTACATGTATTGTGAAGAACAGAATGTGTACTTGTTTATACTTTTGAAAATTTCGTTTGTACCCCCATGTTTGTTCGAGAAAAACCGATCGGACTTGTAGTTTTCGGCCCTAACAGCCATTTTACACTATGAAGGAATTGCACGTGTCGTTGTTAGTTCCCCATCGTTTGTACCCGTTAGTGCCCACTTGTTTTCCGAAGAACTATATCTGGTGTTGTTTGTAGCGCTGAAAATTTTGTTTGTACCCTCATTGTTGTGCGAGAAAAACTCATCAGAACTATAGTTTTCGACACAAACAACCATTTTTCTCTATAAAAGATTTCCATGAGTCTGTGTTGATTTCCCATCGTTTGTACCCGGTGGTACCTACATTAATTGTGAAGAACAGAATGTGTACTTGTTTATACTTTTGAAAATTTCGTTTGTACCCCCATGTTTGTTCGAGAAAACCCGATCAGACTTGTAGTTTTCGGCCCTAACAGCCATTTTACACTATGAAGGAATTGCACGTGTCGTTGTTAGTTCCCCATCGTTTGTACCCGTTAGTGCCCACTTTTTTTCCGAAGAACTATATGTGGTGTTGTTTGTACCGCTGAAAATTTCGTTTGTACCCTCATTGTTGTGCGAGAAAAACTCATCAGAACTATAGTTTTCGACACAAACAACCATTTTTCTCTATTAAAGATTTCCATGAGTCTGTGTTGGTTTCCTATCGTTTGTACCCGGTGGTACCTACATTAATTGTGAAGAACAGAATGTGTACTTGTTTATACTTTTGAAAATTTCGTTTGTACCCCCATGTTTGTTTGAGAAAAACCGATCAGACTTGTAGTTTTCGGCCCTAACAGCCATTTTACACTACGAAGAAATTGCAAGTGTCTTTGTTGGTTCCCCATCGTTTGTACCCATTAGTACCCACTTGTTTTCCAAAGAACAGTATGTGCTCTTGTTTGTACCGCCGAAAATTTCGTTTCTTCCCTCATTGTTGTGCGAGAAAAACTCATCAGACCTATAGTTTTCGACCCTAACAACCATTTTTCTCTATAAAAGATTTCCATGAGTCTGTGTTGGTTTCCCATCGTTTGTACCCGGTGGTACTTACATGTATTGTGAAGAACAGAATGTGTACTTGTTTATACTTTTGAAAATTTCGTTTGTACCCCCATGTTTGTTCGAGAAAAACCGATCGGACTTGTAGTTTTCGGCCCTAACAGCCATTTTACACTATGAAGGAATTGCACGTGTCGTTGTTAGTTCCCCATCGTTTGTACCCGTTAGTGCCCACTTGTTTTCCGAAGAACTATATGTGGTGTTGTTTGTACCGCTGAAAATTTCGTTTGTACCCTCATTGTTGTGCGAGAAAAACTCATCAGAACTATAGTTTACGACACAAACAACCATTTTTCTCTATAAAAGATTTCCATGAGTCTGTGTTGGTTTCCCATCGTTTGTACCCGGTGGTACCTACATTAATTGTGAAGAACAGAATGTGTACTTGTTTATACTTTTGAAAATTTCGTTTGTACCCCCATGTTTGTTCGAGAAAACCCGATCAGACTTGTAGTTTTCGGCCCTAACAGCCATTTTACACTATGAAGGAATTGCACGTGTCGTTGTTAGTTCCCCATCGTTTGTACCCGTTAGTGCCCACTTATTTTCCGAAGAACTATATGTGGTGTTGTTTGTACCGCTGAAAATTTCGTTTGTACCCTCATTTTTGTGCGAGAAAAACTCATCAGACCTATAGTTTTCGACCCTAACAACCATTTTTCTCTATAAAAGATTTCCATGAGTCTGTGTTGGTTTCCCATCGTTTGTACCCGGTGGTACTTACAAGGATTTGTGAAGAACAGAATGTGTACTTGTTTATACTTTTGAAAATTTCGTTTGTACCCCCATGTTTGTTCGAGAAAAACCGATCGGACTTGTAGTTTTCGGCCCTAACAGCCATTTTACACTATGAAGGAATTGCACGTGTCGTTGTTAGTTCCCCATCGTTTGTACCCGTTAGTGCCCACTTGTTTTCCGAAGAACTATATGTGGTGTTGTTTATACCGCTGAAAATTTCGTTTGTACCCTCATTGTTGTGCGAGAAAAACTCATCAGAACTATAGTTTTCGACACAAACAACCATTTTTCTCTATAAAAGATTTCCATGAGTCTGTGTTGGTTTCCCATCGTTTGTACCCGGTGGTACCTACATTAATTGTGAAGAACAGAATGTGTACTTGTTTATACTTTTGAAAATTTCGTTTGTACCCCCATGTTTGTTCAAGAAAACCCGATCAGACTTGTAGTTTTCGGCCCTAACAGCCATTTTACACTATGAAGGAATTGCACGTGTCGTTGTTAGTTCTCCATCGTTTGTACCCGTTAGTGCCCACTTATTTTCCGAAGAACTATATGTGGTGTTGTTTGTAGCGCTGAAAATTTCGTTTGTACCCTCATTGTTGTGCGAGAAAAACTCATCAGAACTATAGTTTTCGACACAAACAACCATTTTTCTCTATAAAAGATTTCCATGAGTCTGTGTTGGTTTCCCATCGTTTGTACCCAGTGGTACCTGCATGTATTGTGAAGAACAGTATGTGTACTTGTTTATACTTTTGAAAATTTCGTTTGTACCCCCATGTTTGTTCGAGAAAAACCGATCGGACTTGTAGTTTTCGGCCCTAACAGCCATTTTACAGTATGAAGGAATTGCAAGTGACTTTGTTTGTTCCCCATTGTTTGTACCCGTTGGTACCCACTGTTATTGCAAAATACATTGTATGAACTTTTTTTTTATTGTTAGATATTTCGCTTTTACCTCCAGTTTTGTGCGAGAAAAACCAAACAGACCTTTACAGCCCACTCAGCTATTTTACTTTATGAAAAAATTTATAAAAAAATTTTTTTCATCATTTTTCAAGTTTTTATGCCGGTACAATCCGGTACAAACGAAATCCTTCACGTTTGTATCAATTTAAATCACAAGTTTTCAAGTTGGTTTTGGAGCCAATTCTACTACCCTTATATATTTCACCCCTTTGAGGTACAAACGATTTTATTTACGGTACAATCCGGTACACTCCTGGTACAATCGAATGAACATTATTAAATTCATTTTTTTTAAACTCAGTTTTCAGCTTCACATAGGTGCTGTTGTCTATACTAATATTATAAAGAGGAAAGATTTGATTGTTTGTTTGCATTGAATAGGCTCCGAAACTACCGAACCGATTCGAAAAAATCTTTTACTGTTGGGAAGCTACACTATCCCCGAGTGACATAGGCTATATTATATATTTATTTCTATTTTTCCCGAAGCGAAGCGAAGGCGATTTCCTAGTTTTTAATATAACTAAGTGATTGATCTTCCTTATTTCAATCAGTTTAACCTTGTTCCTTGTATTAATATTGTGGATATCACTCTTCTTAGGAATACTACCGATTCGACCTTGTAGCCTAGTTGATAGTGACCTTGCCTGCGAAGCGAGGGGTCCCGGGTTCGATTCCCGGCCGGGGCAGATATTTATGTGACAGATAAATATTTGTACTCGGGTCGTGGGTGTTATTGTGATGTGTTACAATGTGTTGTCCATGTCACCCGCAAGTCGCAACACAGATGAAAACCTACTGCGGCGGGGGTATGAGTGTGTTAGCGTGATCGTAATATTTCTTAACATGCATAACATTATCCAATATGTATTGTGACGCCACAGTTAAAATACTGGAGTGGGGTATAGTTGAAAAGGTCTTTCATAAATATTTAATATAATGGTCTGCAAAGACCATTTTTCGATCCAGTTCGTTTGTGAAATATTCGGCTTCACAGTGGTAATTTTGATAAGTGTCAAGTGAGGCTGCCTAAATGGTGGGTGTTAGACATGTGAAAAAATTTACGGCATTATGAGTAATACCAGTATGATGAATTTGAAAGGAAAACTATCATGGTTATGTTAGCATAAGTAGTTAATGAGTAATCTATACTAATATTATAAAGAGGAAAGATTTGATTGTTTGCATTGAATAGGCTCCGAAACTACCGAACCGATTTAAAAATTCTTTCACTGTTGGGGAGCTACACTATCCCCGGGTGACATAATATTTTTACTATTTTTCCCAAAGCGAAGCAAGGGCGATTTCCTAGTAGTCGATAAACTTAAAACTTCGGAACCCTACATTACGCGTGGATGACACGCACTTGGCCGGTTATTATTTTAAGGTCAAACGTTTAAAAAAATATGTTTCACAAAATCGTGATGTTTTTTAATTGTGCTACCAAAAATTGTATATGTGCTGCTTGCCGTTGAGAAGTTCTTCTGATCAGTCAGCCCTGCAGCCTCGGTAGTGACAGTCAGATTAAGATGATATCTAAAACCAGCAGCTATCATTATGTAAAATGAATGTCCGTGTTGTTTGTCGCTGAGGAGTTGTCTCATCTGAGTATAGTCAGGAGTATAACTCTTTGTCACCTTGAATTATTCGAGTTAATTCGAGTTTAGTTTTTGTTGATGAATATGTTAAAGCATTAACTTACACTATTGTGATTTTTTTTTTCAAAAAACCTTGCTCAAGGTGAGGAAGAAGGTGTTGCTCAAAGTACCTTCCATACAAATTTGAGCAACACCTGCCAAATGACTCTTGTTCTGGATAGCTCGTTGGGAATTGAGTGCCAGTTCTTTCTTTCTTCTCCCTTCTGTCTTGGGGCAACGCATCCGTGATGCCTTGGTTTCACTGGACGACGGTGACCATTAACTATAAGGTGGATCATCAGCTCATTTTTGGTCAAGTTACATAAAAATCTCTATCCGTTATGACGTATATAATAATTTTCAAAATTTTTAAATTAATACATCCATCCTTTGAGGTCCACTGCTGGACATAGGGAGGCCTATGTCAGGTCAGAGTAACTTGCGTCACTCTGACCGGTGCTGAATCGAAAACTGGTCTTTGCAGACCCATAATATTTATGAAAGACTTTTCAATGATACCCCACTCTATGGGGTAGCCGAGGAAATAAATCATTCCCACGTTACCTGTCCTATCGGTACTCCAAAAAAAAACATGAGAGGTGACAAGGGACACCCGGATGGAACGAAGTTCCTTTCGATTTAAGTTTTGTTGTACAGCGCCATCTCTGTAAAACTCTCTGAATCACTTCAAAAAAAGTGTCGTCATTCGTAAAATCATAAAGTGTCGTAATTTTCCGTCTAGCCCCCTTTCACAACGCGCGATAAGGAACTTCGTTCCAATATGGATTGTTTCTATTCTGTTGGTAATCGAACCGAGGAACAGCAGGCAACTAACCAAAAATGTTTATTTGCAGGCGTTACTTGTGCGCAACATGGGATTGGCTTTGACCAAACAAATTGCTTGCGTAAATGCAGTTATGACGCTGCTTAATGACCCTTACAGCAGGCAGGAAGACTGGACATATCTAGTTATACACACCGTTAATTTTGACCTGAGCATCTTATACCATAAAGCAACGTTGCCGTAAGTATCGATTGTTAAGGTCGTAGCTCATCTACACGACACCGCTCCCACCCAACCAAAGTATGGGAATTCAAATATAGACTTTAAATCGTGCTCTGTAGTTGCACTTTACAGTAACAACAAAAATTAGCAGCCCGCGCGCGGGAAGCAAACTTACCGCAACCTTGCCACTCAATAGTTGCTACAGAGCACGATTTTAAGTTTATATTTGAATTCTCATACTTTGGTTGGGTGGGAGCGGTGTCGTTTAGATGAGCTACAACCTTTACTGTCACGTTCTCAACTACGGTTCGTAGGTAACTTCGTTCGTAACGACCAATTGTCACTGATTTGATCGTTTTATCATGTTTCAGGCAGTAGAGTATGACTTGGCGGTAGAGTGATGGTAAAGTATGACGGCGAAACGTGGCGTGTTTCTTTCAAGTGCGGCCGACGCAGGGTATACCGTTCGCGCAACTTTTACAGGCGCTTTTAACTCTGCTTGAACGAGAATCATTCGAAAAACAAACTACGACTATGGAAGTCGAGTCGGAATAGTTTTTAATCCAATCTTAATCGATGTTTATATTTAAATACATTTGTGCATTTAATCATTGTAATCGTTTATTAGTGAAGTACCTAAGTCTTACTATTAATTGTAAAATGTATGTAAGTATTAATAATATGGTGTACAAATTCTTTGAACTGCCTATTTGCACGAGAAATGGTATGTAAAGCATTGATGTAGAAGGCAAATGCATTTTTCGGCTTTTGCGAATTATGTCTACATAATATCGCACCTTCAGTGGAAAAAAGGCATAAGTTAAAATTGCAATTTTACAGGAGAGCAAAAAAACTGTTCAAATATCAGTAAGCAGTCAAAGGAATTTACATTGCAATATCTTGCACAAAACCGTCAAGATTAATGATGAAAATTTGAAAAAAATTGAGCTTATGCAGCTTTTGTCCCTCTTTCCAATCATATTAATAACTAAAATTCAACGTAAGACGACTTATGCTTTTTTCCACTGAGGGTGCGATATGTGCCCACGTTCAACTCATAAATTTAATTTATATTTTGTATTTCAAAATTAGTGAAATTTAATTTCACTTAAAAGTGTAGGTAAATAACATGGAAGTTTTTAAGTAACACTTGAACTTTTGCCGTGATAAAAACATGATGTATGGGCTTTATTCATACATTTTTTATTATTTATTCATATATTATTCGTATTTCTGCATACGCGATTTGCAAAATTTACCCTTTTTCGAAAGTTAATAGTACTTGTAATTTGTAGGTACTGCGAGTTAGAACTTTCTTGCGATTTTTTTTTGTAATTAAAACGTGGGTTACGGGAGAGGACTACGCTAATGATGCTCGTGCGAAGAGGACAATAAATCTTAGAGAAATTGCATACGTCTTTTAAAATTCCGCTTTTTATTATTATATATGTAATGTAATAATATGTATGTATATGTGTATTATTTAATTTCAAAGTAAAGGAAATCTAAATCATCGTGATCAATTGTGGTATCAAAAATAATATAATCGTACTTAGAAACGATACAGTAACAATGCGGACTTTAGGAATGAACTTCAAATTGAAAAGGGTGTTTTTTTTAGTAATTACACCAATTAGTAATTTATAATACTAAAGTGTACAAAAATTATTTTGACTTTCTTTCCCAATACAAAAATACTATAGTTGGTGCTAGAAATAGCTTCGGTTTATCCCTGTGAATTAAAAACTACCCAAATATTTGATTAAAGAAAATTTGCAGTATATAATGATAATGATAATAGGCTGGGGCTACTCAATGATGATTGAGCTGTTGCGTCATTTTTATTTTAAAATGTAGTAATTTTCAGGTAACTAAATATTAGAATATTAAAAAACCCCCGACTTTCAAACAAAAAATCTGCATCGTAATCTGTCCATCCAATTAGGAGCTACGATGCCACAGAAAGACATACAGACACGTTCAACTTATCAGAGTTTTTTTTGCGTCGGGGGTTATAAATGTATCAAACTCCGAAGCGCAACATTCCTTTTTCCCCTTATGAAAAATAACTCTAAGCTAAATTAACTTCCGTGTTACAGACCTACAGTTTTCTCTTAGAGAAGGATGGCTCAATTTACTCTTTCGTCCAGTCGCTTTTAAACTTTTTATTTTAGTGATAATTTGTACTTTACAAAAAAAATTAGATACTACTTTTAAATTTATCCGGGTAAAGGGGAACCAAAATTTAATTATTTTTCTAGAATTTCACATTTAATAAGTCAATTACTACGACAAAGAAAGTATTTAATAAACTATTATGCATATTTTATTACATAATATGCAATTTCTGTATATTTTGAGTTTATATTCAAAAACTGTTCATAGTTTGGTGCTCCTTTCATAGTAAGTTTACTTTATAATTAATTGTCCCAAAAGTAGATTAAAGTTATGTTTATGCTTATTTTTATTTAGAGTAATATAAAGTCAGTCTTAACACAGTCTTGCAACAATTATATGTATTGTTTAAGTTACTTTTTTTGGATCATTAAAATAAAATAGAATTAATTATTGCAGCAATTCAAAAGAAAAACGTGTATGTGTACTTATGTACGCACGTAAGAAGTTATAGGTACCTCTTATTTAAGTATAAGTACCTCTCGCTCGCACCCACGACCCGCGCTATCAATCCAAAAAACTCCAGCGAATGCTGTGCGCCTAGTACATAGATAGTATCACGCACCTCCCTCATGTCGCTTTTTGGCTGTCACTTTGTAAAATTACTCTTATTTTTTTCTAAACGCTCCATAAGAAGTTTAAATTCAATAACACATCTGAAATGACATAACGCAGTCATTTTCAAACGAATACAAAAATATATTTGGAATTAGCAAAAAAAAAATATAAAATTAAATTGCACCATGGTTATTTTAGAGTTTAATGTAAAACACAAGGAATGGAACATTGAATCTGTAAAAAACGCAACATATATTATTATATGTTACCGGCAATCTGTATATTTTTGGTATTATATACAAACCCTAGACAATATATATATAATACCTGGGTCGTTCGGGCGATGTATGCAATGATATTATATATTTTGGATGTATGAGATGATATGAATAGGTATATTGCTTTGCTCCATTACATCCATACTTTACCTAGGTACTGTATAGTTTTGCCAAGGACTGTATAGAATTACTGCAGGTCCACCGGCAATGTATAAAGTTAATAGTTTTGGTCAACGTTATCTTATTATTTAACTACCAATAAAATAACTTTTTAATGGTAGATAAAACGTTTTAATGAATTTTCGGCGGTTCATAAATCAACGTGTTAGTAAAACATGAACAGTAATAAATAGAAAATTGGTCAGTTATTTCAGTCAGTTCAAAAATCACGATAATCACAATTATTTAACTTATATATTACAACTATATTTATATATCTATACTAATATTACTCGTACAAAGAGGAAAAATTTGATTGTTTGCATTGAATAGGCTCCAAAACTACTGAAATTTGAAAAATTCTTTCACTGTTGGGAAGCTACACTATCGCCGGGTGACATAGGCTATATTATATTTCAAAAAAATTAGGGATCCTTAATAAAACTCCAATAATGTAACCCAAGGTGTAAAAAAATACGAAAACCGAAGCAAAGCGAGAGCGGTTACTCGTTATTTATAAATACCTTGCATAAAAATTATTCCTTGATATAGTTAAGTCTTGTATACCGATTGTAAAGACAACACTTGAAAGCAACGTTACCAATTAATGATATTTTGTAAATATTCTGACACCTACGTTTCCACTCTATTGTACTCTTTTTACCTTATGTATTTTTTGATAATAATATATAATATCTAAAATATTAATGTGTAACATTAGCTATAATGAGTATAAATATTATGTGTTATTGATAAGATTTACTTTGTGTCTACTACGTATCTACTTAGTTACGTGTTTATGATATTTATAATTCAATAGTCAAGTAAATTTATTCGTAATCTTATAAAATATTCATAAGACTATAACACTTCAAAGTGTAGTAACATACGGATTTTTGAAGAAGGGTAACATTCTATAACAGTACCTTCCTACGAAATAAGATACTATCGGACCGACTTGGACCACTAAAATGCATTTTCGCCAAAAAATGTGTCTATCGTTTTCACTGTGTGCCGTGATTCCATACTTAGAATTTTCTTAATTATAATGTCAAAAAGATATCATCTTATTTTTTTTGTTTCTATATTTTTTTCCAAGATATTACACATATTTTCTATACAAATATTATAAAGAGGAAAGATTTGATTGTTTTTTTTGCAATGTTTGTCCACCTCAATGAAAATGCCCTGTAAATTTAATTCCAATACGTATTTTACTGTCCTAATATAAGTATATTTTGGCAAGAAAATAACATAGTATTTCAGTATAAACCCAAAAATTGGTAAAATTTCAATAAAAAAATATGTCAAAAGGTACAATTTTTGGTGAAAATGCCCTAAAATATTTTTTAAATTCAGAGGTATTATAATATAATATTAATTATTATTTAATTTATCCTAACTAATGTCCTTTTAACAATTAAATTAATTATGTATTTTTTTGAAAACAACCTCACACATACCTAAATTGTTTGATACGCATATTGTGAAATTTATTTATAAATATAAGGAATAAAATAGTAATTTATTTAAGAGCTTAAAATGTTATAATTTTTCATTGTGATTGTAACGGGTTCCAGGTAGTCTAATTAGGTTTTATTATGGAACATTAAATTCATCAACGTACCGTTGACGTCAATTAGGTTATGTCAAAGTTACGCTATGAATGTACCTAAATTAGATTTAAAAAAATATTTATATGTTAAGAAGTTTTCCAAGTAGGTATGTTAAGTATTATCAAGCGCCATATAAATAACATATTCACAAAGTGTTATGGAAGTGTTATGGAATAACTTGACTTGACTTGATATATTTTGACTGATTGTGAGTCAAAATAAAATATAAATTCCTAAAAATTTATAATGTGTCTTACAAAAACATGCCGGCGCCTGGTTTTATCTACCAGCAATATCTTGATACCAGCAATAGCTTGAGGATATTAGTAATTTTGAATAACTTATTACTTCGGGTGAGAAGCCTTAATACGCTTTCGTTTTACACAATCTCTAAGAGCTACACTTTACCTCATACGTAGCCAGATATACTAACTATGTTAGAATAATTATATATTGCGAATAACTGTCTTTCCAGGCGTAACTGACCACGTATATTTCTATACATAATATTGTCTTATATCTGACTACGTAGCCCTATAGTGTCGTCATGTCAACGTAGTGAGGTATAGATCTAATTAGTTTTTTTAATATACTCGTAATATAATTTTTATATACGCTTATTAAGTTAAAAATAAAACATACTGGTATTACTGTGCATTGTAATATGCTAAGCATAGTCAAAAAATATTTTATGGATCTTTTTAACATTGCAGGGAACCCGTTATAAGACAAGTAGGTATTTTAGACCCACTATTTTAGAAAAAAGGAAAACATAGTTTTTTCATTAGTTCCTATATTAGGAATTTCTCTACATATTACGATTCAAATCTTTTTCTTAGATTGAATTAAAATTCTATTTCTGTATCAATGTATGTACTTTAGAAATTACAATTAATTATTATGATAAAGAATTTAAAAATGTGATTTTTACTCGTTTTATCTTTTTACCAATCTTTATGGATGTGACCAATTTTAATACCAATTTTATTTTCGATACATATTTTAAAATGTAATATAATAAGTTTCATATTTTTGCTCATAGGTATACTCGTATTTTTTATTGCAACTATCAATTCCGTATAGCTCAGTGAATTGATGGCGGCATTTATAATCGTAAGAATTAATTGTGTCTTGTCACCCACAGAACATCTAATAATTAGTTAGAAAGGAATTGTGGGCAAGGTAGGCGCGCCAATACTGTGATCAAATGCGCACATCGCACAAAAACACGCGATTGCGCTGTTTAGTGACTCGCAAACTCCAACGGAGAAAAGTACTGCAAAATACTGCGACTTAATTACGTAAAAATGCCTTCATGTGCGGTAATTGGAAAAAACTTTGTTTCGGAGGCCATGATGAAATATGAGTCTGTCGACGGAGTAAGTAATTTCAATCAAAAAGTATAAAAGTATATAATGAATAAGTATACCTTGCGAAAATAAATACCGATAAAAATTTATCGACAATCAATCCCAAGCTACAGAGTCACGCCTACTTCATGCACACATAACAATCCTCGTGCGTATTTGTTCATTTTCGTTAGTAGTGTTTATTGAAACGGCGACAGCGGTTCCCATACAAATTACGTGCTATGCCCCTTCTAACTAATTATTAGATGTTCTGTGTTGTCACCTGTAATCATAAACTACATACGTACATAATACGTATACTTTACATAAATTTAATAACGTAATAATAAATAACTTTGGATAAATCCTTTAATTCCGTCTCTGATCAAGTATTATACTCGTATCATATAAACGTTCAGCTCACATTAAGGAAAATATTGTCTAAACACTAGTTAAACGTTCTTAAAATAATGGAAAATTATTGTTTAAAGATTGTTCTCTAATCTGAGGTTTAAAGTTAGAATTGTATTTCCGAAAAAAATGTGATCTGAATGTAATCCTCTCTGTGGCCTGCGGCCTTTAATAGTTACTTACTTATTAATGATTGCTGTATTACTCGATGTTTTTAAATAATTTGTGTCATTGTGTGGTAAGAGATAACCAATTAATGTTAATACTGTATACCTAACCAAAAATCTTCTAATAAACTGTAGCACTATTTGCTGCAAAAATTAGCATGTAAGACATAAATAATCGTACACTGTATGTTATAACTTGGACGTCCATATTTTATTTTCCAAAATTTATATAATTCGTGCCATTAAGGAAACGAATCTAAAATGGCGGTTTGAACTTGTAATGATGGGTAGGACCGTCAACAAAACAGAGTTGCTAGATAGGTGATATTTTTAATAGACCTTTTTTATTTGAAAATAAATAATATTAGCAAGATATTTAAAAACCCGAACAAGTACTAATCGGAATCACGCACCACGGGTTCCGTATTTTCGTATAATTTATAAAACCTAATGCCTAATTAGATTGAGTATGTTTAAATAAAATATTATATTGAATACTGGTTGAAATCCTTTGGGAGAGATAACAATTTCACAATGAATTTAGAAAGAACGGAGGGCGTCGAGACAGCAGATCCAGACTGATTATATTTTTTGCGTGCTGTACCGTGCGTGAAAGACAGGAATAACGTGCGAGTGAGACGGAATGATAGGTGCCGCCATTTCAGATTCGTCTCTTTAAAGGCGCGAGTTACGTAAATTTTTATTGTGAATTTTTGTACTGAATATACTCGTAGGTATATAATAATATCGATGGTTATCCGAAAATAATACAATGATTTTACGGTGTCTACATGTTGTTTTATTTGACTGTACCTTACTTATGTTCAGAATGTAAGTTATAGTAGAAAACATAATGAATAGAAGCAGATTTTTATTTAAAATTTATACCGTTCGCGTTGTGAAGAAAGTCCCAGCAGGGGATGAAAAATGTAACATAACTTTTTTGTAATTGAGTCGTTGATTATAATTTGATTATATTTAATTTTCCACTGTCTACTAGAACTAAGATAGACGATGGCACTGTATGGTTTGCAGAATTATGCTAACAATTGTTTAGTTGCAAAGTTCTTGGGGGCTTATTAGATGGCAGTGAACTTAGCAGATCATTTCCCAGCAGATCAAAAAAAAATTAGAGTTCTGTTCGCATGCACAAGAGTTCTAGAGTTCCTGATGCTTTTGGGGAATAGTTCTGGCGATTTAACCTAAAAAAAGTAAATCGATGAAATGCTCTGCTAACTTCCTGACGTAGCAGATCATTTTTTAGGAGCTCAAAAATAAAAACGAGTTCTGTTCACATTCAATGAGTTCTACTGTTTCTAATAGTTTTGAGTAATAGTTCTATCAATTAAACAAAAAAAAATCATCAAAAAACACAAAAAAATAAAAATTGGAAAATTTTAAAAATTATGTAAAAAAAAATATTTTCATTCTAGAAGCCAGAACTCTCGTGTTTCTCGTTCACCAATAGAAGACCAATAATCGAGAAAAACAAACATTCCCGGAACTCACGCCAAACTGCCAGCAGAGCATAGGTGAAAAGTAAAAATTTTAAAATTTCTAAAGTTATGAAAAAAAATAGTTGTTTTCTTTCTAGAAGACAGAACTCTCGAGATTCTGGTTTAACAGTAGTAGAGCAATAATCGAGAAAAACAAACATTTCCGGAACTCACGCCAAACTGCCAGCAGAGCATAGGTGCAAAGTAAAAATTTTAAAATTTCTAAAGTTATGAAAAAAAAATAGTTGTTTTCTTTCTAGAAGCCAGAACTCTCGAGGTTCTCGTTAACCAGTAGTGGAGCAATAATCGAGAATAACAAACATTTCCGGAACTCGCGCCAAACTGCCAGCAGAGCATAGGTGAAAAGTAAAAATTTTAAAATTTCTAAAGTTATGAAAAAAAATAGTTGTTTTCTTTCTAGAAGACAGAACTCTCGAGATTCTGGTTCAACAGTAGTAGAGCAATAATCGAGAAAAACAAACATTTCCGGAACTCACGCCAAACTGCCAGCAGAGCATAGGTGCAAAGTAAAAATTTTAAAATTTCTAAAGTTATGAAAAAAAAATAGTTGTTTTCTTTCTAGAAGCCAGAACTCTCGAGATTCTGGTTCACCAGTAGTAGAGCAATAATCGAGAAAAACAAACATTTCCGGAACTCACGCCAAACTGCCAGCAGAGCATAGGTGAAAAGTAAAAATTTTAAAATTTCTAAAGTTATGAAAAAGAATAGTTGTTTTCTTTCTAGAAGCCAGAACTCTCGAGATTCTCGTTAACCAGTAGTGGAGCAATAATCGAGAAAAACAAACATTTCCGGAACTCACGCCAAACTGCCAGCAGAGCATAGGTGAAAAGTAAAAATTTTAAAATTTCTAAAGTTATGAAAAAAAATAGTTGTTTTCTTTCAAGAAGACAGAACTCTCGAGATTCTGGTTCAACAGTAGTAGAGCAATAATCGAGAAAAACAAACATTTCCGGAACTCACGCCAAACTGCCAGCAGAGCATAGGTGAAAAGTAAAAATTTTAAAATTTCTAAAGTTATGAAAAAAAATAGTTGTTTTCTTTCTAGAAGCCAGAACTCTCGAGATTCTCGTTAACCAGTAGTGGAGCAATAATCGAGAAAAACAAACATTTCCGGAACTCACGCCAAACTGCCAGCAGAGCATAGGTGAAAAGTAAAAATTTTAAAATTTCTAAAGTTATGAAAAAAAATAGTTGTTTTCATTCTAGAAGACAGAACTCTCGAGATTCTGGTTCAACAGTAGTAGAGCAATAATCGAGAAACACAAACATTTCCGGAACTCACGCCAAACTGCCAGCAGAGCATAGGTGAAAAGTAAAAATTTTAAAATTTCTAAAGTTATGAAAAAAAATAGTTGTTTTCTTTCTAGAAGCCAGGACTCTCGAGGTTCTAATTCACCAGTAGTAGAGCAATAATCGAGAAAAACAAACGTTTCCGGAACTCACGCCAAACTGCCAGCAGAGCATAGGTGAAAAGTAAAAATTTTAAAATTTCGTAAGTTATGAAAAAAAAATAGTTGTTTTCTTTCTAGAAGCCAGAACTCTCGAGATTCTGGTTCACCAGTAGTAGAGCAATAATCGAGAAAAACAAACATTTCCGGACCTCACGCCAAACTGCCAGCAGAGCATAGGTGAAAAGTAAAAATTTTAAAATTTCTAAAGTTATGAAAAAAAAATAGTTGTTTTCTTTCTAGAAGCCAGAACTCTCGAGATTCTCGTTAACCAGTAGTGGAGCAATAATCGAGAAAAACAAACATTTCCGGAACTCACGCCAAACTGCCAGCAGAGCATAGGTGAAAAGTAAAAATTTTAAAATTTCTAAAGTTATGAAAAAAAATAGTTGTTTTCTTTCTAGAAGACAGAACTCTCGAGATTCTGGTTCAACAGTAGTAGAGCAATAATCGAGAAAAACAAACATTTCCGGAACTCACGCCAAACTGCCAGCAGAGCATAGGTGAAAAGTAAAAATTTTAAAATTTCTAAAGTTATGAAAAAAAATTTTTTATTTACTTTCTAAAAGCCAGAACTCTCGAGATTCTGGTTCACCTATAGTAGAGCATTGTCCCTTAAATGTTTGTTTTTCTCGATTATTACTCTACTACTGGTGAACCAGAATCTCGAGAGTTCTGGCTTCAAGAAAGAAAACAACTATTTTTTTTCATAACTTTAGAAATTTTAAAATATTTACTTTTCACCTATGCTCTGCTGGCAGTTTGGCGTGAGTTCTGGAAATGTTTGTTTTTCTCGATTATTGCTCTACTACTGGTGAACCAGAATCTCGAGAGTTCTGGCTTCTAGAAAGAAAACAACTATTTTTTTTTCATAACTTTAGAAATTTTAAAATTTTTACTTTTCACCTATGCTCTGCTGGCAGTTTGACGTGAGTTCCGGAAATGTTTGTTATTCTCGATTTTTGGTCTTCTACTGGTGAACGAGAAACACGAGAGTTCTGGCTTCTAGAAAGAAAACATCTATTTTTTTTCATAACTTTAGAAATTTTAAAATTTTTACTTTTCACCTATGCTCTGCTGGCAGTTTGGCGTGAGTTACGGAAATGTTTGTTTTTCTCGATTATTGCTCTACTACTGGTGAACCAGATTCTCGAGAGTTCTGGCTTCTAGAAAGAAAACAACTATTTTTTTTTCATAACTTACGAAATTTTAAAATTTTTACTTTTCACCTATGCTCTGCTGGCAGTGTGGCGTGAGTTCCGGAAATGTTTGTTTTTCTCGATTATTGCTCTTTTACTGGTGAACCAGAATCTTGAGATTTCTGGCTTCTAGAAAGAAAACAACTATTTTTTTTCATAACTTTAGAAATTTTAAAATTTTTACTTTTCACCTATGCTCTGCTGGCAGTTTGGCGTGAGTTCCGGAAATGTTTGTTTTTCTCGATTATTGCTCTACTACTGGTGAACCAGAATCTCGAGAGTTCTGGCTTCTAGAAAGAAAACAACTCTTTTTTTTCAAAACTTTAGAAATTTTAAAATTTTTACTTTTCACCTATGCTCTGCTGGCAGTTTGGCGTGAGTTTCGGAAACGTTTGTTTTTCTCGATTATTGCTCTACTACTGGTGAACCAGAATCTCGAGAGTTCTGGCTTCTAGAAAGAAAACAACTATTTTTTTTTCATAACTTTAGAAATTTTAAAATTTTTACTTTGCACCTATGCTCTGCTGGCAGTTTGGCGTGAGTTCCGGAAATGTTTGTTTTTCTCGATTATTGCTCTACTACTGTTGAACCAGAATCTCGAGAGTTCTGTCTTCTAGAAAGAAAACAACTATTTTTTTTCATAACTTTAGAAATTTTAAAATTTTTACTTTTCACCTATGCTCTGCTGGCAGTTTGGCGTGAGTTCCGGAAATGTTTGTTTTTCTCGATTATTGCTCCACTACTGGTTAACGAGAATCTCGAGAGTTCTGGCTTCTAGAAAGAAAACAACTATTTTTTTTTCATAACTTTAGAAATTTTAAAATTTTTACTTTTCACCTATGCTCTGCTGGCAGTTTGGCGTGAGTTCCGGAAATGTTTGTTTTTCTCGATTATTGCTCCACTACTGGTTAACGAGAATCTCGAGAGTTCTGGCTTCTAGAAAGAAAACAACTATTTTTTTTCATAACTTTAGAAATTTTAAAATTTTTACTTTTCACCTATGCTCTGCTGGCAGTTTGGCGTGAGTTCCGGAAATGTTTGTTTTTCTCGATTATTGCTCTTTTACTGGTGAACCAGAATCTTGAGATTTCTGGCTTCTAGAAAGAAAACAACTATTTTTTTTCATAACTTTAGAAATTTTAAAATTTTTACTTTTCACCTATGCTCTGCTGGCAGTTTGGCGTGAGTTCCGGAAATGTTTGTTTTTCTCGATTATTGCTCTACTACTGGTGAACCAGAATCTCGAGAGTTCTGGCTTCTAGAAAGAAAACAACTATTTTTTTTTTCAAAACTTTAGAAATTTTAAAATTTTTACTTTTCACCTATGCTCTGCTGGCAGTTTGGCGTGAGTTCCGGAAATGTTTGTTGTTCTCGATTATTGCTCTACTACTGGTGAACCAGAATCTCGAGAGTTCTGGCTTCTAGAAAGAAAACAACTATTTTTTTTTCATAACTTTAGAAATTTTAAAATTTTTACTTTGCACCTATGCTCTGCTGGCAGTTTGGCGTGAGTTCCGGAAATGTTTGTTTTTCTCGATTATTGCTCTACTACTGGTGAACCAGAATCTCGAGAGTTCTGGCTTCTAGAAAGAAAACAACTATTTTTTTTTTCAAAACTTTAGAAATTTTAAAATTTTTACTTTTCACCTATGCTCTGCTGGCAGTTTGGCGTGAGTTCCGGAAATGTTTGTTTTTCTCGATTATTGCTCCACTACTGGTTAACGAGAATCTCGAGAGTTCTGGCTTCTAGAAAGAAAACAACTATTTTTTTTTCATAACTTTAGAAATTTCAAAATTTTTACTTTTCACCTATGCTCTGCTGACAGTTTGGCGTGAGTTCCGGAAATGTTTGTTATTCTCGATTATTGGTCTTCTATTGGTGAACGAGAAACACGAGAGTTCTGGCTTCTAGAATGATAATCTAACATTTTAACAAAAAATTAACCGACTTCAAATGAAGTAAATTGTACTTTTGACATGGATGTCATTGTCGGATCTCGTTCAAATTTATGTGGGACCACACGACAAGCACCAGCTTTCAATTAAAACAAAAACCATCCAAATCGGTTCACCCAGTCCAAAGTTCTGAGGTAACAAACATAAAAAAAAAAAAAAAAAATACAGTCGAATTGAGAACCTCCTCCTTTTTTTGAAGTCGGTTAAAAATATTTATTTTTACATAATTTTTAAAATTTTCCAATTTTTATTTTTTTGTGTTTTTTGATGATTTTTTTTTGTTTAATTGATAGAACTATTACTCAAAATTATTAGAAACAGTAGAACTCATTGAATGTGAACAGAACTCTTTTTTATTTTTGAGCTCCTAAAAAATGATCTGCTACGTCAGGAAGTTAGCAGAGCATTTCATCGATTTACTTTTTTTAGGTTAAATCGCCAGAACTATTCCCCAAGCATCAGGAACTCTAGAACTCTTTTGCATGCGAACAGAACTCTAATTTTTTTTTGATCTGCTGGGAAATGATCTGCTAAGTTCACTGCCATGCTTATTAGACATTATTCGATTAAAGTCAGTAGAGTAAAAAATGTCATTTTATTGTATGTCATTTTTTTGAACTCTGTAGAAGACTGTCCGTCTGTCCGTCCGTAAAAGCCCACTTAGTTTAGCTTGGAGACTATTATTACCTACTAGTGTTTTCCAGTGACTTTTCAGTCATGTATGGACTTAGTATATAGATGTGTTCATACCAGCGCGACACGGCACGGCGAGCTCGGGAAATGTGAATGGTCAATTTTCATCTTCAAATTTCGTGCTTTCTTGAATATCTTCAAAACTATGTAGAACTATGATTACAACATATTTGAGATCCTTATAATAAGCACTTTAATTCGATAAGCGACACAATTTGGTCTGAACATTTTTTTTATATTTTGATTTCGTAAAAAAATATTTTTCAAAATAAATTAGTTTCTTATACCTCAGTCTTTGGGTCATAAAATAAACTAACTGACTAAATTTCAACCCAATTACTCCAGTAGTTTCGCAGAAAATTGGCTGTGAAGGGCGGTCGCCCAGACGCACGAGTTATCCTTTAAGGGTTTCGTTTTTAGTTTTTTTCGTCTATTATCCTAAAAACGGTTTTGTAGTGTCAACGTAGATATTAAAGAATTAAAGAATAAAATTGGGACTATGCTGATGACCATTGTGGAGATCCCTCGGTGGGAGCCAAACCTGTACGTAGTATCATCAGAACTCAGATCTATTAGGCTTGATTTGACCCAAACAAACAAACAGGATAAGCTTAATAAAACGTTTATAGGTTAGTTAGAAATAGGTGCAGCAGGGTGCGAACGAAACTAGTAATTTAACTAATTAATAACTTTTATTTCGATAATTAATTATCGAATTACTCAAAAGCAGACCCCATGAAATAATACGCAATTTAACCGCTATTTACAACGAAATTATCGCTACAGAATACATCCCACATGATTGGACAAAATCAACGATAGTATTGCTGCCCAAAAAGGGAGACAAAGGAGAAATATCAAATTATAGACCCATAAGCCTAATGTCGAATATCTATAAGATCTTTTCAAAAATTATTTTATATCGGATTGCTAAGACACTCGACGAAAACCAACCTAAAGAGCAAGCTGGTTTTCGTCGTAATTTTTCAACCATAGACCAATTATACATGTCCTGAGGCAAATTCTCCAAAAATATAAAGAATATAATAAAACATATTACTTAGGATTCGTGGATTTCAACAAAGCATTCGATTCACTCGAACATAATTACATTTGGGCTGCATTAACACATTCACTGCGTTAGGAGACTTATTCGATCTCTTGCAAGACTTTCGTATTGTGCGGCGACTAAAATCGTGTTGTTTCACTCTGTTGCGGGAGGCCCTAACTTCTAAAGTTCTTTGTGTAATTATAAGACAAATATACATATTTGCTTCTTACTGAAAGATGGATCCAAGAGCGTTAAAAAAAACTTTAGAGATGGATTAGGTCTCTAACGCACTGTAGTATAAAATGTTTCATTCCTTGCGTTAGGACACGTGTTGATACTCGTGAATCGTACCCCTCGTAGCCGCAAGTAAGGGAGGGCGGGGAGCGCGGGCACTGCGTGTATTTGTTTTAGTGTTGTTCAACTGTCGATGCGGACGGTCACGCGCATGTTTGGAAAAAATACTATTATATATATGTTCTCTGTGTATTAAATATATTTTGAAATCTGTTGGTGAATAATGAGTTCTTTTAAAAGAAAAAAGTGTAAAAAGTCCATTTATTTTGGTGTAAATAAATTAGACTTAGAAATAAATGGTAAAAATATAAAGAAAAATCATCATTATATCATTCCCATTTTTACCGACTTCAAAAAAAGAGGAGGTATTCAATTCGACTGTATTTTTTATGTTTGTTACCTCAGAACTCGACTGGGTGAACCAAATTTGATGATTCGTTTTTTAATCGAAAGCTGGTGCTTGTCATGTGGTGCCACTGAGCGAGATCTGACAAGTAGTTTTTGAGTTATTTTGAAGTCATTAATTTTTTGGTTGTAAAATTTTGATTATTCAATAATTAAGTTAAGATTAAAAACGCAATTTTAATACCCTAAATCGATTAATTATCTAAAAATTTTCACTTGCGTCGTGGTTTCATAAAACCATACAATTTAATTTTCTTTTTCCATCGACAACTGAGATTTTATTTTATTGACATCACTAGTCACTACACATATTGAACTATCTTCCGTTGCGGTACGCGGTACAATCGATACCTAGTTTTTTTTTTGTGTTTGTAGTTTATCCTAATGTCATATCTGCGTGCGAACCTATCAAAAGATAGACTAATAGGCTATCTTGAACCCACAAAAAATTCATAAATATATCATTGGTTTTGAGAAAGATATAAATTATTTTCAAAATTGTTGTTTTAAGAGACTGATCAGGTCTCATACGCACCACAGGATAGTTCAGTTTCGAGATCTTTTAGGTCTCCAACGCAGGACAGGAAAGTTACTTGAAAAGTATGCCGCAGGGAACGTGTTAAGACAACAAGGTGTCCAACAAAAATACATTAGTAACTTAAAAAACTTTATTCAAGAAGTTAAAAAAGTAGCTGGTCCAGAATGGATCCGAATAGCAAAAGACAGGAAGAAATGGAAATTTTTGGAGGAGGCCTTTGTCGAAAGACAAGCTGTTGCAGAAGCTGATGAACCGATCGTCGATACATAATTAGTTAGAATATTGTATATTACTTTAGAATTAATATTAAGGTTATATTTAAACTATTGTAAAACCAACTTACAGCAATAAAGGTTTATTCATTCATTCATTTCGATAATAGAAAGAAAGAAAGAAAGAAATACTTTATTCCAACAGTTACTACAGATAACAGGGTATAATAAAAAAAAACTAAAACATTAAGATTACAGTTATGCTCTCTGCTGTAAGCACTATGGAAAAGGATCGCACTCAGTAATTGCTATGGAGAACCACAGCACTGATATTCTGTGCGAACCAGTTTTGGAGTGCAGTTCGTGCAGTTAATAGAACTTAAATTTTTAAAATACTTATATCTAGGGCGATTACAGGTGAAAGCTCAGGTGTTTAGGTTCCCAGGCTCGTTTCCGTGAACCGTCACATGATATCTTGACTATACAAGTGATGGATGCGGCGATGTCTGCTTTATTACTTACTAGTTTTTACCCGCGAATTCATACGCTTAAAATAAAGATGTGTGCATCTGGATTGAGTTCCCACTTTTTTTTCTTGGCGCAGCAAATTGAAATTTATAGGGGATTTAGTTAAAATTAGTTAAAACTTAAAGCAAATACTCCTCACATTGTGAGAGGAGACCCCGAGCCCAGCAGTGGGACAATTATGGGTTGTTGCTTTTTTTTAAGCAAATACTCATAAATTTCTTAAACGTGAATTAAAGAAAAATGGACAAATGTTTTGGGATCTCACTTCAGATGCCTACAGAAAGTGGCATAGTATAAACATGAAAAAGGGTTTAGGCGCAAAATGTCCTATTCGCGAAATGTCCGGCGGACGCAAAATGTCCTTTTCGCAGAATGTCCTATTCGCAAAATGTCCTATTCTCAGAATGTCCTTTTCTCAAAATGTCCTTTTCTCATAATGTCCTTTTCTCAAAATGTCCTATTCGCAAAATGTCCTATTTGTAAAATGTCTAATTTAATGTAGATGTTATGTGTTTGAAGTTATACTTCTTTAGGCGCGTTATGAAATAAATGGAGAAAATGATGAGAGTGAAATTTTAAGATTTGTAACACGGACGGTGACACAAAAACGACGGTCACGAAAAACGTCACGCGCGTTTTTAAAAACGCTCGTTTTGAAAAAATTATTTATTATTATATTTACTATATTGTTTTGGGTTAGGCGCAAAATGTCTTATTCGCATAATGTAACATTGTGTGACGACTGCTGGGAGGGGGGTCCTAAGTTTCGTGACGTCACATTTCAAAATTGAATATTAAAAAAAAACAATGTACTATCTTTGTGTCAATAATTTTTATCTTAGAATTTAATTAAAAATTTCTTAAAATTATTTACATAATATGTTATTCTTAACTGGCTAGGAATAATATTACAGATCTATCGCAGTTTTGCTTGGGCCCTCAAGCCAGATGTTTATTAACTGAGGACACAAGTGAAACATAGGTTTAAAAGAAGAAATACATAAATGTGGCTTGAACACCCCTTAGATAACGTTCCAATGAATTAGTAAAAAAATAGTGAAAAATTAACGGCTGAAAGGTAAAACGGATTCGAATTTTCGGTTATCATCTGATCTGAGGGCGCAACATTTCGGCTTTATCGACTAGGTGCAACCTCTTAGTTTGAAATAAATTAGCTGAAAATATTTTACTAATTTTTAACTAAAATTTTACACAGTACAGTTTTTTTGTTCAAAATGCCATACCTACTTTATGAGAAAATGAACGATTACTTTATGATTTTTAATAGGAACAAATTTTATAGGGTAACCATGAAACTTGTTGACTTTGTTCATATTTTGTTCATATTTATTCAAGCAAACAGACCCCTAAATCCAAAAATGGTTTCGGAAGACCCATAATGTTTTTGAAAGACCTTTTCAACGATACCCCACACTATAGGGATGAATAAAAAAATATTATCACGTTTAATGGAGTACCTACTAGGAGGACATCATGAGCGACAAGGAGGTTCGACTGAACTTATTGGACTAAACAGTTCAGTCACATATTTTAAAATAAATTTTTACTAGGAGTACTATGACATCATTAGTCACGAGGTATTTCTATTCTAAATATTCCAGGCAGCTCATTCGACTATTATAATACCTCTTTTATACTTATAATATCATTGCTGACGATTCCCAAAATACACACGTAATTGTTCAAGTTTTAACTTCTGTCGGCACTCCCGGAAAGCCTTTTGCTTTTTTTTATTCATCCGATAATAAAAGTTAGTACTTTATTTTCGATGGTCGGACTACTAAATTATTTTTATTCGTCCGTTTTACGTATCAATATTTAACTAATCCGACAAAAAATGCAAGTGTCTTAAAATAAAAACGTTTTTACTTACTAATTTTATTGTAAGTTTGTCAGATTTCATGTAGAGCTCAATCCATAAGGCCTGGCTCGATAAGGTTACCCTAGAAGGATAAACTACGTAACTTTTACTCCCATCTCGAAATTAAAACTTAACGATGGTGTCAATTTTAATGATATTTTTTCAAATCAAATCAAATCAATTTATTGTGGAATATACGCAGGTAAATATGTTATATAGATACATTATGCGCTATATCCCTTCCTTGTATTATACTTACATCATTAAATAATAACAATCGTAACCGTAAGAATAAATAAAATCTTAAAAATTTTGCAAAGTATAACAATAATTATGTAATTAAATTATAAAGTATGGACTTATTAAATTCAAATTAAAATTCAAAATAATTTTATTCATGTAGGTATCACTGATACACTTAAGCAAGCACGTCATTTTTGGCTTTTTGGAAAGATGCTTTATCATGGAGGAGAATTTTCTTCTCCTCAAGAAACTCCTCAGCACATCTTTTAAAAATAAAAATACGTAGGTATTATATTATATTATTACAAAAAATATCACTAAATTGAACGGCAATGGTGGCAGAGCTGGTCATTTCCACGCGTCTTTGTCATTTAAGTAGTCATCTACAGTATAGTAACCTTTGCCTAAGAGTTGAGATTTTACATGTTTCTTAAACAATATCAATAGTAAATGTCAAAATTATAAAATTGTATATTATGTCGAATAAAATAATCAAAATTGTAATAATAATAATAATAACTGGCTATAATTTGTCCGTCATGAATTCATGAATTATATTATAGTTAATAGTATAATAACATCTGTCAAGGAGAAGATTTTGGAGTTTGTGTTTAAAAATTTCACTGTTGGTTGTTGTTCTTATTATCTTAGGTAGTTTATTAAATATTGAAGGAGCTTTACCTAATATATTTTGTTTATACCTATAAGGTAGTTTTGCATACTGCTGTACATATTTTATCATCATTACGGGACCTTTTGCGAAACTGGAATAGGTAGTTCCAAGATATTTTGTAATGAACATAGCACATTCTAAAATGTACAGGCTTGGCAAAGTTAGGATTTTTAATTGTTTAAAATGGTTTACATGAATCTCTTTGCTTAATATTACATATTTACCTCAGGTTCATTTTCTGTGCTTTGAAATTTACTTATTTATTTTCACAATAAATGTAAACATAATAGGTTCATTTAAACCTAATACCGTTTACAATTTACACGTTGCAAATAGTCTATGACCATTATATAGGTACAGAACAGTACAGGACAGTTAAATACAGAAGATGTCGAATAAAATATAATAAGTATGGATCTGGGTTCCAAGCCAGGACCCTGTTGAGCTGTTACTACATGAACTAAAGGTAATTCTCTCACCAACTGCGAATTGCATCTTGGTACTGCCAACAACCTTATTATAGTTGTCCTATCTATACATATAATTAATCATGTTCCAGTATATTTTATTACTCTACTCGTATAGTAGGCTCAGGTTGTACCTAAATTGATTGTAAATTTTGTAAATTAATTTATTATTTACACCGCAAAGTGTTGCAAAGTAATATATTTTGGTGTCCGTTTAATTTGCTTTCACTTACATAATTAGTTTCTAAGAAAACCTTGGAAGTAAATCTTTTGAAGTGTGTGTGTTGTTCCCGCTTCAAACTTACGAACTCCTGTAAATATGTTTTTATAATCCCTTCAATTCGCTTTCCCTTTTTAGTGCCCTATAAGCTTAAGTATACGGTCACATGACTTCGACCTTCGGGGGTTCCTGGCACTAAGGAAAAGATCTATAAACCGTTTTATACATTGAAAATCTGTCCCGCCTGGGAGGTTCGATTTTCAAAATTGAGCCCCGGTTCTCCTTTCAAAATCGAACGAATCAATTGAAGATTGAAACCACGTGGCGCCAATGTATTGGAACATACATGGCGTTCGCGGTGTCGGTTCTATACGCTAGTACATAATAATACTTCAATGGTTTTATATGACTTATTTTCGTAGTCACAAAGAAGTCATCTAGTTCATTTGACTGTTGTCTGAGCATAGTCCGTCTAAGTGCGCTTTAAAGATCTCACTTACAGCTTCTTATATGTTAATTTTATACATAAAAGATCGCGAGCATTTAATGCAAATGAAGCTTGCAGTTAGTGACACGTCACGCCGAATTTCGTAGCAATTTCTGGGCTCCTCCTTCGTTCGCTATTGGCTTTGGGCGGGGGAGCTCAGCCAATGAGACCGCGGATCTCCCCACTCGTCAATCTTTATTTATTTTTCTTTAAGATTAAAATTTCTTAAGCTAGAAAATATAATTTTGAAACAAGAAATATTTTTATAATACGTTGAGGCTTAGCTCCTGCTTCAAGGGCTGTTATGGACCATTGTTTCTGTAGTGGAATGTAAGTATAAGATGGTACAGTGAATAGGCCGCCTACGTGTTGCCGAACTCAGCATGTCAAAGTTTTACGCGAGTTGCTACGGCCGCGGCAGTTCGCTCCGTCGTCGTCTCAGCATACGTCTTGCTTCTCAGTTCGTGGTCTGACTGCGTCGCGCGTCACTCGTATCAGCGTCAATCCGACCATTGCGTTGAAGAAACTCGCCCGCCCGCCCGCCAGTTACGAATTCTAAAACTAAAAGGGACACGAGTGGATCTTCTTAATAGAAACTTTATATCTTAATTCAGTGCTATAAACTTTACTTGTGAAATTTCTGAAGCTGCTTGGATCTCGTGCCTGGACTGAATACATAAAAAGTGGGTGAGTAGTTAGCAATTAACGATAGCATTTAAATTTTAGTTCAAATTATATTAAAATTTTCCGCCTTAATTGTTTCTTATTGCTTCTAAGACATTTTTATATGTGTCACGTAGCCAAATCTTCAATTTTCTTAAAATCCTAATTGGACATTTACATTGTAGCGTGTGTACTTTATTAACTTTAAAATAATTACATTAATGAGTTTATTTTTAGGGTTCCGAAGTAAAATCGAAACCCTTATAGTTTTGTCGTGTCTGTCCGTCCGTCCGTCCGTCTTTCCGAAGCATAGAACCGAGACCCTTTATAGTGGTAGATAGTAGTAATTTGGCATGGATCCTACATAATTATTACAACTCCAAAATCGTAGAATAAGATATTGAAAAATATTTTTTCAGGGTACCTCCCCTACAGGTAACGTGAGGATGATTTTTTTTCGTTGCGTACCCTATAGTGTGGGGTATCGTTGAAAAGGTCTTTGAAAAATATTCGTCCTCCTAGGGTCTCCTGAGACCATTTTTGGATTTAGGGGTTCCTTTGCCAAATTTTGGACTTTAAAGTGCTAATTTTGGTTACAGTCAAGTGTTGGCCGGCTAACGGTTGGAGTTGGACAAGTGAAAAAACTCTCAAAAATAGGTTAACATGATGAATTTAGAAATAAAATTATCATGGCTATGTTAGCATAAGTAGTTAATGAGTAATAGTCGATAAACGTACTACTTCGGAACCCTACATTGCATGTGGCCGGACACGAACTTACCCCGTTTTTTTAATTGATGCTTGCCTAAAGTTTATTGTCAATTATAAGTTTTAAAGTGAGACAGTTGCAAAGAAAAAACAGTTGATCAGAGTTCGAAAACATTAGGTATTAATTATTAACAGTCTTGGTTCATATTCCAGTACCTAAGAATTTTTGAAAGTGTTAGAAGCCAAGTAACGTTCTGTTGCACATCTACAAGATATTCTACAAAATACTTCGCTACATTCCCGATAATATGACGCCTTGTCGCCTCCTCCGAATGACATCACTCAAAGTGTGACGAGAAAGGCGAGTGAAGTTTTAAAGGCGTGGTATCCGTGGAAAACGATTCAGAAGCCACAAGAAACATACTGCTACTTATTTGAAATGCAGATCATTATTAGCGATAAATACTTACACACACAGACACCGGTACTTCGTTAACGTAGATGTTTCAATAGATTTCAGTACCACTATCAAGATTCCTTTTTTTTTCACCAGTAACGTTGTTTTAAATTTTATAATAAACTAGCTGACCGGGCGAACTTCATATCGCCTAACAATCATATTAAAAAATAGGGGTTGGTGTTAGAAGGGTGAAAATTTAGAATTGAATGTATTTTTAATGCCATATTATAAAAAAATTAAATTAAAAAATTTCGTCCAAAAAATAAAAATAAAATGTTAGGGGTGGACAACTCTTATCACTTAGGGGCATGAAAAATAGATAGTAGCCGATTCTCAGACCTACTGAATATGCATATAAAATTTCATAAAAATCGGTCAATCCGTTTCGGAGGAGTATGGTAACTAACATTGTGACACGAGAATTTTATATATAAGATAAAGGTTTTGTTTACTAATTTATTATTAAAATAAGTCAGTAGATAAATATTTACAAAATAGTTTAGGCTCACAAAGCCACCTTTTATATAAAACCGGGCATGTTCGTGTCACGCCACGCGCAATGTAGTGTTCTAAAGTCATCTAAAGTAGTAGGTTATTCATTAACTACTTATGCTAACAAAGTCGTGTAATTCATCATTTGTATACTAACCTATTTTTGAGATTTTTTCACTTGTCCAACTCCAACCGTTTTGGCAACAAACGGGGTGGGGGGGGGGGACACTTGACTCTAATCTAAATCTTTAAAGCCAAGTATTTCACAAACGGACCCCTAATTGCAAAAATGGTCTTTAAAGACCTTTTCAATGATAATATTTTTGGAAGACCTTTTCAACAATACCTCACACTATAAGGTACGCGACGAATAAAAAAATAATCCTCACGTTACCGTTAAATTTTTTTTTCAATATTTTATTCGATGATTGTGGAGTTTTAATAAATATGTATATCCACGCCAAATTCTAGCACTCAGGGTCTCAACGACGGACAGACGGACAGACAGACGGACGGACATGACGAAACTATGTATAAGGGTTACGATTTTACTTCGGAACCCTAAAAATAATTTAAGCCAAATGTTGGACCTACCTATAGAGGGTGGAATTTTGTCTTATTTTGTAACACCACCGGAAGAGAAAGTACAAAAAGTTTCAAAAATAAATGAATGTTTCCTTTCAGTGAAATTCGCTATCTCCAGTAATCAGGGTACTTACCCTTCAGGCGGTGTAACTAAATTCCACCCTTCCTCCCGCATTATAAAGGATACTAGGATACTTTTTAGCAATATAAAACAAAATACGGTTACCTACCAAGAGTAATAATACCGTATTAGCAAAAACACTTATAGATTGCATTTATAAGGAGAATAGAAAAAGTAATACAATAATAAAACATGCATAAGAATCGAACCCTTATAATTCTTATGTCATAAAGCTGTTTTGTTAGTTGGGTTAGCTGTCGCATCGTAAAAATTTTACTGTCATAATATTTTCCAAACACCCCTTATGTAGTATAACTTCAATAAACATTACACATTCTCATGCAATTGACATACACACACACACGCATAATATCTTATTATGTACAAATATCAATGTGAAGTAATCCTTTGATACTTCCGGTCGAATTTTGACCGCAAAGCGGTCTATAAACTTTTATCATACAATATAATAATTAACGAAATTAACAAACAAAAAACAAACAAATACTCTTTATTGTGCACAACTAGGTAACAAAGAAAAATAATTTAAAAGTATAAAACACAAAAGGCGGTCTTATCGCTACACAGCGATCTCTACCAGACAACCTTTGGGTAGAATTTTTGCGATGGAGATATAATATTGTGGTAGGGTGCACGCTAATTTATATTTATATGTATATACAATAATTATATATTTTATACTTATACATTCTATTTATACATACTACTAATTAATTTACTTAATTTTAGATACCTTCGTGCCAATCTATAATTTTATGGGCAAAACTTTGAAACGGCAAAAATAATTAGCTTCAAAGTAGTTCACTGTCAGGACAGTCGTTTTATTTATTCATCAGAAGTGCAGTGAAATATGCGTAGCCTTTTGATGCTGGTGTCATTGTTTTTACAAATGTGCGACGGGGAATGACACTTGGTCAAGAGGAAATTATGCACTGGACTCCGCACAATATGAGAATGAATAAGTATATTTTTCAATAGTTGTATCGTCCTGTAAACAGAGGTTAAAAGTGCAAGGAGTGAAATCGTTGACTATAGTTGAAAGTGTACTTGGCACGGTTTTTTACAGTGAAACTGTTTTTGTTCGGATTTCATGTTGTTTGAGAGCCTCTTATCTCATAAAGGCTGACGTCCGGGGTATCCTATGTGTAGTGTTGGGTCAGTTTAGCTCTGTTGTCGCTCTCCTCGGGTCTTCAATGTTTTTTTAAACAACCAATATCCGAATCAATACCGGAATTCCGGAATCAGGGCTCAATATTTAAAAACAATTCTGTTATTGAGAACGGTTCCGATATCACATGCCCTACTAGAGAGTAGGAGTACTGCGGACGATGTATAGAGATACAACATAATAACTTGCCTTCCTGCTGCCTATAACGTGGATGTCTTCAATAACGGAGTGAATAGGCTTTTACTAAGTGTGCTCACCACCTTAGACCACATCTCCACTTACCACCAGGTAGGATTGTGGTCAAACATTATATTATTTGTGTAAAAAAATTATAAGCGAATCCCTGGACAAAGTATCACGTAGAGCCTATGCGTTCTCTGTCAGCCAAATAATGTTTTCTAAGCAGAAAGACTAAAAACTTTTGATGTCAATGCACTTTTTGTTTCATAACTGAAAATGCAAGGTGCATACTTTAAGAGACGCATTAAAATAATTGTGGATTTCTCAGTTTATCATGATGATTAATTAATGAAAAGTTATAGGTTAACAGCGCGACGAACTCAGTTTGCTGTGTTTGCAATTATTAAGCGTAAAAGTGATAATTTACCTAAAATCAATAATACCTACCTACACTATTTTAACGCATCTAAAATATTGCATCTAATCTGAAAAGCTAATCTACGAACATGTTAAAATTTGATCAATAGATAGTATAAGTCCAAGTCGTTTTGTTTTAGTCAATTCTAATATACCGAATAATAATAATAATACATTGCAGTATAATATCATAGAACAGATATCTCGAACAAAATGTGTGTCCCGCCCGGGAGGTTCAATTTTCAAAAAATAATTGAGCCCCGGTTCTCCTTTCAAAATAGAACGAATCCATTGAAGATTGAAGCCACGTGGCGCCAATGCATTGGGACATACATGGTGTTCGCGGTGTCGGTTCTATACGCTAGTAATAATACTCCAATGTATTTAACGCGTCTTTTTTGGCTGAGCTACAGATAGATTTAGGTTGAGATATGATTATGTACAAATAAGGACATAATAAAATCTAAAAAAAATATTTCGGTCACTATTCTATCTCCATGAAAGGCATGAAATACAACGAGATTGAAAAAAAAGTAATTCTATTACTGGCAAAGCCTACGAAAATGTACGAAAATTAACAGTACATGTACAGATTTCACTTCGTTGCTGTTTTATATTTGTGTACCTACCTAGATATGTAATTAACTTTGAGTTGCGGTATATATTTTAAATTTTATTTTATTCCATCTCTTTCTCCGTTTTACCTGATCTTATTTATTTAAAACAGTCTTCGCAGAAGCCAAAAGTAATTTGTGAAACTAGTGCCAGTTGCAGTAAGAGCGAAACCTTGTAGTCACCCGTCTGCAAAAAGGCCAATGATTCGATTTCTATTCAAATTCATATTTGGTTTAGGTATATCACCTGGAAAATAGTCAACACGTTACAATTTGACAAATTCCGATTACATTGATTCGGGATAGGCTATTACGTATTAGTATTAGGCGTTAGCATATCCCGAATCAATCTGATGCATGTGGATACTTTTATCGTTTTGTATGAATAGGTACTATTATTAATTTTTCGTCAAAAAGTTTGACACTTCAAATGTTAATTTGGACCAGTGGATTAGTGATTCGACTATACGTTGTAGCATGCCCCATAACATCATTTTATGGATTGTAATCTTACTTTGGTCTCTATAATCCACAAGCTAGTGATGGTTTCTTGTTCTAATATTCGTTTATAACAAGATGACTATAACATACATCACACACATTTTATAGTTGCGGCTGTCAGCCATTTTATAGGCCAATTAGCGTAAATAAACCCCATTAACAATTCAATATTTCCGACTTTAAACCCCGTTGATTTAATACTTGAATATTTTATAAAAGTTGGAAGCAATTTCAATTTTGTAGTTTTAAATGTATATCAATTTTAAAACCATTCCGCAATATTGCGTAAAATACGCAATAAAATTTTCACGTCAGTAAAATTATGTCAGGCATTACCTACGTTTGATATTAAACAGTTTAAAATGCTGAGTGATTGATTTTATTTTTCCGTTTCCATTCTATCAAACTTAAAATTGTGTCCGTGTTTTCCGGGATGATAAGACATTTTAGTGCGAAAGAAAAATTGTGCGAAAGGCGTAACTTTGATTGACTTGTCCGGTCAAACATCTATGCGACATAAACGTTCGTTATCTGGTCTTGGTCATTTGCGATGTCTCAGTTATCTATGCCTAACACCCCAACTCAGAGTCACTAACGGTTACTTAAATCGCTCCTTGATTCTAGACTTAGAAGCGATTAAAGTAACTAGATTCTAGGACGTAGGACACTGTGTATTTAAACATTAATTAAATTCGCTGTGCAATTTTTCTTCATTATTGAAAAGCTCTTTAGTGCAAATATTTATAGGATTGTTATTCTCATTTACTTATTGAAATATTTCATACTGTTTGCAGTTCTGCCCGCGGCTTTTCTCGCATTTTCTGGGATAATAAGGACCTCATGTCTTATTCTAGATCATGGATGTACCTGTGTGCTTATTTTCATGAAAATCCGTTAAGTAGTTTTTGAGTGACAAACAAACAAACATACATACATCATCAAAAACTTTCACATTTGTAATATTAGTAGTAAGATTTTCAGTTATCTGTATGTACTATAAAGAGGAAAAATTGGATTGTTTGTTTGCATTGAATAGGCTCCGAATCACAGACATGTATGTATACCTCCGAATCTACCGAACCGATATGAAAAATTTTTTCACTCTTGGGCCACATTATCGCTGGGTGACATAGGCTATATTATATTTTCAAAAAAAAATTAGGGATCCTTAATAAAACTAAAACCAATAATGTAGCCCAAGGTGTAAAAAAATAAGAAGTCCGAAACAAAGCGAGGGCGGTTACTCGTAATACAATAAAATTTTAATGTGTTACAGGATGCTTAATCTATTTCTGAGAAGAGTTTAAGCTACATTCTAAGCAATAGATGCATGGTAGACGCAACTAACTTACAGTAGGTATAGAAAGTGCTTGAACCGAATCACCTTAGTTGTGTAATACGAGACACCTACTTGTACATTGTATACATGATAAGCTAAATCACATAGGAATTGATGACTTGAAATTTTAGCCCGCAGTCATCTTACGCATTAATTAAATAAAGGATTAGGTAAGTATTTTTCGATGGAGTAATGAACTGTTAAAATAAATGTATTATAGTAGTTAAAGTAACCACAACTGACCTACCAAGAAACGTTTAGTCAGTGTTATGCCTACCCTGTAATTAACTCTACTGAGTTAGCTAGATGGATATTTTTCTAGGAATGTAGAATCAATCTTCAGTGGTTGTGAATGGGCCTAAAAGGCAGTGATCTTAAACATATTAGATAAGCGAGAACTGATAATGACATCCAGGAGAAAACCATATAAGTCTTAAAGCATTAAGGATGTGCGCAACAAATGGACCAATAACTCAATATTACGCCAACCGATTTCGATGTCTCGTTCTAAAGCACTAGCACATAATAAACTTTACTTAATGTTGCTGATCTCCATGAGGACGATTATAGATCACCATCAGGTGTGTTCGTCTCCCGTCTGCTCCAGAGACCAGAGAACTTGGAAGTGGTGATAAGTCCCTTAGATAAACATAGCACAGTCGTGCCCAATAATCTATACTAATAATAAAGAGGAAAGATTTGATTGTTTGCATTGAATAGGTTCCGAAACTACTGAACCGATTTGAAAAATTCTTGCACTGTTGGAAAGCTACACTATCCCCGAGTAACATAGGCTATACTATATTTAAAAAAAAATTAGGGATCCTTAATATAACTCCAATAATGTAGCCCAAGGTGTAAAAAATAAAGTAAACCGAAGCAAAGCGAGGGCGGTTACTCGTATTATAGGTATAAATCTGTAGTTATTTAAGTGTAATATTTGGCGGCTAACTACTCGTCTTCACAGTCCCTTTTTAACAGGATGTTATCGACCCGCTGATACCTCAAAGTTCATAACATAAATAAGCACAATTGCTGAGTCTATTATAAAAATCATAAAGTAGCAAAGAGCAGCGTAGTCAGTGCCGGATTTATATTTTTTATGAGTGTAGGCCAATTTATTTCCGCCGCCTCATGTATATTACCTTTCTAAATAAAATAATACTTTTCCATTCATACTATGAATTTCAAGGATGGCACTGAATTAGTCACTAAGAAATTGCGTAAAAAAAAACAAAAATTACAATTTTTTACGGCACTTTTTAATAAGCAAAATCATTTATAATATCATCTTCTGAAATCTGCCGCCCCTAGGACGCTGCCGCCCCTAGGCCGCGGCCTATACGACCTATTGACAAATCCAGGACTGAGCGTAGTAGAGGTTCTCAAGAAGAGAACTGTGACCTGCATCGGTTCGATAATGAAATTGAAGCCAGAAATGTTTAAAGTCAAAGTCAAAGTCAAAATATTTTATTCATATAGGTATCATTGATACACTCATGCATGTCATTTTTTGGCTTTTCGGAAGGTGCTTTGTCATGAAGGAGAAGAAAAGCCTAAAGAAACTCCTCAGCACATCTTTTAAAAAAAATATTACAAAAAAGATATTATCATACAAAAGTTTACTATTCTGAGTGGAACTGGTTGCAGAGCTAATCATTTCCATGCGTCTTTGTCATTTAAATACTCGTTTACACTATAATATCCCTTGCCTAACAATTGTGTTTTTACACGTTTTTTGAAAGATTCTATTGGCAAGTCACGTATTATTTTTGGGATTTTATTATAGAAATGTACACCAAGCCCTATGAAAGATCGTTGCACTTTACTTAGGCGGAACGAAGGCGTAATTAATTGATACATTCTTTTTGTTTGGCGATTATTAATATCAAAATTTTATTTATACGCGTTTATATTCTTCCTTATAAAAACTAATAAGCATACCTAATTAAGCATAATTATACGAGTACTTTCTAACAATTTTGAGCTAAGAAAAATACAATATTTAAGGTTCCGGTATCGTAAAACTTGTGCCCATTTTGATAGGATTACCGCAGCACTGTAGAGTGGAAAACATCCGAAAACGTTTTCGGGGGTTTTTATATGAGTAGTAAAATACATTTTCACAAGTAAAAGTTGGCTATTTTAAAAATTAATTTGCCTCCACTGAACACTGTTACAACCTGTAACAGGAAATATCTATTCTGTTCATTGATTCTTTGAAAGATTGAAATGGAAATACGTTTTGGATTGAAAAGTTCGCGGCCTCAAGAAGAAAACAAAATAATAATCATATCCAAAAATACTTATATTTTTCAACATAATCTCTACCTAACTCAATGCATTTCTTCCATCTGTTTTGCAAAGCTTCTATGTATAAAACAGAGTATTAATGCTGCTGCTACAAAAATAGGAGCGAAACTTTTGGAAGTACAAAGAACCACTCAAAGGATGTCATTTAGAGCCTTAGCCTTGGCATTAATGCCAATGGCGGTCATTTCGAAAACGTTAAGAATTAATTACTGCTTTTTTGAAATTGTTAATTAATACCCACCCTTGAGCTGGAGTCAGCCGCTAAACGACTCGCCGTGTTCCAGTTGGGGGCTTAAGAGCCAGTTCTTTCTTAGTTTATTTTTCTTCTCTCTTTCTTGGCCGGCAACGCATCAGTGATGCGTTTGGTGTTGCTGATGTTCATGGGCGACGACAGCTACTTACCATCAGGTGGATCGTCAGCTCGTTCAGCTATTTCCATAAAAAAACGTTTGTTACGATAGATAGAGATAAACATCATACCAATAGCACCTTTATACTTACATACGAGTACATATACCTATCGGTGAGGCCATGAATCTCCAGTAAAGGTCCAGGGACGAACCTCTTTATTCTACAGCGCTTGTCTGATGCAGAGGCTGGCATATAAGAAATGTCATGTCATATTTAGATTAGGGAATTGTCAAGAATGTAGAATAGACTATTATCACGTAGTGTTGAAGTACTTTGGAATTTTGATGTGAACTGGAAATATATCATGGTGCAAAGTAAAAGGAATATCATTTCATACCTAACACCATAGAATACCCCTTTCTGCTATAGGTACATATATTTGTCATTACGTGTCATGTACTCTCCTGTTCACTACTTTTGTCATCACCTCTCATCATCATCACTTGTCCACAGTGAACGAGCACGCTAATGGGCCTGTCTCCACGGCGTGCGACCAGGGCGCACTGATTCCCCAGTTGGAGCACGAAGCGTTCACCATGACCGATCTCCCGTACCCTGAGACACGAAGGATGCCGATTTACCCACATCAACACCTGCATTCGGTAAGCGTTGATTATTTACTTTACTAGCATTGCCGCGCGGTTTCACCCGAGTTAATTTGTGGAAAAAACTAACTACTTAAATATATGATGTTATATTGCCTATAGCCTTCCTCAATAAATGGACTATCAAACACAAAAAGAATTTTTCAATTCGAACCAGTTGTTCCTGAGATTAGCGCATTCAACCAAACAAACTCTTCAGCTTTATAATATTCTAGTACCTATAGATTAAATATTGTATGAAAGTGACATCGCTACTTGTGACCGCTATTTTTACCCCTCAGGGGATGAATTTTCAAAAATCCGATAGCCTATGTTATTAAGGGATAATGTAGCATTCTAATGGTGAAAGGTTTTTTAAAATCAGTTCAGTAGTTTTTGCGTTTATTCGTTGCAAACATACAAAAATAAAAGCTTTCCGCCGCCCATTTTAAAATAAATTTACATATAACTATGTTTTAAACAACATCGTTTGGAATCAAAGTTAAAGATGAATGTTTTGCTACAGTCTCCTTTGCTATCTAAAACGAATAACTTAACTATGCAGACCGGAAAAGGTTATAAGGTAAACAATGCAACCAAATGTGAATTTTTAATTCGACTTCGAAATGGTTAGTACATAGTTAGTATCATTAGGGATCAACGGTAAAAGGTCACGTGGCTAAACTACAAGTTTCAAGAGTTTCAGCTTAACCGAGGCCGAAAAGAAAAAGTTTACAACTTTTTTTTGTCTGTTTGGTTTGAAATGTTTTTCAAAACAAAGAACAATGCCCAAAAATTATTTTTTATTTTTGTTAGCGTCCTAAAACGTCAGTTATACCGAAGCAATTCAATAATTTTTTTACGTATTTTAAAATTAATACCTGTACCCGTATTACCCAGCGTAAAATAATTTTATTAATAAGTGATGAATTGACTATAATAACAATGATGTCAACAATGTCCATTTTCATTCGGGCACTCACTTCGATACATAGCTTGTATCAAGCAAGATATAGGGAGACTTCTGGCCAGTATTACAGACAGAATTTCGTTATAAATGTTGGTATGACAAATGTAATGATGTCAAATTTCCATTTCCGGTTGTCAATGAAAAAAAGTCAGAATAAAATAATGGTAAAAATTACAGGCGTAAGCGTAAGCCGTAAGTTTCCCCTACTGTATGACCCAATGGTTATAAGAATTCAATCTCAAAATACTTGGGTTCTGGGGTGTGTCTGCTGAAAATTCATATATAATATATCGAAGCTCAGAAATTAAAGCGGCGATTTTTAGATTTTATTTTTATTTTAAGACGCTAAAGTTGAAAATTAAATAAAACGATGCATGGCAGTTTGGCATTGTTCTTTCAATTTCACGTGATTCACTTTCTACAAGACTGCATATTTAAAACCGTCAAAATGACATTTCTTTTTTCAAAAATCCTTTTAAAATTTTTTTCTTCCACTGTGCCTCTATAGGTGGTACTGGTCGTCATTCATTATTTTGTACTGCTAGATTGTGTAAGAACTTCTCTGTCTACCTTTCCGCCGGCATATGTGCCAACATTCGAAACAAATGAGTGAACTGAAGTTTCATAAGTTAGTGTTTTTTTTTTATCCTGGACTTCATCGCAACTCACCGCAGGTAGTGTTGACGTCAAGCATTAATAAAATCAATGATAAATTATTTTTCATTATCATTAATTCATTATTGTTATTAATGATAAAGGAGAACCCCAGTTTCCATAGAAACTCAGGCCTAAGTAGACAAGACTGGAAATTGGCTGTTAATTAGATTATTGCAAAAGGTTCAATTTCTCCAATTTTCACGGCTGTCAGCAATGGCCAACTAAGGAAATCCTAGAATGAATCACCTTAATTATAGGTTATGATTATGTCATACTCGTGTCACAGTGCTATTTAATATGTATGTTACACTCACTATAAACCTCTACTCACAAATACTAACACTTAAACTACGAGTTTAATGGCTAAAACTAAGTTGGCGGGTGTCTATTATACTATCTACTACTTCAATGGTTTTCACCCAAAACGACATGAAAAGGTTGTATAATAAAAGCTATTGCATATTTCAAGAGATTTTATTAGTTATCATTATAATATATTAACATTTCGTCTAGTTGTGCAGGAGGCGCTATATTTCGTTAGTACCTTGCCCAATCAAGATACCTTAATATACTCATTGTAAGTATGGCCACAGCAACCTCCTGATCTTCTAAAGATGTACCTATAGGGTACGTTATCCAGTGTTCAGGACTTATTCTGAACCTTTGTCAGTCACAAAACAGGCGATTAAGGAGTCCATATTCATATATGTAGTATTGGTTTGCAAGAAATTGTAGCGAAACTTCGAAACACATTCACCAAAACACAAGTACAAAAGCGAATGCAATAGAAAATTAAAATCACTGTGTGCGTGTCGATGACTTTCAATAGTAAATAGGACTCCAAATACGCTGAAAATATTTGATAGTAAAAATATACAAAACACGCGTAGAAAGATGAAAGATCGATGAGAAATATGACAATACAGTGGTGTTATTTACAAATACTATGGTTACCAAAATGACATTATTAGAGATTACATCATCTTTGTTGTCAATCGATTAATCGATGTCAAAATATTCGAAATGTAATTTAATAAAATCAGCGTAACGATTAAATGGTAATTATATTATATTAAATAGTTTTGATTTATATGGAATACGAAAATATGTGAAAAATAAATTAATATTATAATTATATTCAATAAATACTACATAAAATATATTATTATGTTCCATCAATCGATCAATATCAATCGATTCAATCGATTATAAAATCGTATGTAATGAGGTAAATACTGTGAAAACTTTTTTGCATTATTTAGTTCATTTGGCAAGAGCAGCTGAAGCTAAGATTTAAATATGTTTATCTTATAAATAAGACGATTTTTTTGGTATATAGTTTACACTTGTCTAGTCCGATGTTCTAGCACAGATAACATATGGTTCGAGGCCGAAAATTGGGGTTCTCCAATCATAATTGCATATTGCAATGAGAAGTGTGAAAATGTTGTATGCAGAAGATTGGTAGAAACTAGAAAGCTAAACGCAATTTTAATATAATGTAGTAACGTAGTTTTCATATAATTAGTAGTGTAGTTTTTGTCATCCTTACTTCTCCAGCTTTCGATGGATTGCCATCCATCCAGTTGAGACTGCTTTCTGAACTGCAACATTTTAAGTAGTTAGATATAGTACCTACATGTTAATTAATTTTATGTTATGAGTTAAATTAGTGCAAATCTACTGCTAACCCAATAAAATCATTGCCTTCGCATATTTTACGAGAATTAAAGTCAAATAAACAAGGTCGGTGATATAACGATCCGTGACGACGACGAAATGATAAACTAGAGTTCAATTTGATAGCCGCCGCTTTAGTAAACGTCATCCCATCCATGTTCAATGGATTTTCTAAAGTACACTAATTCTATGACTACATCGCCACTTACCATCAGGTGGGATTGTTGTCAAGCATTAACTTATTGCTAGGAAATGGCCCTCGCTTCGGGAAAAAAGTAAAAAAATAAAATATAATATAGCCTATGTCACCCGGGGATAGTGTAGCTTCCCAACAGTGAAATATTTTTTCAAATCGGTTCGGCAGTTTCGGAGCCTATTCAATGCAAACAATCAAATCTTTCCTCTTTATAATATTAAGTATAGATTAGTAATAGATAAAACAAAAAGCAACTACTGAAGTAATTTTGGGGATTGTATTGTATTGTCCTCATGAATATAGAAGCTTATAAATAGTAAACTCACCAAGCTGCTACAAATGCTGAAGAATTACAGGCCAAACGTCCTACCGACTTTGCGCAAATAAAAACGATTAGAATTCAATGATAGCCACATAGACAGACAGTCTATCGTGGCCACCAAAGAATACAATGTAGGTAAATTTTGACAATAATGGCCACTCATCAATATGGGCCGGCCCAAAGGGGACAAGGCTTTTTTTACCTTCCAGAATTTATCGTGATAGGTTGTTACCATGATTTGGTTGCATGGTTACAGAGTTTATTACTAACATTGCTCTTATGTTCGCCTTAGCAGGCCATTAATAGCCCGACATCTATAACATCAGCGGTTTCTTTCGTATTATAATAAAACAATTGTGTAATCCATTTTAAATAATAAATAATTTATAATAATCTAGCTTAGATACCTTTTAAATTGTGATAAATGGGTTATTGATTACGAATCCTTAAAGTTTAAATAAAGTACTTAAAAGTTAACAATTTTACTTTAAGTAACTTTATCAAAAGAATGCTTTCAGTAACTTAGCAAACCATGAAAATTTGTATAGCAAGACAATATCTGTTAATTATTATTGAAATAAATTTTATAATGTTATGCTTTCATATCCGTTTACTAATAAGCTGGATCTAATTTAAATCTTTATAATTGTAACATTGGAATAAAAAAAATTAAGTAATGAAATGAGTCGAGTATTATCTATTGCCCCTGACACAAAGTTCATCACGAACGGCCGACAGATTGTCAATAAGATAATGGATCTATTTACAACAAGTGCGTTTAAAAATTATAATGATGAAATAACTCGTTAACTTATCACCACTTTTTGATTTATTTACTTAGCACTTCTATGCACCTGTCTCACTGTTTTTTTTGCAACCGTAATGAATAGGTCCAGATCATAGTTTTATGCCAGTTGGTTAAGTTACAATTATTTACAAAGTACATAACATGACATACGTACGTAACAATATTTTATACATTATAAGGTATTCAGAAAGGTATCATGATAGCCGTTTCGATAGCAGGCGGGTTTTTTTTTATTTTAAATTTATACTAGTTATCTATACTAATATTATAAAGAGGAAAGATTTGATTGTTTGTTTGCATTGAATAGGCTCCGAAACTACCGAACCGATTTGAAAAATTCTTTCACTGTTGGAAAGCTACACTATCCCCTGGTGACATAGGCTATATTATATATTTTTTACTATTTTTTCCGAAGCGAAGCGAGGGCAATTTCATAGTGTATAATAAATAAAATGTAATAATTTCTTAGATTATACTCAGTTTCTTCGGAAAAGTTATCCTGCGAATCAAAAGAATGTACAAAGCTCAAGTTCTATAATCTGAAAGCCTAGTACGTTCAACTCATTACAGAGCACGGAATTAGATTAGAAACCCGTTCCGTGAAAATTTGACCGTTAGTGCTAAATTCGAGTTAATTGAGATTGAAAATGACAATTCAGATACTCAAAGAGGCCAAGAGCATCCACTACGTTGCTCATTGGCACAAAATTACTCCAATTGTTATCTAATCTTGTCTAGAACGGAAACGATAGCTTTGCATGTCCTCCGAAGCACTTCGTTCAGTTCGGCGAATTAAGTTGCAAACCCACGAATCTATAATATGTATAAAATTGGACCGAGTTGGGAAAACAATAGGTAAATTGTGTTGAGTGCGAAAAATTTAATTTTCAAAAGTCCTTTATGAATTTTCCGTAATTTTCCCGTCAAACGAAGCACAAGCACTCTCTAGTGTGACAGATTAATGAGCTATTTAATTTAATACCCATGTTGCACTATTCGATTTATTTTTATTTTTTCATATTTCAAACAATGACATCTTACAGCCACCATATTTGTTTTTTTTAATTTTACCTATCTAAGAACACTTGGGTTACCAAGATGAATTTAACGTTGTCTTAATTATATAAATTAGTGCTAGCGGCTTGGAAGCTATGAGGTAATAAATAATATTACATGCATACATAAATACATACAAGATATGCGCGAAAAACATAACCCTTTCCTGGCAGTCGGGCAAAAATAGTCAAAGTCAAAGTCAAAGTCAAAATATTTTATTCATATAGGTATCACTGATACACTTATGCACTAAACAATATGTTACGTTGTACCATTGAAGTATAATGTCATAGGACAGACATCTCGAACAAAATGTGGCCCGCGCGGGGGGTTCCATTTTCAAAATTGAGCCCTGGTTCTCCTTTCAAAATCGAACGAATCCATTGAAGATTGAAACCACGTGGCGCCAATGCATTGGGAGTTGGGACATACATGGTGTTCGCGGTGTCGGTTCTATACGCTAGTAATAATACTTCAATGCGTTGTACAACATAATTAAAGATTACCTTGAATATGTGATAAACAAGTATGTACCTAATCAGTACAGATAGATCATAATATTATCATTACAGTCGTCCATTTCCTTAAACTGTTTATTACATAAAACGAAGTAATAGTGAATTCTCTCGAAAGCTAATCTTATACACAACTTAATGTATGTCTAGTAGTTCAAATGTTTGAAATCAGCTTTAAGAATCGTTACTCTCATAAGAATACACTAATCACAACAACAACAAAACTCTTTATTGTACACCAATATACAGTAATAACTTCATAGAGAATAGTAGGTACAATAGGCGGCCTTATCGCTAAAGAAGCGATTTCTTCCAGGCAGCCTTAGGGAAGAGGACAATTTAATAAAGAGGCAAAGTAATGGTGTATGAGTGATTAGTGAATGAATACAGATATAATACGGAATGTTATAAAAGTAGAAAGAACGTAATAGTAATCATAGATAAGTGGTCTGCAACGTTTTGCCGAAAGTAAGTACGCTTTAATTAATCTTTTAAAAACTGATTAAGTGCGGCGAAAAGACAGCGGCAATGAGTTTCATAGCTGAACAGCCCTACCTGAAAAAGATTTAGCAAAGAAGGTAGAAGAACACTCTGGAAAACTTAAGGCTAGATTAGTAGAAGATCGTAGAACAGTATACACTAATCACTTACTTAAGAAACATTTCAAGTTTTACAAAACAAACGACGGGCATTAATTGCGTGCAAGTAAAAATTGTAAAACTTGACAGTAATTATATAAAAATATTGCATTTACACAGATAAAGAGAATACGTAGTATAAGAGTATACGAAACTGTATGTGTAATTTATTTAGGATGTAAAATTTCGAAGTAATTAGTAAATTAACATTATTTTTGGGAATAAGGAGAATAAAGCAGGTCATTCACGATCAAGTGTACTTGTCAAGGTTGCAGTTTGACTTGATGCGGCATCCAGTTTGCATGAAATAGCTGTGTAGACAGATAGCAAACTTGACAATTATACTTGACAAGATCGTGTATGGCGAGCATTTATCGGTCCTTGAGTACAAACAATCTCCCGGTTCTTGAAGCACCTCACCATTCAACTATGCTATGATGAGGATAAGGTGCTATACTGTGATGCCTTTGTTGTATCTGACTTAGTTTGATTTGAAGAAAAAGATGCCATTGTGTCGCAAGTGATCGACGAAGTTGCGCGTTTCGAGCACGGTCGTTAATTGAGTCCTAACCTAACGCAATAACTAAGTAATGTTTGGAGAGGTTTAAATTACTCATGGATCCCATGATCAGAACTTTGATAAATAGGGACCAATCTTGAAGTATGTCCTTTAATAAAAAAGAATACTTTTCGATATAGGTTGATAAATAAATCGTAATTCTGAGGTAAAAATGAAATGTTTCTGAACTGAGACTTTCTCATTTTTATAGTCGGTTAAAAACGTAAGTAAAAGATTTGAATAAAAGAGGGCATTGTTTGAAACGGCATCAACATCAAATCGGCAATGATTTTGATGAAATATCGCCCGTTGGCATAAAACGAGGCATGTTTCGCGAGTCGAGCTACACTGCTTATAGCTCGCTGGCGACGAGTATGATGATGCCAATCATATTTGGAAAAGTTTCGGGACAATTGAAGTTGTATTAAACCTATTACCTAACGTACGTGTAAGTTAATTACATGGATATATTACTCTATCTGGATCACAGACTTTGTAGAGGTACCTGAAGTCCAATGACGTTAAATCGGAATGACTATTCGACTAATCACAGGATTGAGGCTGTCCTTCATAAACAGGGTGTAGGGTGTCCACACTTAGAAGAATTATGACCTATTTTGATATGGTTCTTCAAAATGTTTTCTATTGGTAATTTTTCTGCTGGTAAAACATTGTAATATTGAAATAATACATTTTATCAAAATATCTTCAAATTACCGAAATTAAAATTATTACATTAAGAGTATAAATTGATAAGGTACATAATTACAGGTCATCTTTCTTCGTCATCGATCTTCAGGTACCTCTACGAAGTTTGTGATCCAGATAGAGAGAGATAGAGTAATATATCCATTGTTAATTAATTAATATGCCACAGCGTTAGTTTACGTTATTCTTTCAGTTGCCGTGTATTATGGATACCAAACTAACTTCTTGTAATATAGCGGATAATACGTACCAAGGCTGATATTGTTTGTGAAAGCTTCACAAAAATAATCCCATTTTCTAGACAATATAAAATTTACAATTACAATGAAAGTAATACTTACTAATACTACTTTGAAAACATTAGAAGGTTTTAAATTGAATTACTGGTTCGGTCTAGTGGGCTATGCTCTAGGCCTCAGTTATGAGAACGGTCCCGTACCCATATTACTAGTACTAAACCGCTAGAGGACCTAAGACTCTGAGGCTTTAAATTTTCGATTCAAAGCCCACGTCTCCACCTACCTCTCTCTACTCCTAATACTCTCTCTACTTCTGCCTCTAGATCTAGGAACTTCCTCGTATATTTATGACACTAAAATGTTTATACAATGGTATTTAAAAAACTGGGATTGTCCTGATTCTTACGTGGAATATTGTCAGATGACTTGAGCACGCTGGTGCTCATGACTCCGTTGTAATCCGAGCGGTCTTGTGACAAATGTGAAAAGCATTGCGATTTTAACCGTACCGGACCCGAGTTGCACCCGATCCGATCTCTCATTTTATGAAAGAACTGTTCTTATAATTTATTTTGAACTTAACTTGCTGGAATTGTACATGCTTCAAGTTACTGTGGAATCTGTTATCGGACGCAAAGTAAATGCATATTTCAAGTGGGTACATGCATGGACCATATTTTGTTTATTATATTTTATTAGAGACCCGTTCTGCAGTCGAAGTTTATAATCATTCACAATGTCAATGAGTTACCCGTTTTATATTGTCGCTATTTGGTATTATATTTCCTTTAATGAATGAATTTGGAATGAATTTGGCTTCAACCCATTAATGGCCCACTACTAAGCACAGTTCTCTCCTCTTGAGGAGGCTTAGAGCATACTTCAGCAGGCTGCTCCAGTGCGGGTATGAGGGATAAGTGGCCAATCCGAGTATCGGAAGTTTTTATGCCGCCCGAGGGCCTCCGAAATGGCTAAACGACTGTTATCTTACGATTACAACCGGGACCGATGGCTTTACGTGCCCTCCAAAGCACGGAAACGCTCACGAATTTTTCGCCACTAGCGGTTACTCATCCAACTACCTACCGCGCCCGCTGTTGCTTAACTTTGTCAAACACTTAGAATCTACGCAAGCCGCCGGGCTATGAGCGTTTCAAAAATGAATGTATCTATGCTAATTTACGCTTCTTCTCCTTGTTACCAACTGATACTTAAATCAAAAATTCCTTTAAGCGCTCATTTTTAAAAAACAGCCAATAATTCGTTAATTTGTCTAATGTTAATTTGTGTTACATCTATCCGTGACAGTTTTTCTTTTAAATTGATCAACACCAACCATTTGACTTGCGAACGGATTAATTAATAAAAAATAGTCTTCGCAAATAGGGATGTTGACTAATTTTAGGATTCAATTTTATTTTATAGATAGAACCTTAATATTCACGAAAAAAATATTATAAAAATAATAATCTTCAATTTAAAAAACAAAATTGATAAAAAAAAGAAAATGTGTGCAATTCACACGTGGTAGAAGTGAAACTTTCCAAAATTTTGGTTTCAAGATAATGATATGAAAAAGCAATAAATCAAAGTCAAAGTCAAAGTCAAAATATTTTATTCATATAGGTATCACTGATACACTTATGCACGTCATTTTTTGGCTTTTCGGAAGGTGCTTTATCGTGGAGGAGAAGAAAAGCCTAAAGAAACTCCTCAGCACATCTTTTAAAAAATATTACAAAAAAAGATAATAATACAAAAGTATTTACTATTCTGAGCGGAACTGGTTGCAGAGCTGGTCATTTCCATGCGTCTTTGTCATTTAAATACTCGTCTACACTATAATATCCCTTGCCTAACAATTGTGTCTTTACACGTTTTTTGAAAGTTTATATTGGCAAGTCACGTATTAATTTTGGGATTTTATTATAAAAATGTATACCAAGCCCTATGAAAGATCGCTGCACTTTACTTAGGCGGAACGAAGGCGTAACTAATTGATGCATTCTTTTCGTATGGCGATTATTAATATCAAAATTTTGTTTATACGCGTTTATATTCTTCCGTATAAAAACTACATTGTTAAAGATATACTGGGAAGCTACTGTAAGTATACCTATTTCCTTGAACTTTTCACGCAAAGATTCCCGAGACCTAAGTTTATAAATAGCCCTAACTGCCCGTTTCTGGAGTATGAAAATTTGTTTTATATTGGCTGCTTTGCCCCACAGCAAGATGGCATAAGACATAAGTCATCCTAGCAGTTTCGACATCTGTATACTGCCTTATTTTCCTAACAGCAAAAGCAGCCCTACCGAGTTTTGTCGCGAGATTTGTTATATGTGGGCCCCATTGAAGTTTACTATCTAAGGTCACCCCTAAAAAGACCGTCGATTCCTCCATATGCAATGTTTCGTTATTTAGTTTAAGAGATTTGCTGACTTTTTTAACATTAGGTAGCACAAACTCTATACATTTCGTTTTTTTTGCATTTAATAGTAAATTATTGATAGTGAACCAACGCGATACATGCGAAAGAGCACTATTTACGTCGTCGAAATTTACTTTATTCCTTTCACACTTAAATATTAGTGATGTATCATCAGCAAATAGTACAATATCCGCTTGGTTCTTTACATAATGTGGTAAATCGTTAATGTATACCAGAAAAAGAAACGGACCCAAGATCGAGCCCTGCGGTACACCCATCACAGCCGGTGACCCCGATGACTTAATATCGTTTATGCTGACTTTTTGTATTCTATTACTCAAATAAGACGCGATCAAGTTAAGGGCCTTGTTTTTTATACCATAGTGGCCAAGTTTAAACAGCAATGTTTCGTGCTCAACACAATCAAATGCCTTAGATAAGTCACAAAATACTCCTATGGCATTATGTGACGCCTCCCATGCTTCAAATATATGCTTTAATAGCCTAGCCCCGGCATCGGTTGTACTACGGCCTTTAGTGAAACCGTATTGCTCAGGATGTAATAATTTATTATTGTTGAAATGGGTTAGCATTTGATTCAATATTATCTTTTCGAAAATTTTACTAAGGGTTGGTAAAACAGAAACTGGTCTATAGTTATTAAGATCAGTTTTTTCACCTGTTTTAAAAAGTGGAATGATTTTGCTGCATTTCATAAGATCTGGAAAGATACCTAGATCTATACATTTATTAAAAACTACGACCAAATATGGAGCTATAATACCTATAATATGCTGTATTATTTTCACCGAGATGCCCCACAAATCACCCGTATTCTTTACCTTCAGAGACTGAAAGGCCTTAATTAAGTCTCTAGCGGTTATATGTTGAAATTCAAATAAAATATTACATTCATTAATATGATTTTTTAATATAGAAATTGCTTCCGTCGGTGAAGAAGCTAGTGAACTGGTTAATGTTATAGGAATATTACGGAAGTGATTTTCAAATTCGCTTGCCACGTCTTTATCAGCACTGATTATATTATTATTAATCAATAATTCGTAATTGAAATCACAGGACTTTGCGTTACCGTTCTCACTGTTAATTATATTCCAAGTGGTTTTTATCTTGTTATCCGAATTAATAATTTTGTTCTTTATGTACATTGATTTCGCCTGAATACAAACAATTTTAAATATTTTAGAATAATTTCTCACGTGCTCCTGGAAAGTTGGAGAAAAATTGTATTGTTTCTCGGCGTAAAGGTCATACATCCTGTTCCTACTTTTATAAATACCTACAGTAGCCCAATCACTAAATTTACTATTTTTAGCTAGTTCTACATACTTAAACTTGAATATTTTATTAAATTCGTTATTTATGTTATTAGACAATGTGTTATATAGTTTTATTGGATCTCTTTGTTGTAATGTTAACTGCGTTTGCATTTCCGAGTGGATTTTTTCTTTAAAAGTTGAAATCTTATTTTTAGTTATTGGTCTACATTTTATTATTTGTTTTTTCTTAGTGATTGAATTATACAACGAAATTTTTTGTCCGCAGTGGTCTGACTTCAACTTACTGAATATCTCTTTATTTAAAATCTCACAATTGCAAAAGATATTATCTAAACAAGTAGCTGTAGTTTCAGTTATTCTGGTTGGCTCATTGAATAATGGATTTAAATTAAAGCATTTAAACAAACTTAGTAGCCTAGTAGCCATAGTACTATCTGATAAAATGTCTACGTTGAAGTCGCCACATATCACTAATCCTTTTCTAGAAACACATAACCGTTTAAGTACATCCTCCAATGTATCTTCAAAAATAGTAAAATCACCAGAGGGGGGTCGATACGCGCAAACTATAACAAACCGCTCCAGTTCCACACAGGCCAGTTCAATAGTGCGCTCAATAGAAAGACTAACAATGTCTTTACGATCTTTACAAGACATATTGTTGTGCACTAATATTATTGATCCACCATGAATTGCAGTCTCTCTACAGAATGCACTTGACAATTTATAATTACCTATACTGACAAGATTTTGAGTGCTTGGTAACCAATGTTCCGTTATACATAAAACATGTATATTACAGTATTTTATAAATAATTCTATTTCTAATCGAATCTTAAAGCAATAAATCGAAGCGCCATCTATGAATACAACTTAGCACTTTTTAAAAATCTATCTAGCAATAAAACGAATGTTCTATCTTACTCCTCACGCCATCTATGAATACAACTTAGCATTTTTACTGTCTGTATAATCGGCTGGTCGATCTACAGAATGAAAGAATGAAATTATTATTTTTTGTTGATAAATTCTTTGAAAATATTTAAAAGAGCATTTGAAAGTATTTAAAAACAGTAAAAAATAAAACTAAAAAAATAAAACTAAAAAAAATAAAACTAAAAAAAAAGAAATATTCTGAGACGCGAACCTGCGCATCATCATGGCATCAGCATTGTGTGTCTACGTCCTGACCATTGGGCTACGGACAACTTAAATTGAAATACGAAATTAGCGGTTATATTATCTTACCTGTCGTTTTTCCGTTGCATCCGGTTTCAAATCACTAACGGTTCTAAAGAAGTTTCACTTCAATAAAAATCGCTATCAAATTTCCCACCAAAAACGTCACGTGACGTCACTAAACTATATTCAATACTATCTGTCTACTAAGTTTGTTGAATTTCCATTTAAAATTGTTCCAATGACGTCATATTCTCAAAATGGCGTTTGAGATCACGTGACAGTGAGTACAATTTTTAACATTTTAAATTATTGATATTTAATTTATTGTAATTGATTTCAATAAAAGAATCATATACTAGGCATTTAAATGTTATCACTAATATTTTAGACATAAATTTATATTAATTTATAATTAGTGTCAACATCCCGATCACAACATTTTTGAAAGACGTATCCATCGATACCCCACACCATGGGATAGACAAGTAAAAACTGAATATCTACTTTTTTCAAGATTTTATTCAATACTAATTCAGACAGAATTCAATACTATTTGTCGTTGAGCTAAGCTGCAGATGGATGGACGGATGGACGGACATAACGACGATAAAGTCGAAAGGCTAGCTATGATTTGCCAAGTGCAAGTACAGGTGATTTTCGTCCAATTCGCAGATTTGTTCAAATCTATTTTAGTCCTATTTTTTATTGGTCTTGAGTATAATAATTAATTAGGGCTTAATTTAAGTGATCATTAAAACTTCTGAACGTCTAAACACTGGATTTTGTGTCTAATAGGTAATATTCAGATGGTGTTTTTTCAATATATATTTAAACAGATCCGGCTTGGCACTTCCAATAAAGTAAAAATCAGATTTCCAAATATGAGTAAAAATACAAAACATCACAAATGTCAACGGAGCGTCCATTTGGAGAGCGATAGTTCTTTTTACATGCTTTTTCGATGCGCTGTAAATGAAAATTTAAGTAAACAAAAATTAGATTCAGAGAAATATTTGAAACAAGTTTCAGCACTTTCAGTACCGACCAGCTCGTTTCATTTATTTCGGCCGCACCAAAAATTTACATGTTATTTAGCTGCCAGTATATCAAAGTAAAATGTAGTCTAAGTCATTTTCCGGCACATTGGTGCACTCCACTTGCGACCTCATAGTCTGACCTACAAACATATATCCGCGTTTAATTCGTTCAATAATTTCGCTTAACATGTCAAGTATCATCACGCCGTACGTATTTCGCAACATTTGACCTCGATATTAAGCATATAGTGAATAAATTATAACAATATGATTTTGTGAAGATACCGAAAAGTTTTCTGTTTCCATAAGGCAGCATTGTAACTCGCTTCGAGGAGAGGGGCGTTCCGAAGCCCTCTGTTTTGCGCGGCGCGTAATAAGTTGCCTGGCCGAGCTTATAAATGGTTTAGAAAGAACATACCTTTCTCATTTTTTTAATTGAATAACATAAAGTATCAATTGATATGTATATTTTTTATAATAAAGGTAAAGTGTTTTCATACTTACAATTATATATTATAGTAATTAATACGTAAAGAGAAAACTGGGTGTAAATGTTCTTTCTTGTAACTGTGTGGGTGTAAATCTTCTTTACGCACGTAGGTGTATTACATTTGCCTAGTTAACGTTTACATGGATGAAGTGCAGGAACCTAAAATTTATGTAATAATTATTTAATTATGTATGTAATATAATATTTATTAGAGTAAGATTTAAGTTACTCTTTGTCAAAATGAATTACGGTCTAATTTAAATTGCAGAGCTGTCACTACTTAAAATAAACATGTAAATAGGCAGGTCGAAATCCACTAAAAGCCTTTAACATTATTTTACCTGTAATTGAGATTTAACCATGTTTTATTGGCAATCATTTACAAGTGCCGGATCTTTTTATAACAACAGTGCTCAACAACTCAAGTGGTAATGTTATAGTCGTGTTTACTAAATACGCTAAAAGTTAATTATATCGACTAGCTATTCTAAATTCTATTGTTAATTTGTAACCACGAGACTAGAAACCGTTAGTAAAATTAATTATGTTCTATAATATGTATTAAATATCTTTATAGTTAAATTTGAAAAAAGTGCGTATTGTTGCACTTTTGTATATTTAGAAATTAGATTTCAAGTTCAATTTCCAAACAATTTATTCATTTAGGTATAAGTTTTTACATTAATCACGAAATTTTTTGCCATTACCTCTTTAAAAAAAATTTAAACAGTAGAAAAAATACATTTTTAATTTATTTAATACAGAAAATGCTTCAGTAACAGCTATCCCCTAATCAGTGCCTATCTTTACAGGTATCTTTGCTCAGGATACTAACCCAGTCGCAATCGTATACCTACTAATAGTAGAACTAATTAGGGTTCCGAATCCATAACTTTGGCAAGCCAAGACTAGGTTTTTGACTGTAGTAGAGACTTACGAGCATTGCAAAGCATATCGTATTACTTTGCAAGTTTCTTGTGAAGCGTAGTAAATTTTTAATTCACTAAACTTTGTAAACATTCTGAGTAGCGAATTGCACATTTATTACAAATTTCCTAATGCCTATGAGTATTTTAAGGCGATACCAGATAACACGATATGTGTGAATTCACCTATGACTAGGAGGAAGTTGATTTCAACAGTATAATAACACTGAAGCCGTAATGACGATAGTATGCGTGTAGTATAATTCATTCATTCACATATTTCACATTCGGCATCGGCGCAAAGCTTCACATATTTCGAAGTTCGTAATCTATATTCTATATCTATTTAAATAAATCACAAAAAATATTTGTACTCATCCTCTATAGACTTTGAAACCATCCAACCAATATCCCCGACTTTTGCTACCAATGCTAACGTTTATCAAGAGTTTATATTTCCGTTCTTTTTGCTCCTCCCTCAAAGGTCCCTGGCGCCCTGGGCCGTCGCCTCACCGCGAACCCCCTAACGCCGGCAGTGCTGTCAACACAAAAACACTGATCTGTCATTGACGTCATAAATTTTTTAAAGTAGTTCTGTTCTCGGTCTGGGTGTGAATGTCCTTGTCTTGTGTGTTGTCCATGGCACCCACGACACAGAGAATCCTAGTGTGGGGCTATGAGTGTGAAGCGTTATTTATTTATTTATTTTTGAGAAAAAAATTAACTGTTTATTTACAGGGACTTCAATCTTATGTAGAATATAAAATTAATTGTTATAAATCTAGTTTTGATGTATTTATAAAATATTGCTCCGTCCGCGCGAGTCCCTTGTCATGTTCCTTAAAAACGATAGTATTTTGAAAACTACATGTAATTTCAATTGATTTTTAGTCAATTATCATTTTACGGTTTATTTTTAATTAGTTTTATAATATTTTAATAGGAGTTTTATCTATATCTATACTAATAATAAAGAGGAAAGATTTGATTGTTTGCATTGAATAGGCTCCGAAACTACTGAACTGATTTGAAAAATTCTTACACTGTTGGAAAACTACACTATCTCCGAGTAACATAGGCTATATTATATTTTCAAAAAAATTAGGGATCCTTAATAAAACTCCAATAGTGTAACCCAAGGTGTAAAAAATAAAGAAAACCGAAGCAAAGCGAGGGCGGTTTACTCGTTTTTAATAAAAAGAAAAATAATTTGACTGGACAACATTTGTATGGGCTGAGAACAACTTTACACAGAAATGCCCTTTGAAATTTCATACTGAGATCAGTCTGTATTTGCCTCAGTTAGCCTTCAGAAGACGACGCTTTTAACCTACTTTCTTGGAGGACAATTCTATATTTTATCCCTTAGAAAATATTTAAAACTATTAGTTGCCCACTCCAGCTTTAGCATACAGACAAGTTCCTATCAGTATTTCAAATCGTTGGGCATTTTTAACCGACTTCAAAAAAAGAGGGGATGTATTTACTAAAAGCGTATTTAATATTATTAGTATAATATGTAAGTATGTAAATATAGTATGTATGTATTGGTTTATATGTATGTATACATAGTTATGTATGTACGTATATTTTGCTATATGTATTTATATGTAAGTAGTATTTAATTATGTGGTACGCACTGAGTTTGCCTCATTAAATCTCTATTCCACTTATGGGCCTACTGGAAGAGATTTCTTAATAGGAATAAGTAGTGCCCTTGTACAAACTGTCTCTTAAATTATTTATCCTGTAAATGTTTTTGTGTGTACAAAATAAATAAATAAATAAAAATAAATAAAATAATAATTTACATTAAACTACATTATTTTATCTCACAGCAAAAATAATATCATCGATCATTACCTACGCTTCTAAGCTCTGTAGTAAGCTTAGTTCTGTTAGCTGAAGCATACACGTGCGAGGGTTACACCGACTGTTTGTGCAATTCTTGTTTGCAATGTAACTCCTGGGTGGCCTTTACATTTTTACATGTTAACGCAACACTCGGTCAACTCACGTTCATGGCAATGAAAAATCACTCTTATTATTTGTATACGAAAGGGCTAAGGGCTAAAAAGCCTGATAATATTATCGGAAACAGCACAGTCGCCGCTAATTCGGTCGTCTCGAGTACCTACAATACAATGGACTTATTTCACGACCCGATTAACATTGTTGCAATTTTAATTGCCAATGTTTTTGATAGATAGGAGACGGTATTAATCGAATATATTTTTCAAAGGTACCACGCGATGCATGACCTCCACTTTGCACTATATACATTTAAAGATGGTCGTATTGCATAAAAATAACTTACTGATTTAAGGGAAGAATATTATTTTAGTAAGAAAATATTAGAAAACCGGGCAAGTGTGTGTCAGGCTACGCGCAATGTAGAGTTCCGATGTAGTAGTAAGTTTATCGACTATTGCTCATTAACTACTTATGCTAACACAGCTGTGATAGTTTTGTTTGTATACTCATCATATAAACTATTTTTGAGAATTTTTTCACTTGTCCAACTCCAACCGTTTAGCCAACAGGGGGGAGGGACACTTAACTCTAACTTGACCCCTAATTCCAAAAATGGTCTTAGAAGACTCATAATATTTTTGAAAGTCCTTTTCAACGATACCCCACACTAAAGGGTATGCGATGAATAAAAAAATATCCTTACGTTACCTGTAGGGGAGGTATCCTGACATTTTTTTTTCAATTTTCATTCTATGATTCTGGAGTTTTAGTATATATAAAAAATTTATTTGGAATTTTTAGAAAAAAGTCATATATATTTTGTAATTCTTCCACCGACGTTATTCTTACTGTTTTGAAATCCTTATTTTATCATCTATATTGTTATATATTGTTCTATATTGTTTAGCATATAAACAACAACTTTTCTAAAAATTTTAACTTTAAACTGTTCTCCTGTAAAGTTAACTCAATGTCGCTTAGTCAATTTATCCTTTCAAGCGTCGGTATGTATGCCAAATTACAGTTTTCTAGCACTAAGGATCTCGGCGCTTTGTTTCGGACAGACGGATAACGTTTCCGAGTATTCTTCGGAACCCTGAAAAATGTTTAAAAGGAAATACCTACTGAAGTTGGTTTGCTTTAGATATCTAAGTGCATACAATGATATTATAAGTGCATAATAGTTTCCGAGCGATCTCGTTATGAATAACAACATTTTTGCTGACTCCACAAACATCTAATGAGCTCACACAATACGCACGGATGCAAAGTCATCTGTGTTTAACTGGTACACGCCCTTGTTACTTGAACTTATTTTGTTATGTTATTATCACATTAACCGATAATTGAGCAAACATAATAACAGTCGGAGGATTTAGCTATACAAAATTGTAATCAAAATAGTGTTGTAGATTCTATAAAATCAGCCAAGTAACAAATTAATAATAATAAATGTGTTAAATAATAAACACATTTTTATGGCTTTATGTAGGTAACACCGTTTGTGGGTAAAAGGAAGTAAATTGATGAAATTGAAGAAAGTTAATGATTTTTATGCGAAACTTCGTCCGTAATTAAATAATTCCCGATAGACTTTTGTAATACACCATCCTTTTATAAACATGTCGATGTGTTTATAATTAAAGACACCATTTTGGTTTGTAAAATGTGTTCTCATCTCTCATTCCGTCATACTGACAAATAATTTTTTCGTTTGTGGGGAGAATCTAAACACATTATTAAGACCTAAATGTCTCTATTCAGCTAAGTGCAGTTATTCGCACATGATTTCTATTTACTCAATCCATTGAGGCGGCCGAGACTCAAAAATTCTCGCGACTCGCGACTGGCAGAGTATGCGAGTCGGCAGCGTGCGACCGGACATCTATATCGTTCGATTTTTAGCCGATTCTTATTTAATAAACAACGTTCCAGAGTCTGTCGTGTAAAGGCAGACACTAAGTTAAAAAAATTTAAGGATAAATTATAATTTAATGCTGAATCTAATTTATGTTAACTACTAATTATTTTTTAATCGTCTTCAAAAAAAGGAGGAGGTTCTCAATATGTTTGTTACCTCAGAACTTTAAATGGGTGAACTGATATGGATGATTCTTTTTTTAGTCGAAAGCTGGTGCTTGTCATGTAATCCCACTTAATTTTGAGCGAGATCTGATAATGGAATCCATGAGAAAAGCTTATAAGTCTTAAGTGCGACAAATGGACGAGTAACTCAATATAACGCCAACCGATTTCGATGATTATTTTTTACTTCATTCAAAGTCGGTTTTGTTTTTACTTATTAAAATTTTATAAGACGAACACACCTATGTAATCCCAGGCAAATTAGCTGCATCAAACTATGTGAAGATTTTCTAGATAATTTAAAATTTTTCCTTGTCAATACTTAGTGTTATTTAATGCTCATAGTGTGGCGTTAAAAATTAATTAATGCTCTCGTGACACTGGAGATCATTATGATGTGGTCACACAATCAATAATTATTTTCCTATTTTTTTATCTTTCCTGAATATAAGATACATTGTTTTTTTATCCTGATGAATTTTGTACATTTTAGTGCATATTTTTAACATGCATATTTTTTAGGGTTCCGAACGAAAAAACTGTGTCGAATGAAAAATCACACGTGTGTTTGAGCGACCGCTATTTACAGCCAATTTTCTCCGAAACTACTGGACCAACCAAATGAGTTGTAATTTAGTACTCATGTGCTTTTTGTGACCCCAAGATGAAGGTACAAAGAAAAAAAACTAATTTTGAAAAAAATTAATGAAATCAAAATTAAAAAAAATCTGTTTTGCAAACTGTATCATATGGCATGCCAAATGAAAATGTTATAGTTCTACAATGGACAGTTTTAAAATTATTCAAGAAAGAACGAAAATTGAAGACGAAAATTGACCGTTTGCCCCCTTATCTCCGTAACTACTGAGGCTAGAATTTTGAGAAAATTAAGAAAATATTTGTTTACTATTACAGAAAAACCTATAAGAAGTCTATGGTCAAAAAAGGGCAATAATGAATAAAATAGGAAAATAACTGTAAATACATAATCAATGTACGGTATCCTCTCCAAGCGAGCTCGCACTTGTCAAGTTTATTTATAAATTATAATAGCTTCTATTACTTAATAGTAGGGTATACCGTGGGATATTGTAAGTACACATCGCAGTGTTGACTTATTTTTAAAAGTAACCTCTAGTTACGTCGCGACCAATCAATCAATTCGACTCTATTTATTATTTTATGTAATCTACAATCAACTTTATGAACAAATTACCTATCGTCGCCAATTAACAGTATTTTAAACATAACAAAGTCAAATCATTATCTCAGAGGTATCTTTATCGATACTGAGACCTATTCCTTAGTAACAAATAACAAATATTATCTTAATTGACTACTTCGATGTATCTGAATAATTTAATTTCCAATGTAGAAAGTGCATTAAAGTTTGTTTTTATTGATTACATTATCTTTGTCATTGAGATGTTATTAGCCTGATATCAAATTGAAACAAATACTTGACCAAAATATTACCTCTGGTTACATAACTTTCAACGGATCAACTTTAAATGATGTGTCGACGTGGTCGACGCACAAAACCGTTGGGTTGAATGCATATCTAATACCTTTAAACGAGCAATTCTTGTATATATATATATGTAATTGGAATCTCGGAATCGGCTCCAACGATTTTCATGAAATTTAGTATATAGGGGGTTTCGGGGGCGATAAATCGATCTAGCTAGGATTCATTTTTAGAAAATGTCGTTTTATCGGTGTTTTCAGGCAATGATAAACTTCTACAATATAGTCTTCCTGACATCTATTGGCAAGTAGCAATACTAATGCTACTTCAGTAAATGGCGTTGTTAATCTTATACCTTTAAACGAGCAATTCTTGTATATATATATGTAATTGGAATCTCGGAATCGGCTCCAACGATTTTCATGAAATTTAGTATATAGGGGGTTTCGGGGGCGATAAATCGATCTAGCTAGGATTCATTTTTAGAAAATGTCGTTTTATCGGTGTTTTCAGGCAATGATAAACTTCTACAATATAGTCTTCCTGACATCTATTGGCAAGTAGCAATACTAATGCTACTTCAGTAAATGGCGTTGTTAAGCAACACTAAACCGAGCAAAGCTCGGTCATCCGGGTACTGTATCCTAAAAACAATGCTAAATTGTACACTATTGTACCTACTGTATTGTATTGAATTACAGTTAGTACCACAGGTTACGTACGTTGGGCATGGACATGCGACCACGGTGTACTGTATTTTGTGATAAATTCATAGACTTGTCTAATTTAATTAACGAAATAAACGGAATTTAACTGATAGTTAAAATATTATAATAATGCTTCAATATTTGAATATTGCAATATATGCAATTGACTACACATTACAAAATAGTAAATAATAGGTATTCTTTCATTCTTTCATTTCATTCCCATTAAAATTTCACAGGCCTGTTTGGGATAAAATAAACAAGATTTGATTGGTTTAAGAATGGGTCCGGACTGTTAATCCTTCTATGGTGTAGTTGTTCAGTAGGTATTACTTTTAACAACATTCTAAACTTCTGGTATTATTTTTTCTTTTTAGTTTTTTTACGCAGTCGGGTTTTTGTTTTTTTTTAAACTAATTCTTAAGTAATTTTAAATAACTGCGGATTACTGCTACATTTCACGTAACTGTTCTCCTCGCTAATTTAACTTACTATTAAATATGGCAGCGAAATAACTCTAAATGAAATGCACTATAATTTACTTTGAATGAACGTAAAATTTATCTTAACCGCCTCCTTAAATGTCTTCTTAATAATCTATTTGAAAGTAAATTAATAATAAATATATTTTTTTTTTGTGGTACTTACAATAAGTAAAATTGTCCTCCCCGAGTTTTATTTCGTTCATTTGCTGCAACTAACAGAGTAGATAAGCTCTCTCGCTTTAATAGATCCCTTTTATTAAAATCCTTTCACATGGAGTGTTGGACGTTCGGCTGTTTCCGATCAGATTTCAGGAATAGTTTCCAATGAATTCCTGACGTGTATGCATGAATACGTATGACATTTTTCTTTTATGAAACGTGTATTTCAATGCTCTAAAAGGATTTCTCGTATATTCGTGTTTATATCGAATAACACTGTAACCCTGTACGTACAGATTACAATATACAAGTAATATAGTGCTGTTAAGTGCTAATATATATAACTTAAAATAAATATAACTTAAAGTTATACTTATTTACTGTTTACTAATGTTATGAATAGTATGTAATGTAGATATTATTATAATGTATATAAGAAAATTTTAAGACTTTTAAAAATAAATACATAGGTACAGTTACTACTCAAAAATGTACAATTAAAATTTCTGAATCAGACTTTTGAAAATTAGGGTTTCATTTAATATAATTATTGTATCTGGAGGTACCTACATAGGTACAGTATAATAAATAATCAAAATATTAGGTTCAGGAACTACGGAAATGAAGCTGAAAAACCTTGATTTCATTTATTTACTGGGTAAGGCACGTATAAAATTAGGTATATGATTAATTACAAAAAAAAACATTTTATTTATTTGTGGCTAATATTAATTGGTGTCTACATTTTTCATTAAAAATCTATTAATTTTGGTTGAAATGCAATATTTCCGTTTATTAATAATAATATTACTATTAAGGCTTTACACTCATAGACGCTCACTAGGATTCCCTGTGCCGTGGGTGCCATGGTAAATACATAGAGACAAGAACACAACTCAGACCGAAAATAGGAATTCAAACTCATCATTCAAAGAACAATGCCCAAAAATTATTTTTCATTTTTGTTAGCGTCTTATTACCCAGCGTAAAATAATTTTATTAATAAGTGATGAATTGACTATAATAACAATGATGTCAACAATGTCCATTTTTATTCGGGCACTCACTTCGATACATAGCTTGTATCAAGCAAGATATAGGGAGACTTCTAGCCAATATTACAGACAGAGTTTCGTTATAAATGTTGGTATGACAAATGTAATGATGTCAAATTTCCATTTCCGGTTGTCAATTTAAAAAAAGTCAGAATAAAATAATGGTAAAAATTACAGGCGGCCATAAGTCTCCCCTACTCTATGACTCAATGGTTATAAGAATTCAATCTCAAAATACTTTGGTTCTGGGGTGTGTCTGCTGAAAATTCTTATATATCTAAACTCAGAAATTAAAGCGACGATTTTTAGATTTTTTTATTTTAAGACGCTAAAGTTGAAAATAAAATAAAACGATGTATGGCAGTTGGGCATTGTTCTTTCCGCCTCACTGAGAATCGAACTGATCGAATCATCATCTTAATTATGTATCGAATTTCAATATCCACCCCTTTTTAGGGTTCCGAAGTTAAATCGGAACCCTTGTAATTTCGTCATGTCCGACCGTCTGTCCGTCCGTCTGTCTGAAGCAAAGCGCCGAGACCCTTATTGCTAGAAACCTGTAATTTGGCACGGATATACATATTTATTAAAACTTCAGAATCGTAGAATAAAATATTGAAAAATATTTTTTGTCAGGGTACCTCCTTTACAGGTAACGTGAGGATGAATTTTTTGTCGCGTACCCGCCGCGTGTGGGGTATCGTTGAAAAGGTCTTTCAGAAATATTGTAGGTATTTTAAGGCCATTTTTGGAATTAGTGCGAAATATTTGGATTTAAACTGATAATTTTAGTTAGAGTCAAGTGCGTCCCTCCCGCCGGCTTAACGATTGTAGTTAGACGTGTAAAAAACTTCTCAAAAATAGATTATATCATGAATTTACCGGGAAAACTATTACAGTTATGTTAGCATAAGTGGTTAGTGAGTATTGAGTAATAATCGATAAACTTACTACTTCGGAACCCTATATTGCGCGGGCCCGCCACGCACTTGCCTGGTTTTCAAACTCTTTTTAACATTTTATTGCCGCCGTAACGTGTTTTATTCCACTTTTCAATATCCGTCCCTCTTTCAAATTCTTTTTCAACATTTTGTTTTCGCCGTTACGTGTTATATTTCACTCAGCTAGGGTTGCCTGCCGTCCGGATAAAGCCGGACATAGTTAGGCTTATTGTCTCTTCGGATATACTTAGAAAGAAAGAAAGAAAGAAAGAAAGAAAAGCATTTCTTTCACCTTAAATTCTAAAAATTAAACAAGTGAACAATATAATACTTAAATGTAAGATGAAAAGGGGTCACTCTCAGCATTATGGTCGCGGAAAAACCACGGCCGCTGGTTTTCAGAGTGACCCTCAAATTGTGCAGTTTGGATGATTGAGGGCAATACATATTACAAAACAATATCCGACTCACAAACAAAAATCAACATACAACTTATAATATTAAAATAAACTAATACAACTTAATTTAAAGAAATGAAATGAACTCGATTGTCATAATCAATACCACGAATACACGAACTATTCCACATAATATGCGGGTGTGTGCCTGTGTCTCTCTGTAGTTAGGCTATTTCTTCTCTCTTTCTTGGCCGGCAACGCATCAGTGATACCTTTGGTGTTGCTGATGTCCATGGGCGACGATAGCCACTTACCATTGTATGTGGATCGTCTGCTCGTTTGCCGATTATGTCCATAAAAAATAATTGGTGAAGAAGATTTTTTTTGTTAAATAATATAATACTTATGGTAAACGATCAAAATGCAATATTTTATCTTATTAATACTAAGATACAAAATGGTTAATAGATTATTGTATCTAGCCTTTTTACCCAAATGTCCAGCCAAACTGGCTGGCCTGCGGACCTATTAAGAACTTTTAAAAACCATTCATGTTCCAGGCAATTCATTTCTCGGGCTTTAAACGACTTATGATTGGCTAAAAAGTGTCACGTGACCGCTTTCGTAACACGAATTTGACGTTTACACTGGAACTTTGCTGGAATTAAGAGTTCATAATAGACCGCCTGTCCGGCTATTCGGTTTGTCGACCTGGCCACCCTACACTCAACGTGCAACCTGGCACTTAAAACAAATAAATAAGTACTGCGTTACGGGCGGGTATTCTAGGAATTTTCATCTGATGAAAATTCTCCATTTCTGTCCGAGAGTGTAAGCATAGAGTTCAATTTAGTTCCGCTCTTACATGTTTTTTTCACAAAATATTGAATTTTTGCAGCAAAAGTTTTGAGAGATACGTTCACTATTGTTTATTATTGAACGGTTTTATTTAGCTTGACCTGTTTATTGGTTTGTTTGGGTCAAATCTTGCAATAATTAGGCCCACTTCCCACTTCCACTTAAACTAAAAAGTTGTTTTACATAATATTGCTTTAATTCTGATGACAATGCATTTTAGTGATAAGCATGACCCGAGTTAACAGAATAGTCCTAAATTATTTTCTTTAGTATCCACGATAAAACCACGGTTTTATTTAGTTTACCATTACCTACCATTTAGTTTTTTAAACTATTAACTTGTTTTTACAAAGAAGGCATATAAAATTATCTCACCATTCGCTTAGTAGGTAAGTACAAAGAGCATACCAAATAGACACGTTGACATTTTCCTATCATTTATAGACAAAGGGCAGTTATAGCCTATAACATAGGTACTTAGCATACACGAAGAGAACACAGCGTGAATAATCTTAAATTAAAGATTAAAAAAAACTGACAGTTTTTTTACACTAAACATAGAGAAGAACCAAAAAAAAAATAGATCAAAATCGGTTCAATCGTTTGGGAGCTACGATGCCACAGACAGACATACAGATATACTGACACGTTAAACTTATAAGTAACACTCCTCTGTTTGCGTCGGGGGTTAAAAAGGGTATCAGGCCGGACTTACAGAATCTGAAGTTCATCAGGTTGGGAAATGAGTTACGAACTTGTGACATGATTTTCAATAATTAAACTTGTTTATCGTGCGGACTCTATCACGGAATATTAGGGAATCACGGAAATATCACAGAATCCCTGAGGTACCTACAGTACAACCCGCGTTAGAGAGTCTACTGTTGTTTACTCACTGGGAGTGGAGTTGAACTGGGCCTGGAGACAGTTTCAGTGGACTCAGAATCTGGAGCGGAGGCGGCGCGGTGCGGGGAGGTCTGTAGTATTGTATTCCTTACTTTAACACTACAGAGACCGGAGTAACAGCGACCAAAAAATACGCCACTTTCATCCGACGGTTTTTTAAATATAATGTTCAGTACACACCTGTTAGAAACCGTCTCCATACCGCCTCCGTACCGCACCGCCTCCACTCAAACCGGTGACAATGGCAATGCGTACAACATAGAACTTCAGCATTCTTAGACCTTCATTTTTGCAGGAAGGATGTTGCCAAGCATAAAGCAATTGTAAAATCATTCAAGTATTGTAATGAGTGTTTCAATATAACTCATGTTTGTTTTTAAAAGGTCGCTCGTATCACTAAGTACTTATAATTATAATTGAACTTACGTAACATACAGTCATGCCGAAATAATGTTTCAAACTAATTAGAGTACGCTGTAGCTAACTGATTACTTAATTATACATGTATTATTCGAATCTGAGGAATTTCTTTAGGCTTTTCTTCTGCTCCATGACAAAGCACCTTCCGAAAAGCCAAAAAATGACGTGCATAAGTGTATCAGTGATGCTTATATGAATACAATATTTTGACTTTGATTTTGAATCGTAAATAAATCATATATATAAAATTCTCATGTCACAATGTTAGTTACCATACTCCTACGAAATGGCTTGACCGATTTTTATGAAATTTTATATGCATATTCAGTAGGTCTGAGAATCGGCTATTATCTATTTTTCATACCCCTTAGTGTAGTGGGTTGTCCACACCTAACATTTTATTTTTATTTTTTGGACAATTTTTTTTATTTTTTATAATATGGCATTGAAAATACATACAACCCTAAATTTTCACCCTTCTAACACCAACCCCTATTTTTTAATATGATTGTTAGGCGATACGAAGTTCGCCCGGTCAGCTAGTATTTGTATAAAAATACTTATACATTCATACTCACTGGTATTTTATATCGCAGGTGATATGGATAATTAGATCACCCTGTAGGCCGCAACCCGAGAATTATTATTATTTGATTCAATCTGAGAATCAAACGTGGCCACTTCTATTTAAGCTGAGTCATTATCACGTCACTACCAACTAGGCTTCAATTTTTTTTACTTCAATTTTTTTAATTTTTTTAAACATATTTTTGACAATAAATTCAAAACAATATTCTCATTTAATACCAACTGTGTTTTATATTATAAAGTATTTATTAGACAGTGCCCACCACTAATAGGCATGATGACAATAAGTAAAAATCACAAAAATTTTGTAGGTATTTATTTAATGAAACCCTATTAGTGGATTGCAAAACATTTATTTGTACTATTATGAGCGAGATTAATATTTTGATAAAATAAAAATACAAAATACGGCAAGCTGCCATGATGTCTTGAACGCCAATCAGTCTCAATCAGGGCGAATTACGTCACGCTTAAGTAAACAAACGAATAATACCTACTATACTGACAATGACATCTTGTTACTTTATTTAGACGTGACGTCACAAGCGACGCTATGACACTTTGAGGTGTTTTGCATTTGGTGCGAATTTTAAACTTTAAAATTAAAGTGTATTTATTTTATACTTACTAAACCTTTATTTTTTGCGGAAATATGATACAGGTTGTAGGTAATTATAATATATTTCCCAACAATATAGAACCGTATTTCAAAATCTGTCATCGTGCCCATTGTGTTCTAGTAATAAGTTGTAAAATAAGAAATTACGAGAATTCCGTTCGAATTGTCGGGAATGCCATAAAACTCATGACAACAGCATTCTTGTGATGAAATGTGATTTAAGTATTATAAACTGGATGATTATTTTATCGGCATTCCTTGCACAAAAATTAATTATAGGTACCTATAATAGTAACAGCATTAATAAAAAATAATAAGAAATATATACAAAGTGATTTGTTTATTATTTTGGTTTTTATATCATTTTCTTATGTTAAAAAATATATCCTATTAATATTATAAATGTGAGTTTATGAAGATGTTTGGATGTTTGTTCCTCAATCACGCCACAACTATTTGGATTAACTTATTAACTTATAGGCTATATTATAACTGGATTAACTTATAGGCTACTTTTTATCTCGAAAAACTGATCTCTACCGTGGGAGAAGCCTCGGACAAAAGCTAGTGAAATATAATTCGAGACGTTGAGACTACTGGAAATAGAAGTGCCTACTCACAAAGTAGCTAAAGAGTCTTATATCATGAATGATACAATTTTGTTGACGTAGGATACTCTCTTTGTTCGAATACACTTTCGATATCATGTTACGGTTTTCTGTACGCCATCAAAGCACATAAATGCATCTAGGAACACAGATAAACGTATGAATAAACTGACTAACTGCTGACTGCATTATCTTGTTACATGTGTGAAGCACAGTTGTATTATGGCACAAATGTAGAATAAGGCTTCCCGCCCACGTCAGACTTTTTGTAGGACCGATAATCGGGCCGATTTTTCCTACGATTGTTATAACCGATTTTGTGGCCGACTCGCTATTCGACCACGACCGACTGTCTGTGAGTCGGTGAGAACGCATACATTTCCGAACGTTCCATTTTTCACCGATATCGGTCGGAATGCACCGATTTTATTTCTGACCGACTTTTTGTAGGACGTGTGCGTTGCACCATTGCTATCAGTACGTTCTATTTTTCTCCTACAAAAAATCGGTCACCGATTATCGGACGTGGGCGGGAAGCCTTAACTGTAGTGTGGGTGTCGTACACGAATGTATGTAGAAATATGTAAACGTTTTGAATATCACTTTTAAAGATGCTTATTATACTGCGATTTTTTTTAAACTTCCTACTATTCGTCCCACTGATCCTACTAATATTATACTCGTAATTATGAAAGTTTTTTATAGTCAAAGTCAAAGTCAAAGTCAAAATATTTTATTCATGTAGGTATCATTGATACACTTATACACGTCATTTTTTGGCTTTTCAGAAGGTGCTTTTCCGTGGCGGAGAAGAAAAGCCTAAAGAAACTCCTTTAAAATGTTTGTTACCTCTGACGCAATAACAGCTGAACGGATTTTCATGAAATACAGACAGGTAGCCCATGAACTATAATAAAACATGGGGTACTTATTGTACCACAAAACGTAGGAAAAGTCGCGGGCCGAGCGCTGGTTCCCATGAACAAGATACAGTACAATAATTCTTGACAAAAAAATAACCGACTTCAAAATTATAACTAACTCAAAAACTACTCGTTAGATCTCACTCAAAAAGTGGGACCACATGACAAGCACCAGCTTTCGATTAAAAAAAAAGAATCATCAAAATCGGTTCAAAGGTCCGAGGTAAAAAACATAAAAAAATACAGTCGAATTGAATACCTTTTTTGAAGTCGGTTAAAAACCATAAACTCTAGGGGCTATTAACACATAAACACGCTATACAATTATTATCAACATCGAAACACGTTGCGACCTTTTTGCGATATCGTAGAGTGTCTTGTCTTGTCGTGATACTTATTTGTCGTGGTGCGATCCTGATCACATCTATAGCGAGAACCAATTATAGAATTTCGGTTATCCCGCTAAGTAATTTAATAATAATAAAAACCAACTTTTCTTCTACAGGAAAAATATCTATTTCTAAATGTCCATAATGTACAAAAATCAAATTATAAAAACTTAAAAATATAAACGTAGAAAACAGGCAGCATATACAAGGAGGATGAATATTATGTTACAAATAAGAAGTTATAGAAAATAATATAAGATGCCGTACCAATCGCCACACATCTTTAACAAAATACTAACACTAATTAAAAACTTATAATAGGTATTTTCTTTACCAAACTAATAAGAGCGGAAAACACTTGTCTCCTATAAATTGATGGTGGTTTTTTTCTTCTATTGGGAGCTATTAGTTACTATCACCTATGGTTAACTGACTGAGAAATGCATTAGACATTCATCCTGGTTCTCTATCTATTCCACAAGCCTCGTTGAGTTGTTAAGTGGCTCCGTTTAGCACAATTGAGTCTCACTTGTTCTGTTGGACTAGTTTTAAATTAAACATAAATATTTGAATGGCTATTGAGTACTAAACATGGTTTAGGCGCAAAATGTCCTATTCGCGAAATGTCCGGCGGACGCAAAAGGTCCTTTTCGCAGAATGTCCTATTCGCAAAATGTCCTATTCTCAAAATGTCCTATTCGCAAAATGTCCTATTTGTAAAATCCCTATCCACTGAAAACACAAATAAAACACAATCCATATGAGATGATAATAAAGAATTTTAAATATGCACCATACATTAATAGCTGTCAAAACCGGGCAAGTGCGTGTCAGACCATGCGTAATGTAGGGTTCCGAATTAAGTTTTTCGGTACTTATGCTAACTTAGTCGTGGTTCATTACAGCGGACAGGGGCTGCTCTCCCTCCGCGCATGCGTGGTTTACGTTCACTCTAGGGGTAGGACAGACTAGTACCAAGTGGGGTAGGGTTGACTAACAATAAGTCGGTTCTGTAACCAATTATGAAAAATTTAAGTGTAATAAATAAATTTAATAATGTGACAATAACATTAAAATTTAATTAAATAATTAATTCTAATTCTAGATCTCACTTAAATTTAAGTGGGACCACATGACAAGCACCAGCTTTCGATTAAAAAAAGAATCATCAAAATCGGTTCAAAGGTCTGAGGTAACATAAAAAAATACAGTCGAATTGAATACCTCCTTTTTTGAAGTCTTTTTTTAATTAAATGACATAAACATTAAAATTTATTTATTACATATACCTACACGCACACATAAAACCAATGCAGACAACCTCCGCGTGGTGTATTCTGGATAAAGCTAATGATCTGCAGCCAACTTCGATAAATCTACGACAAAGTACGACGGAATGTAAATCACGCGGAAAATTCGATTCACATCGAAAATCAAACAATTCAGTTTTTGCTCCTCGAATCGCTGTAATTCCAAAAATAAGGCTAAAAACGAAAAAAAAAAATTTTTCGTATTTTTTTTAGGCCCTATATCGCAGTCCAATGGTCAAATTGAGGCACCAAAGATATTGCAATCTCCCCAAAATTTTATTTCAGCGCGTTGAATTACTATAAATAATAGGTATAGGTCGAAATAATAGGTATACCAAAAATTCAGATCAATCAGAGGTATGAGCTAAGGAAGTACACCCCTAATTCCTGTATTATCAAATTAATTTAGTTATAATATAGGTATTTATGTATGTCCGTGTATTTGTATGTACATATTCTTGTAATGTAGTATATCTATATCTCATGTTAGCACCTGCCATCAGCTATTTCCACATCCACCCAGGGTTGACTGGTGGACAATGCCATTAGGCATTAAGTTTGCCCTTTGTTTCTTCTTTTTAAGAGGTGACATAAACATGTAAATAAATAAATAAATAAATAATTTTGGTGTACAATAAAGAGGGTTTAGTTGTTGTTGGTTTTGTTGTTGTTACCGTACGTTGATTTTCGTCACTGCACATCACGGTGCTATGACAAGGAATCCTTCAAGAAGACAATAGACCCACTATTCTTTTCATCGAGGGCGGTAACGCAATGGTGACCCCTCCAATGTTGCTAATGTTCATAATCGGCGGTGATCACAGGTGACTCGTCTGCTCGTTTTCCTGCTCAAGGCATAAAAAATTGATTAAAAAACATGTTCTCCCATAGGCACATAATGTATGGGAAAATATGTTTACCAACTGAAAATATATTATACAACAAGTGTGTTCGTATTTTTACCGTTTTCTTTTAAGGAAATATACTTCTTATACATTTTCCTGTAATATTTAAGTAAAGACCTATTTGCTGTATTTTTTCAAAACGTCAGTAGTTTCGGAAGAGGGGAATGGTCAATTTTTGGCTTTAATTTTCGTTCTTTCTTGAATAATTTTAAAACTGTCCATAGTAGAACTATGTATGTATAACAAAAATATAATATATTTGAGATACTTACAACAAGCCCTTTCATTTGGCACACACACGATTCGGTTTGCAAAACTATTTTTGTTTTATTTTGATTTCGTTAATTTTTTTTTCAAAATTCAATTGTTTACTTTATACCTTCGTCTTTGAGTCACAAAAAAGTACACGAGTACCAAATTTCAACTCATTTGCTCCAGTAGTTTTGGAGTAAATTGGTTGGAAAGGGCGGACAGACACACCAGTGATGCTATAAGAATTGAGTTTTTCGTTTTTTCGTACGGAACCCTAAAAAGGAAAAAATAGATTATTTTTCACCCTTCGTTAGATTCTGGTTATAAAAGAGAAAAACCCAAAATCAAAATTGAACAAAGTTGAAGAAATGATAATGATTTTAAGTATACATAGATAGTATAGATACTCTGTTTAAAAGGATTGCCATTATTATTTTAACAGTTTTCTTTAAATAAGTAAACCTATCCTGGAAAAATAGTTGCCAATGGTTTTTAAAAGTATTCTTAGTTTAGTTACCATTGGGAATAAAATTAATAATTACGGGGAACAAAACATAAAATAAACAAAGTATTAAATCGATTTATTAACCTTTAATAAAAACTTCGCACACGTATTTTTCGTACTCGATCGCTATCGTCATTTTACGTGTTAGTAAGTATGGGGATGTTGACAAATATCTGTCTTGTTATATAAACAAACGTATAATGACGTAATAACAGGCACGCGTTGCCGTCTGGGAGAATCTATAGTAGCAATAAATAACTAGAATACCTCCAATATCACTTGAGACACCACAAATACAAACAATTTCATTCGTGAATCGTGACACTTAACACACACGGTTACTGTTATCTTAACAATTTGAAATTTCTCCGTTAAAATGCCCGAAAAACTAGTCGGACCGCAAAGAAAATTTAACGCTCCTTGACCAATTTCTCTTTATATAGAAACAAGAAAAATGACCTGCCAGCGAAGATGTCGCATTTATAAACCAATTCAAAATTTTTCGGTACAAGAATTTTTCTCGAGTGTCACGATGCAGCAAATAAATATCGCCCGTGAATCGGAGAAATGAATCGATCTCGCTCTCATATAGATGATTCCAAAATTTTATCTCTTTCTTCCTAATAGCCGGCTGACAAACATGTATCAGCGGTTAATAGGTGCGTTCATGCAGCTGTTGCGAACAAATCAGCTCCGATATAGCTGACACTGTCAAAAAGCTAACACTTTGCATCGCGGAGCAAGCGCCGAGCGATTTTGTCACTATACGAAGTTAATTCAACAGCAAACAATATTCCTACCATGTGCGGCATATTTTTCAGTACCAGTACTGACCTCATAAAATTATATTATTGCTTTTACAACGCCTGTATTTTTTGCCCTTTTAATCTACGTACGTCTAGTCTTAAATTACAGAATTCCCACATTAATTTATTTTTTCTATACGGCAAATTGGCACTCTTGGCACTAATCTCATGTTTATTATGATTCTCCGCTGATGAAATGTTTTGTTATGATACATACATACATTTTGCAATAAAATCTGTCCGCAAGATATTAAAATTTAAAGTGTACAATTTGTCATTCAGTGATACCAAAAGTATTCAACGTGTAGAGTGTTCAAAACAAAAAGGTATCAAAGTAAAAAAAATAAAAGATTATTTTATAGTGACATTAATATAGGAGTTCTCTTACATCTTAGACCGATTCCTACAAACACATTACGAGGGTCGCCTTGCCGTTCATTCAAGATCGGAGAAAGCATCCTACGTATTTAAAAATAGATATTGTACAGTATTTATTAGCCACCTCTTCAACATTCGATTTAATATTAACATCGGAAAAATATCGAAAGCACGTGCTCGTTCGATGGGTGCTAATTACTTCATTCTATAAAGATTAGTGTATGCCAACATTAATTAACTTATTTTTGATTTTACTGTATGCGTTTAAGAGTTAAAGTATTTTGTTTACGTTATATTTAGTTACGAACGTAGATATTGATAAGGAACGCTCAAGTAATATTATTTACTTCAACAAGTGATTGATATAATTTGTCCAGTAATGTCACACAGTTTATAAATATTATGTAGCTCTGATTGAAATGTTAGTGCGAAACATTTTACATATAATTTTGCTTATACATTATACTTATGGTTCATTAACGCAATCAATGTCATTATAATATTATAATTTTAATTATAATATGATGTATACTTACTTTTCATTAATGTTATATAATTTTTTTCTAGATCCTTTTAAGTTATGTACCTACTTGATTTATTTGAGTTACATTTTTTATTGCTATACATATTTCTGTGTTGAAGTGTAATTCACATTTTTGTCCAATAAATAAAGGTTGACGTAAAACATTCACGACTCTTTTTATTTTATTCATTATTTTATTAACGTGTGTCCATATAACACATTCTTTAAGCGGGTTCTTAAAGCATAAACGTTGATTAAAGATAGTAGATAAGTCGTTTTTAGGATTCCGGTCCTAAGGAGTAGGTACCAACGGGATCCTATTTATAAAACTCTACGTCCGTCCATCCGTCCGTCTGTCTGTCTGTCTGTCCGTCCGTCCGTCCGTCCGTCATAGCATGTGTCACAGGGCTTTTCTCTAGAACCAAAATAGGTAGACACTACTACTACTAGGAAAATAAAAATACCACAACTATATAAAACCATATTTTTAGACGTAAATATTGCACGGTGATACAAAAGACAAACCTCGGTATGCAAATCTGATGCGCATTTGATCAGTCTTATAATATTAATCATATACATTTTTCTATTTAGGAGCTGACCATCCACGCGGTCTCCACCCAAGAGCTGTTGAAGCCTAAAGAAGAGCCGACCTACAGCTTGGCACCGTCTGCCTTGTGCACCGTGGACTGCGCTCATACAGGTTTGTACCTACTGATAATGTGAAGAGTACCCCATCATAATAATGTTAAAGCCGCCTATACATATTTCCGACGCTTGCATAGGGGTCGTTCGGGGTGACTTAATGACTTGCCTGAGGTTGGCATCGCTCGCCACACTCGCCTCATTTCAGAGCCGTATCGGTCTTTGTGCACAAATCAAAGGCAATCGCCTCCACTCGGTTACCAATCCTCACTACCTAAATTCTAACCCGTTAAATATGTAACGGGTTAAAACGGGTATATTAACTGGATGGGTTAAAAATGGTACTATCTATCTAACAGCCTCTTAAAGTCCACTGCTGGATATACTCGTAAGCCTCCAATATTCGATCTGAAACCGATTAAGAGACTTCAGCACCACCCAGGTCTCGATAGAATCGAAGGCTTTTTCATAATCCACATAAGCTACTCGTACCTATATACGTACAGCGGAAGGTTATAGGTACTCTTCAATCTTCTATATCACCTGCCTTAGTATATGTAATATATAATGATCCATGGTGTTATAGCTTTTTTGGAAATCGGCTTGTTCGGGAGGCTGGAAGTCGTCAAGTCTGCGTGCTATGCGATTAGTGAGGACCCTTGGCATTATGAATACTTACTATAAAGCTTATTTTGGAAAGCAACAACCTATAATTGATTGTCCCACAGCTGGGCTCGGGGTCTCCTCTCACAATGTGAGGGGAACAGGCCATAGTCTACCACGCTGGCCAAGTGCAGATTGGTAGACTTCATACACCTATGAGAACATGGAGAACTCTCCAGTGTGCAGGTTTCCTCACGATTTTTTCCTTCACTGAAGCAAGTGATAATTAAAATAAAATTAAAGGTGCGTGCTAGGATTTGAACTCGGGTCCCCCGTTCGGGAGACTAACGTTCTAACCGCTAAGCTATCACTGTTTTTTTTTAATTGAATTTACCTCAACTTAATTGAACTCCTTAAATAAATATTTGTAAGAACCCAAAAAATCAAATACTTGTTCCTTTACACGGCCCGCTTTCCTGTATGTTTTATTTTTTACTGCTTCAAAAAAGAAATTGAGTAACTACCTAGATTAAATTTTACTGTAATGATTTCTGCAAAAAGAATGCGTTCAGTCATTCGAAAATGGTCTAATTAAGTACTAATATCAATACAAACTAATCTACAAATTTATGACATAAACAAAGTAAGATAAAGTAAAATGAAGTGATATTCAGATAACAAGTCACGCAAGCTTTTTGCAAGTTGCCAATGGCGATTAACAATTAGACCAAGGGTTTAGGTTTCAAACGTAGGAGTTAAGAGGGCGTATCAATTATCAGATTGTATTGACTCAAATTACATGAGTCTACGATGAGATATAATTAATAAGACCTTCTGGTTTTTAGTGTTGAACTGTTCTTTGCGATAATTATGTAATGTTGTTCGTAGAAATACCTACAAATAGACAAGAAAGTATTTTATTTTGCCACCTCTGTTAGCTGATTTCCTTTTAATGGTAGCTAATTAATACCTAGATTTCATTGCTGTCAGTAAAACGTTTCAGAAATAAAACACAAGACAAAATAGTTCGTATCGATTATTATAATAATTATGCAATTCAAAATTACATATCATCAAAGATCATCACAGAGATCTTGCCATTATCCACCACGCTGGCCAAATGCTGTGACGTCAGAAAATGAAGTTACTATGTAAAACTCCGTGCTCATTTTTTCTCACGATCATTTTCTTCAACGAAGCAAGTGATATTTAATATACATGTAATATGATAAATAAGTGACATGTGCAGAATTGAAACTCTGCTACGTCGTGCGGGGAACCCACGTTTAAATAAGTTGAGAACTTGAGAATCATTGCTATAACATGCACCTATTGAAATAAATAAATAACGCTACACACTCATAGACAAAACAGTTCATCAAACACGCTAGGATCACCTGTGTTGAGGGTGCCATGGATAACACACAAAGACAAAACACACAGACCAGACCGAGAACAGAAATTCAAACTCATCATTCTTTCTGCCCAGTCCTGGATTTTTCAATAGGCCGTATAGGCCGCGGCCTAGGGGCGGCAGATTTCAGAAAATGATTAATTATTATAGATGATATTGCTATTAAAAAGTGTCGTAAAAAATTGTAATTCTTGTTTTTTACGCACTTTCAAAGTGACTAATACAGTGCCTTCCTTACTATGAATGGAAAATTTAATTTTAGAAAGGTACATGGGGCGGCGGAAATAAATTGGACTACACTCATAAAAAATATAAATCCGGCACTGTTTCGGCCTCTTTGGGAATCGAACCCAGGAAACTTGGCGCGACGACCCGGCATGGTAATCACTGTGCCATACGGGTTGTCAATTTTGCTACTATATTCGCATTTATGGTTGTTCATTATTGCTGGTTGCATAGATTGCCGTGGTTGCATGTCAGCCTATTATTAGGGAAGTTAGCTGTTTCCGCGTTGGGATTTAAGGAGCAATTCTTTTTCGAGTTTCATCCTAATCCCTAAATCCATGGCTTCCGACATTGTACTACTCTTGATGAAGCACACGGTGACTACTTGAGATCAGGCCCATCAGCTCGTTATTATTTACTTATATAAAAATCATCGTTAGGAACGCCTGTTAGCCATAGAATTTTACAAATCGTTTTGTTACTTCTGTTTTGCATAGAAAATAGTTTTAGGTTTCCAACGAAAGAATAAAACTTTATCTGGTCTGGTCTGGTGACGTATAATCGATAATCCTTTTTGCTGTGAGCAAAAATATCACTGGAGGAATTTTGTACTTTGTTTTTTTAGCTGTTCAAACACTGCAGGTATTGAAAAATTTATTTTCGATAGAGTGTAAATTTATGCAAGGTTGAGTAAAAATACGAAACTCGTAAAACTGAGGTTCAAATGGATTTTTCATTTAAAAATGTTATGGTAAAAAAGTAGCAAACTCAGATCCCCTGAACGGGAGAATGGCTTTTTTACCTCTAAAGTAAATATTTTTAACCTGTTTGATTTTTATATAAAAATAACCAAAAAAAAAATCAATATAGCGGAACTATATCGTAATGTTGGCAAGCAACGACGATCCTTTAACGAAGGCTACCAATAAACTTAGCGGTAGCTGACGTAAATCGTCTCTGATTTCGAACTTCAAGGATCCGAGTGCCCCTAAAATAGCTCCAGTTTTTAGTGCACCAGCTCCGAACCGGACGGCTTTAATGACTTAGCAATTTACTCCTCGAATCAAATCGTATTTTCAGTGGTAGCGGTAAAATCTATCAATGAATTTCCGGCACCGCTTGACACATAATACCTACATATCGACAATCAAACTCCGCACTGAATGAACAATGCCTGTTCGGTCGTAAATTATTGGTTCTAAGTTCGTGCCGGCGCGGGCGCGTCTGGAAATGTGCTAAGGCGTAAAGCAAAAAACTCACGGAGCGATAATGCTCAAGTGTGGAGGCGGGACCGCGATTGCTATTAGAACAAAGAATGAAAAAACGCTAGCATTTCACGGTATTCATTTTTCACTTCGATAAACAATTCTTAATTTTTTAAATGTAAATCCCATAGATGAGCAGACGAGTCACGTTAAAGTAAGTGTCATCACATTCGCCTATAGATACACATCATTAACATTTAACACCAAGCATCACCGAACGTTGCCACTTTCCACCCGAAAAAGAAAATTGAAATGTGTGCTGGGACACATAGAAGAAGTGAAACTTCAACGGACAAGTAGAAAAACAAATGGCAACGGACAAGTGGAAAAACGAATCGCAACGTACAAATGGAAAAACGAATCGCAACGTACAAGTGGAAAAACGAATCGCAACGAACAAGTGGAAAAACGAATTGCAACGAACAAGTGGAAAAACGAATCGCAACGAACAAGTGGAAAAACAGGTTAAATAACAGGCAGTCAAATCAAACGGGTTTTCAACAAGTACTAGAATGTTCCATAATTTATCTAAGTATTTTAGGTGTCCCTTAGTCCTCCCTCGACTCAGAGTCACTAACGGTTACTTAAATCGCTCCGTAGTACCAGAATTTGTATGATGATTCTTTACTAAGGAACGATTAAAGTAACCGAAGACTCTGAGTTGAGGCGTTAAAAACGCTTCGTGGGTTCCTTGCCTTTGAGTCGATTACGCACCACGCTCGCTTATAATAAAAGCTTTATTCGAAAACCGTAAAATGACTCCCGTCTAATATATTTCTTAAGTTACAGTGACAGGACTAAAAGTACTACCTACTGTGTTTGTGAATTCTTTTGGAACAATCAGGGGTATAAGTTCAGTTTAATATGTCCACTTAAAATTGTAGTTGACTGTATCGCTAAATATGTCATTATTATACCTACTAATTACTTCCATCCATCCATCCATCCATCCATCCATCAACCTTTGATAAAATACGGAGAGAACGCCTATAGGTCTACAATCATTTACTTCCCGCAACGCAGAACTACTCTTTGGAACTGGAACTACATACATACTATTATTAACCAAAACCTAAATGCCTTAATTTGTTCAATCTTTATTTGTAAATAACAATTTTATTGAATTTGTTTATGTGCTGTAAAATGATTCCAATACATTTTCCTACTCTTCATTCTGAGGGATCCAATGAGGGATAATTCATATTTTTTGCCCCGGCTTGTTAGTTTATTAAAATTTGACATGACGTATTCGGCGGATTCCGACGTACCATAAATTATATTTTAGACTAGGAAATCGCCCTCGCTTCGCTTCGGCAAAATAGTAAAAAAAATATAATATAGCCTATGTCACCCGGGGATAATGTAGCTTCCCAACAGTGAAAGAATTTTTCAAATCGGTTCGGTAGTTTCGGAGCCTATTCAATGCAAACAATCAAATCTTTCCTCTTTATATATTAGTATAGATTACTGTAACTACCCAAGTCCCAATAACTTGTTAGCGCAACGATTCACATTACAACTCTACAAGTACCTACTGACAAGTTGCGTTTTTATATTACTCCGTCTGCACTTGACACGATATAGAAGCGTTTTGTAGGGTTCCGTATACAAAGGGTGCCAACGGGACCTATATAGACCTATATGTGAAATCTATAACGCGTGCTGAGGCTTGCTCTTAAAATAATCCGAAAAAAATAATGGTCCTAAATCAACCTTAACGTTAGCTGCTTTTAAAAAAGACTTTATAATTTTTTCGTATTAAAAAAGTCAGTTATCACAGAGTACTTAATCACTACGTCTTATTTGACTCGACTGTAGTCTGAGCAAAGTCAAAGTCCATTTTATAGATCTTACTTAGTTTCAAAGTTAACAATTCGGATCCCCCAATCTACGTTATTGTACTTTTTTGTTGCTAGCTGTTGCCCGCAGTTTCGCATACGAAAATTATGTTTTACCTTATTTATACCTCATACAGAATAAAATTTAAAAAACGGTGAATTTATATTGAAGTACTTACATATATTTAGTAATTTACATACTGAAACCCACGATACCTTCACAAAGGATTCCTCTAGGAGCGGGTTTTGAAAAATTAAGCACGTTAATTTGATTTTTTTTTCTTTTTCGTGCAAAATTTTGAAAAACTGAAAAACATAATGTGCCATTAATTTAAGCAAGGAACATTTGTTGCAAATTTTAAGTAAATCGGTTGATGTTTTATTTTTCCATACATACTTTCATTGCGTTTCCCAGGGAAACCTTTTAATTTTCCGGGAATAAAAGTATCCTAAAATATGACCCGGAGTATTAGTAACAACTTTACCAATTTTCATAGAAATCCGTTCAAGGGTTTTCATGTGATGCCCGGACAGACAAACAGACAATAATTCTAAAAAAATATTTTTGTGCTCTAACACGTTATTGAAGTGCCCCTAAACGAATTTTTTTTTAAATATTCAATGTACAGATACTATATACTATACTATACTATACTATACTATACTATACTATACTATACTATACTATACTATACTATACTATACTATACTATACTATACTATACTATACTATACTATACTATACTATACTATACTATACTATACTATAATAAAACTAAAAGGGCAAATTTGTACTTTCGGCCAATTCTAATGTTTTCCACCGAGTTTTCGGAACTAAGCATCACTTTTATGAACATGTGCCAAGGGGCTTATCTTAGTATCAGATGACGTAGTGGATCTGCGGTCGCCGCTCGTACTATAAATCTCTGCTATCCGTTCATCAATCCAGTTATCACAGGTTTTATACCTTGAATCGTGAGTATTTTTTTACAAAGTAGATACGCATTACTGTGGCCGTAAATATGAAAAAAAATTAAAATTAAAAAAGAGGGTAGGTACAAGATATATATTTAACCCCCGACAAAAAAGAGGGCTGTTATAAGTTTGACGTGTCTGTGTATCTGTGTACCTTTCTGTCTATGTACCTGTGTGTCTGTGTATGACACACATGTACATACATATACACAGATGTGTATCTGTGGATTTGTATGTCTGTCTGTGGTATCTTACAAAAATTAAAAAATGGTAGGTACAAGATACATAATATCCTTAACCCCCGAAAAAAAGAGGGGTGTTTGACGCGTCTGTTTATCTGTGTATCTTTCCGCCTATATATCTGTGTATCTGTGTGTCTATATATCTATATAATAAAGGGGGTTAAGGATATTATGTATTATGATCCACAGATGTGGATCCGTATGTCGGTCTGTGGCATCGTAGCTCCCAAAGAGATGAACCGATTTTGATCTAGTTTTTTTATTTGAAAGGTGACTTAATTGAAAGTGTTCTTAACTATGTTGAGCGTAAATAAAACTGCCGGGGGCTTTTTAAATTTCAATTTAATATTTATGTACATCTTGCACGGTGGTACGGAACGTTGCCAATCTAACTCGCACTTGGCGCACTTTTTTTAGGATTTTCATATTTACAAGTGCTTATTTCAAACTAATACGAAACATTGTAGCGTTTATCGTCGACCGCCCATACTTAAGTATTGTGATTTGTTACATTAGGCGCAGAAATCTATACCGTAAGACCATGTTTACATTATAATCACAGTTGGATATGGTTACGAAATGACATCATTCTATTAAATGCAGGTAAGCTTGCATGTGCTGTGTAAAATGATTATACAATATACAGGTTAACTCTATTGTTACTGTTTAATGCGTTTTGTTCGTTCTTCAATGTGGCTAGGCTGTGGCTTCATAATTAATCAGTTAATTTTAAATAATAAAAAAAATATCTGTATTTTCTCAAGTGCTTATAGTTATTTACATGATACTAAAATACAAAGAAACATTTTTTAAATCTTTTTCTGTCTGTCTTTTCGTTTGTCCCGGCTAATCTCTGGAATGACTGAACCGATTTTATGGGATTTTTACCGGAAGATTATAGAGCAACATAGACATACTTTGTGCCCCGAGGCACGTTTTTGGTTAGATTTATCAGTGACCAATTAGATGAAAGGATTTGTAGTGGAGACACAAATAGAGGTACAATGTTTTTTAATAATATTGAAAATAAAACTTTTTGTTTAAAATTATTCAATATAAATGAATAAAAATTGATCCCCTTGCATTAAAAATATTCAAATTTTAATCTTCTTAGTTATTAAATTCGAGAATTTTTCGCCTTGACTAATAAATCTATATCATGACTCCGAAGATATAAAACCCAACAAATAACGTTCACGTTTCCAATATTCATGGCAAAATATTAATTTTCTAATAGTTTGATCCCTTATAATATAGCGAAGTTGGTCTTAATAGATGTAGGCATAAAGATAAATTATGGCTACCAAAACAAAGACTTACACAATTTAAACAAAACGCATATTGTATGGCTGTTCGTGTATTTAATCATTTACCTGACAGATATTGTAAACTCACAATCAAAAACTTTAAAAAAGAATTACTCAATATGTTGCTAAATAAACAATATTATGACTTAAGAGATTATTTTAATGACAAGTTTTTATAAGGGATTTAGCTGAATTTCATGATATATTATTTTTATGGACATGCGAGTTGTTAGATTATAATATCATTATTTTATAATAGTTAAAACGATTTGGACGACAAGGATTGTAAAATTATTAATGTTTAACTTTGACATTTGTACGCTGGTTCCACCGGCAAAGTGTGCTGGATTGTAAAGTGCTATTTGTGACCTGATATGTACGCATACTTGAACAAATAAATTCATTCATTCATTCATTCATTCATTCATTCATTCATTCATTCATTCATATAGGAATCTCGATAGCAGTGCCACCTTTTTTTCGTGGGGAAATCCTTATGGATACCACTGTATCACGGGAAATATAGTGGTTATGTCGGACTTGATCTCCCACCGACTAAAACCCCACGGTGTTCCATCTCGTTGCTTTACGGCAGAACCACCTAACCTATCACTATCTAAATCTTATCGTGCAAGTTGAAATCTATTTGTGTTGATATGGTAATGAGCATGTAATACATTACTTTTAGGGTTCCGAACGAAAAAAACGGAACCCTGATCATTCGTGCGTCTGGGCGGCCGCCCTTCACAGCCAATTTTCTCCGTAATTACTGGACCAAATGAGCTGAAATTTGGTAATCATATGCTTGTGACTCAAAGACAAAGATATAAAAAAGACATTTTTTTTACGAATTCAAAATTAAAAAAAAACTGTTTTGCAAACCGTATTGTGTTACATGTCAAATGAAAGTGCTTATTATAAGAATATCAAATAAATTTTTGTCATAGTTCTACAATGGATAGTTTTAAAATTATTTAAGAAAGAACGAAAATTGAAAACTCCGTAACTTCTGAGGCTAGAACTTTGAGAAAAATACACAAAATAGTTCTTTACTTACATATTACAGGAAAACATATAAGAAGTCTATTGTTTTAAAAAAGGGCAAAAATAAATAAAATAGAAAAATAACGGTAATTTATACATACCTAAGTAATCAACGTGAGAAACCCTCTCCAAGCGAGTCTTAACTCGCACTTGTCAATTACATTTACACAATTATTTTTACCCGAACGTGTAAAGGAAAATACAACGACCCCATTACGCAGTCGAAGTTGCGCTTTAATGAAAAATCAATTACACATTTTAATCATTGCAAAATCGCAAACGATTGACCTAGCGGTCATAAAGCGTTCCGGAGCGAATGCAGTACAAATAGAAACGTGGCGATACATCTGTTATACCACAGTTTACACCTAAATCGATTGGCCATCCAGAGAAATCGATTCGAATTGTATGCTACGATAAATCCTTTAAGATTGCTTTATCTTTCATCTGGTATATGAATTCGTATTACATAGCGATGAAACTAAATGAGTGAAACTAAGAGAGATTAAACTGTACTTGTGTATCTACAGTGTAGTTTTTTGGCAACATCAGATTTGCGTACTTTACAGCTCGTCTCTTTGATATTTAAAAGGAATTGCAATTCCTTTCCTCCACGCTGCTAAAGTGTATTAAAAACCGACTTTAGTAAAAAATTTAGCCCCCAATAATGATATTTAAAAACTATAGATACGTCATGCCCTTACAAATCAACCAAAAAATCTGTTCCGAAAAGAGCTACAACACACACACGTTTATCTTTTGTTTCACTACACCAATCATACTACAATAATACACGAAGGCATTTTAACGTTGTATGTCAAATCTCAAGCACTTCTGACAACAACAAAACTGCATATCGTCTTGTATTGACAGAGCGACTACTAGCAGACGAGCTTAATTGACCGCTCTTACGATCTTCATCTTCGGCGCGCTAGTGACATATTATTATCTACCTCTTTTTTACTTATAATATCATTGGCCCCCGCAATGATTAATACTATACATATGGACGAATGCCATGATAAACCCAACAAAGTACTCTGTGAATGACAGGGCTTTAATATTATGTCAGTCAACTAGACGACCTAACCCCCCTTATCGGCTAGGATAACGCACTCGCTTTTGTACCGTCTGCATCATAGATTTTTTCGCACCTGTTTTTACCTGACCGCCAGGAAGGGTTGTTTTTCGCATGTAATATTCATTATCATACCGCTAAACAGATTTATACAAAATAATTAAGATATCCGTCCGTAGACTCGTATTGATAACCCAAGTGTTCTTAGATAAGTGAAATTAAAAGAAAAAACAAATATAGTGGCTGTGAGATGTTTGAATTATCAAAAAATTAAAACAAATCAAATAATGCAATGATTGCGGTTTTTGGTGCTTTTTTTTTGTATTTGTTCAAATAGTCTGAACCCGAACCGACCACAGCATGGCAGGAGAATTAAAATATTAAAGTAAATGATATCGCCTTACTTTCATAGTTTTTTGCTATCGGTATCTGCACAATTTGTTGATGAGTCCTATTAGTTGGATTCACATCAAAGCAGTCCCCTTTTTTGTTGGGGTCCATCAAGTAACGATATTGTTTTCGACGTGGCCGTTAATTGAATTCATGGTTAGCATATAGCTCGGCTTGATTGCATTTATGTCCAACCATTGATAATTGAGTATGCATGTAGGTACCTCAGAGTACAGAACAAACCAGTTCGCAACCTGTTGATTACGTATTCGAAAGTATTTCTCTAATTGAATAGTCTTAAATGACTAACTTATTTTTATACGAGATTGGGTCTCTCCTCTTGAGGATGCCTAAAGAATACCAACACGTTGCTTCATAGCGGATGACGCGCTCAAGATTTCTTTTCCAGCGGTCACACATCCTAATACCGACCTCCTGTTTTTCCTTAATCTGATCGATCACATTAAATCGACACAAGCCGTTGAGCTATGAGCGTGTATATAATCAGTTCCACTGAGTAAAGTATCTCGAGGCCTATAGGGATTTCTAAAAGGAGGGTATTGGCACTGTTTTGTGATACTGGGGAGGCTGCCTTGTCCATCGTTCGTTGTGCAGTCCGTTTGCTTAGTGGCCAAGTGTTCAATTAATTTTACCACCAAAGAGTCTAAATTTTAAGAGCTCCGAAAACAAGAAAACAGTAAAAACCGCGGTCAAATCCGCTTACTTCTATTTAACGACATATCGGGCCTAGAAATTAGTTACTAGACTTAACTCCGTAACAAATAGAGGATCAAATACAAACACTATATAAAATAGATTACCCTGTGAAATAATATTATTTAAGATTTGCGCTTATCAAATACAACGACATCGCGTATCTAGCGGGCGTACCGATACTACCGATCAGTGGAGACCCCTGACGTCAGACGACGGTCATGTCCCATTAACCTCTGTTGCAAACCGTATATAACTCAATCCGTTTACAATAAAAATATATTGATAATTGCCAATCTCGGATAGGTACGTGAGTAACGTTCAAGTCGAATTTTATCATATTTTTCCATCGTCTTCGTTTCGGTAGGTCAGTGTTGGTGCGTGTTATCGTCAGTGATACAGTTTACGTTTTCAAAGTATCTGGGTACTTCTGAACCTCTCTGGAGTTCTATTAGTTCAATGACAGGACTACGCTCTCCAGCCGACATTAAAATGTATGAGTCAGTATTACAAACTATACGTTGTTACATCGGCTGAAAAATTACAGAGCAAACTGTATCAACAAATAATAAAGGTGGGCTTTAGGGTAGATTGTTGAGTTAAAACTAACCACCTTGGCTGTTCAGCAATTTGGTGAAGTTAGTTATGTTTCGTCAGATGTATTATTATATTATTAGTTAAAAGATCCATAAATGAATCATACAAAATAACGTAACATTTTTGTTATAACTTATAAACTACATAAAAGTTGCAACTCGACTTGTATAATGTTTTCGGAAAAGAATCATTCTTAAAATAATCAAAATGATACTATTATTAAGTAATAAACATGTTCATCGCCTTATAATAGATTTGCAATAAAAATTAAATTTTACGACGTGCTAGAAACTTCATTAGCACCGCTCCATAATGTTATCTAACTTCGACTCAGGTCTCCTCGTGCATTACCTAGAACCTAACGTTATGTACTTTATTGTTCAAGAGAACAATTACCTTTGTACGTATAAATCGAACATTATCAGTATGCGTTAGGTAATTCAGGCTCGAGTTCGACTATTTCGTAGTCGCCGGCGTTACTCGAACTCTTTTTAATACCTCTTTGTTTGACCAGGGAAAGCCATATTAGCAATGGAATTTGATATTTTCAGGAATAAAATAAAAATCGGTTTACGCGTTGACAAACAAGGGCTTTGAAATTGAATAATTAATTTGTTTGATTTGTATTCAAATGTTTCATAACATTGGTATTTTGTATTCAAATGAATCGTATTTATTTTTATTCAAACGCATATGTATTTGAAATTTACTTTTGGGAATTTTAACAAAACATTAATGAAAAATAAAATATTTGCATTTTCTGAAACTACATTTTACTCTTATATACGTTTTTTAAAGTTAGCACACAAAACAGTAAACCATATTGTTATTGATTCATATCACCCATTAAAGTTCGTCAAATAGCTAGCAAATAAAAAGATAGAGAAGCAGAATTTATTGCCAATTGCCATCTTGGAAGGCTTGTCATCTTTTAATATAAGTAGGTAGACTAACTCCAGCAATTGGCTCAATAATTTGGCAATACCGATAGCTTTATACAAGATTAGGCTAATTACTTGAAAGACAACATTAAAAATAATTTATAATTATTTTGCACGTAATTTCACAGTGAATACCTTGTCTTTAACTCCTAATGATAACGAATTCGTTGTTATTACCTCACCGTGGCTTTACTTACGGGTCACAATTTATTTTCTCCTTATCACTCCGCCTATCCATCAACAACGAGTTGGACAAAATATTTGGACAAATGAAGGAAGCGATCCAATCCGTACTCATGGAGATCTGCTTGATTCGATCTATATGTTTTAGGATGGGGCAAAACTGTGACTGTGTTGAGGCCTTCTTAGCAATAAACTCCCAAGTTCTACAGGCTACACTGGGGAACTTTTGGTTCATAAAATTGATTGTAAGCTTCCGCCAGACTATGAGACGTTGAATTATGTACTGTGAATAAATCGACATCTGTAATAGCATTCTATTGAGCTTCAAGCGGTCTTCGCGTAAGTAAATCGTTCCTGAAGTCGTGAAGAGACTCTGCTATGGTTTAAGTTTGTAATACGAATAAACAAGATGGGCATAATCGCTGTGCGGCATTATTTTGCAAAATTTTGAGTAGGCAAATGGAAAATTTTGAATTTTGAAAAGTAGTTAGTCAGCTTCCAAAATGTCCGTCGTGAACATTCATAGTAGCATCTGTTTAAAATCTAATAACGTAAGACTTATGAACATTTGCCATTAAAGATTCAGTGCATTTGAACTACATAATAAGCAAGTACTGGTTGCGTATTATTTCCAAACAATTTAGCGTACTTCTCTTTGTAATCAGGTGTTTGATAATACGCCCCCAGGTGCTCACTCCTACTGACTCCGGTGTACTAATTACCAGACGATATTGTATTTCTACCTCCGGCTATGACGAGTAAGCTGAAATCTGATAACAATAAAAGTTGGCCCCGTTTCGGATTCGTAGATCGTGTTTTGATCGTAAGTTACATTGTATTTCTTTACTCATTTGTTTTTTGGTTATTCAGGATTTTTGTGTATGTTATACTCGTACATATTTAGGTACGTGGAACATGATCTCGTGGGAATCACAGAAACTATTAACAATGTATTTGTTGTTTGTTTTAATACTTTGTCATCCCTGCTTAAGATTTTTTTTATTTTTTTTACTATTTCTCATAGCGTTGTTTTTAATATGGACTAGTTAACTGACTTCGGACTTGCGTGAGGCGCATAAAATGAATCGAGAAATTCGATTTCATATAAAAGTTGGATTCACTTTGCGTGGCCGTGTGGTACAAACAGGACTTTAATAATTATATTTCACGACACAAAGCAAAAAAAAAATATGCTCGTTTAACCTCATCCTTAAAATCTACTTAAGCATATTATATTACTTTAAACGACTCATTCAAGATTGTAAAAAATGTTTTTTTTTCTGTAATTTTACTTTATATCCACCCTTACGTCGTTGATATCCCGCTGGTACGGACGTCGCGGTTTGCATCGTCATTCCTTATGCGCACCGCTAAAGATTGGAACAGCTTGCCTGCGTCTGCGTTCCCGCCCACCTATGACGTGGATGACTTCAAAAAAAGAGTGAATAGGTTTCTATTAAGTTAGTGCGCTCACCACCCTGGACCACATCTCCACTTACCATCAGCTGGGATTGTGGTCAAGCATTAACTTATTTTAAGTAAAAAAATAATAATAATAATACGTATTGGGTACCAACGTATTGGGAGAGATATAAGCCTATTAGCTATTAGGGCCTATTAGGGTATTAGGTAAAGTCAGGTACATTTCTTCATTTAATTTTATTTATAATTATGCCTAATTGCCTACTGTCTAATAGTGAATCTTGATCATTATTATAGTCAGTTTCATTATAAAATAATGCATTTTACCACATTTATGAATTTATGGCGAAGCTATGTTGTTACACATAAAAACTCGCAAAATCACTTCCACGAGAAATGTAATTATACTGTTAATACAACGTTATTACTGTTTTAATTGAAACCATAGGGGTTATATTAATTCGTCCGGATTTTATAAATTGAAAAGGGGCTTTGCTAAAAGCGTTGCACTGCACTGTAATGAACAAAGTAATGCATCCCCCACATGATGGGGGCGATACCCACTACACTGTAAACAAATAGCATCACCTGTCTTAATTGAAAAGGGTGAACCTCAAATTAATGTACAAGCACTGCTTTTATATTTAATAAAATCAGTCGCCGTACTTGGTAAAATATGTACGTTGTATAATTAAAACTTATGTTTCGAATTCGAGTCCAGTCTGTTCAGCAACAGGGTTTCGTGGTCCATCCAATGAATACGTTTATTAATCGTTATTGAAATTCGTTTAATTCGGATAATTTTAGTGAGAATGCAACGTACGCATGTATGTATGAAATATACTTTACCACCTTTACTTTAGTAGAGAATAATAAACTATAGAAATGCTTTTTTACTATTCAACTTAAATAAAACATTGTTTTTAACTGGTTAAAGCATCACCCAAAAGATGTGCAATTTTTATTATGAATTGCAACAAAAAGGTATTTATTAAATATATCATTTAATTAGTAAATGGGCAATAAAGATGTCAAAATCATCTGCAGTTTCTTTATCAGAAATGATAAGACCATGACGAGTAATTAAGAGTTATCTTCTTCATTAGTGATTGGTGATCCGTTAACCAGTTTCCAAACACTTAATTTTACTAACCGAATTAAAAAAAAACCGACTTCAAAAATGCCATTGATTAATTTAAAAAAAATGGGCAAGTGCATGTTAGGCCACGCGCACAACAGCACAATATAGGGTTCGGAAGTGGTACCTAAGTTATGAAATGAAATGAAATAATCTTTTATTCATGTAGGTATCACTGATACTCTTATGCACGTAATTTTTTTTAATCTACCAGCTTTTCGGAAAGATGCTTTGTCATGGAGGAGAAGAAAAGCCTTTAATCGACTATTACTCATTAACTACTTACCTATGCTAACATAGCCGTGACAGGATTTCTTGTAAATTCAACTTACTTATAACCTATTTTTAAGAATTTTTTCGTATTGTGATTACATCGACGTTGCAAAACCAGTATTGACGTACTTAGGATTTGATGGTGTAACTTGGAAACGAAATGTGTGGTTATGTGAGGATGAATTTTTTATTCGGCGCGTACCTACCCTATAGTGTGGAGTATCGTTGAAAAGATCCTTCAAAAATATAATAGTTCTTTTTAGACCTTTTTTGGAATTAGAGGTCCGTTTGCAAATATTTACTTACAATAAAAGTTGCCAATTATTATAATATTAAAAACAGAAAATTCCCAGTCCAAAAATATCATTGTTTAATACTCGAATACTTAATCTTACTTTAATCTAACTAAATACAGCTATCTTCCACTAAATAACAGAGTAAATTAGCCTACAGAAGAAACAACCAAAAAACAAAAAAAAACATCAATAAAAAACCCACAAGCAGTTACTCAACAGCGGGTAATTCACACCGTTCCCGAACTAGCGTTTCACATTTGTTATTTGTTATTAATTTCACGAACGATACGGCTCTTAATGTTTTATAAATACGACGCATTGTTCTATAAGCGACACAATGCTCTGCGCGGACTCGCCACCTACCGATACCGACACCGGCTGGATGCATGTCTGATGCATTCCTGCAGTTATTAGGTGAACATTAAGGTTTTACAGCGGGCCTATTACGAACTTTTATAAAACCATTCATGTTCCAGGCAATTCATTTATCGGACTTGAACGACGAATGATTGGCTAAAAAGTGTCACGTGACCGCTTTGGTAATACGAATTTGACGTTTACATTGGAACATGGCTGGAATTAAGAGTTCTTATTAGATCGCCAGGTTTTAAGCTTGTTAGGCAATTCATTAATTACTTAAGTCCCCTTTAACTCAAAATCTCTACATTCCCTTAGGTTCAAGGAGGGGAGGTAGTAAAGTCATAGTCACGTTATGTTAACAAGTCGAAGACAATCAAGACTAAACATTTTTGATTAACGTCAAATTATGCAATTGATCTATTTCTAAAACCAGATCAAATCTTACATATCTATTATGAAGGTAAGGAGGAGATCGAGAAATCTTGAAAAAAAGATAGAGGAAGTTTAAATTGTGCTTATTTAACCTTTTTACTATTAACAACTTTAAATTATCCAAGTATTGAATGTCACACGTTATAATTAATTTTACTTGAATGCATCAAATAGCCCCGTGTAGCTAAGTATTACTCGTAGCAAAGGAAAATCTAGAAGAGAATTTATAATAATTTCCTATAGACTTATTTAATGAGATCAGTGTTTTTGTGTTGACGTTGACATTGATGCGCCATCTCTACATATTACATCTTCAAATTGTTGTGTGGGAAAACTGGGAAATCGACCTTATCAATGGACCGAATGAACCTAATGCATTGTTTAAGTAGTCTCAAACCACCTTCAAATTATTGCCTTTAAAACTATTTTGAGACTGATCAGTTGGATGGTTTCGGAGTCTATAAAAGACATACGAAAAAAACGTTTTTTGTGTTTTATATATACCTAGTCTGGCCATAAATACTGTTACATAAAAACTTTTCTTTTTTTCAGCTTTTTAATTATTTTGAATTTGGAACATGTATTATTATTTTAAAAACTTCTTTCGATTTCGCGCCATTTCACATACGTTTTCGTGTTCATTATCAAATTACAATATGGAATGGGGTGTTAGAGAAAATAGGATTGCCGTGATCGCCTTGCACAAAGTGGGTATGGAGCCGTCGGTCATATTCCAGACACTTCAAAAGCTTGGTATCAGCCGTATGTTCGTATATCGTACAATCAACAGATACAACAACACATCGTCTGTCGAAGATCAGAAAAGATCGGGGCGGCCGCGTGCTGTTAGAACTACAAAGGCTGTTAATGCTGTTAAAGCCAGAATTCGTCGAAACCCCATTAGGAAGCAAAAAATCTTATCGCGAGAAATGAAGATTCCCGCTAGGATTCTGTCGCGTATTATAAAACAAGACCTGAAGCTCGGTGCTTATCGTCGATATACAGGACATGCCCTAAATCAATCTTTACAATTAAAGAGAGTGGATCGATCAAAACGCCTTCTGTCGCGATACGCAGGTGAAAGGCACAGAAATATCCTCTTTACCGATGAAAAAATTTTCACGATTGAAGAACACTACAATAAGCAAAATGATAAAGTGTACGCTCACAGTTCTAACGAAGCTGCTCAAGTGGTCGGGAAGGTACAACGTGGTCATCATCCTGCGTCAGTGATGGTTTGGTGGGGCGTGTCTTATCAAGGAGTCACAAAACTGCATTTTTGTGAAAAAGGAGAGAAAACTTCAGCCAAAGTGTATCAAGATACAGTCTTGGATCATGTTGTGAAACCTCTCAGCAATACTCTTTTTAAAAATATACCGTGGACTTTCCAACAGGTCTCTGCACCTGGTCACAACGCACGAACTACCCAAGCCTGGCTTGAAACCAATGTTCCGGACTTTATAAGAGCTGAAGACTGGCCCTCATGTAGCCCAGACCTCAACCCTTTAGACTTCAAATTATGGTCAGTTTTAGAGGACATGGCCTGCTCTAAACGACACGGCGACATTGAGTCTCTTAAAAAATCTTTGAAGCAAGCAGTGGTGAAATTTCCCTTGTAAACAGTGCGTAAATCCATAGATTCGTGGCCAAACAGATTAAAGGCCTGTATAAAAACCAAAGGTGACCATTTCGAATAGAATATTTTATTTTTGCTGAGACTTTAATTAATATGTAGGTATAAATTTTATTAATATTACATTACTTCATTTAAAAAAAAAGTATTTTCATTTGTAACAGAACTTATGGCTGGACTAGTTATATTTAATATGTATTTTAATTATTTCCATGCGATATATCGTCTACCCCCTCCAAGCGGTCGTAACGCTTTTTCGTGACAGAAGAATCCTAATAAAGAAGTTTCACTTCAAAAAAATTCGAGGTGTATAATAAAATAATACCGTCTATATAGAAGTTGCACTTCAAAAAGTGCGAGGTGTATAATAAAATAATACCCCGTCTACATAGAAGTTTAACTTCAAAAAGTTCGAGGTGTATAATAAAAAAGTTCTTAGCTATTCTTAGTTCAAAAGATCATGCTCCTAGATGCACTGGTTTATGACATGCATAACCTAGATACAGTGGCGGATTTATGTTTGATGTCGCCCTAGGCCCCATAAGATATGCCGCCCTTTTTGCTCTATGAGGAGGTGACTATCGAAAAAAACATGCAATTTTTTAAAATTTAAATTATTATGTTTCAAATTTTACTAACTTAAATACAACGTTTTATTAGTTTATATAATAATAGTTTATAGTTTTAAATTAAAATTATTGATTTGAATATACTGTACATATTACGTTTTCGTGGGGCGCGAACTGCAGAATAAATATATCAATATTCCTTTCAAAAATATCATTGGTCTGTGAAATTTGTTTTTCGATTCAGGGGTCTGTTTGCAATATATTCGGCTTCAAAGTACTTTTGGTTTATTTTTTTTGTAGGGCAACACTGAAAAATTTTTCATCGATATATTGTAATAACTGTTAATACTAAAAAACGCCTCATACATTGTAATGCCATTCAATGGGAACGTTTTGAAATATTCGACGCAAAATACATTATGTAAACTAAAAATATGAAGATAAAACCAAAGATATGAAAATTAATATTTTTGGAAACACTGAAACATTTTTCCTCCAATGTGTATGATCAGTTACGTACCAACAAACGCCGCTTACATTGAACTGACGTCAAAAGGAGACAACACGGCCTGAAATACAACATACTAAAATACATTTGTATTTTTTCACCATCATTAACAAACTATCAGTTCCTACAAACACCTCATACATTATGAAGACACCAAATGGACACAAGTCACAACAGCCTCAAAATTCGAAAAACGAATACATTTGTATGAAAATTATTATTTTTTGTATGGCAAATATGGCAATACCAACAACTTTTTTTTTCACCAAAATTCACAAATTATCAGTACCTACAAACATCCTATACATTATAATGAGGAAATATTGGAACGAAGTTCCTTATCGCGCGTTGTGAAAGGGGGCTAGACGGAAAAAATTCTTACGAAAAGTTGTCACGACACTTTTTGAAGTGATTCAGTAATATGAAACTAGATGGCGCACTGCTGTACAAAACATTTTTGAATAGAAAGTCCAAAAAATTGTATGAAAAACGAAAAAAACCAAACCTGTCAATGCTGTAAATCAAATTACACAAACGTTCCTGAGGAGGGGAAATAAAAAGAGACAGAGCGAGAGTGAATGCGTGGCACTCGAACTCATGCGCGTAGTATCAGGTATACTACAGGCCAGCGTGAGCGTTAGCAACGAGTAGCGAATTGTAAGCAATGTTGATAAAGTTTGTCTTAAAGAAACAATATGAGTTTACTAAAAATCAATTTCTATCCCTCCCTATTTTCATTTCCACATTACGAAGTATCAATTCTTCCGCGCAGAGGGACTCCACGCACTATTTTTTTTAATCAAAAATCAACGTAACCTGCCAACACTTCAGACCAAGCACCACAACCATACAAAGTAATTAATCCCCTCAAATGTTGCCAACTTAAAAAAAATCCTTCAAAAAATGCAATTTTTCGTACATTTTATAAAATGTCCGCCACGGGGTCTGCCTTCTTAAATCTTATCAAAAAAAATATACCCCAAACGTCAAAATTGGGGATTGACCCGAGGAAATAAAGAAAAAAAAACGAAAAAAGTTAAAACCCCAATGTAATCCGACCCCTCAAAGTCACCTCTTAAATTGAAAATATTTAAATTAAAATATCTCGGCGGCCACCTTATTCTTTAATTTTTTTACAATTTTATCGTAACACTTATCCCAATATTAGCCGAAAACAAGACCAATCTCGGGTAGGTGGACAATAAAAAAAGCGGATAGTTACACTTTTGAAATGAAAGTCTAACTGTCCGCTACCAATCCGCACTGGAGCAGCGTGGTGGAGTAAACTCTAGGCCTTCTCATGAGAGACCCGAGCCCAGAAGGGCGCCATTAATGGGTTAAATCCACTCATCCATAATTTGCATCCACTATAAAAATTAATATTATTGTTTTCAAAGTCATATCTAAAATTTAAAAAAATTCATATTGCACCGACAAATTAAAAGGTAAAATCAACATTTAAAATAATTTATAAATTTTTATTGTTTTGAAGTGATAATAATCCACAAAAATATTTTTAATACAAATAATTCTGATATTTTACCGCTCGTAAGTTTTTGGGGTTCTGAAAATTTTGCCGCCCCCAAAATCATGGCGCCCCTAGGCCCGGGCCTCACGGGCCTAGGCCTAAATCCAGCACTGCCTAGATAGATCTATGCATAGATCGTAACAATTAGCGTTTTAAACTAGACAGTGGCTAGCAAAGCATTTGTTTCAATCTTTTGTTACTTGATCTATTACAAATTTAAAACGCATTAATTTGTTGTAAAGCATAAAAATACCTTCTGCTTTATATAACTAAAATTATTATGTTTCTTTTCTTTTCCCCTAAAACTGTCGCCTCCATCACCATTCTGCGCGCATACTTTAAGAAGTTAATATCAGTATAGATTAATAAATCAGCGTTTATTTCCATATTTTTCTGTATTTAAAATGGCGTACTCGTATAATAAAAATGGTTTAGTAACGTATTGTGCTTTATCGGACCATACTAGTTAATATAGAACATTTTGTACTGAGGTACTGAGTTACAGTGCACACGTGTTTACTTTTCTTTAGCTACCTACAGCAACAGACGGATTTCTTAGAAACCCGTATTGGGAGGCACGTACGCCTCTCGCCAAACCTCACAACCTAACAACATATTAATAATAAAGTCAGCTAAATGTTACCATAATGCAAATTAAATATAATAATCTTTAACGTTTCCGAGGGTATTAATTGTTTATATTACTCGTATTATATTACGAGTAGCGTTATGCCCCTGGGTTTGCCTGCGTTTTCATGTATATGAAGTATATTTTCATGAAGTGCTCTTTGATACAATATAGTTTATAGAGATGATTTGAACATACGAATGCATACCTCCAACCCAGCCCTGTAAGATATGAATATGTCCTCGAGGCCATGAATCTCCAGTGACGGACCCAGTGATATTGCATGTATAAAAACGGACCTCTTTAACCTACAACACTTGTCCGATGCAGAGGCAAACATGCTGTTACATACAATTGTTGCTGGTTCGAAGTTTTTGCTATCGGGTTCCTTACGATGCGTGTACTCTATGGTAAATAGCGACTTCCTGTCAAGATATACTCGTTAGACTTGTGTACGTCAGGTGTGAGTCATGTAGAGAAACTATGGTCGGTTTGATAGTAGGTATAGTAAAAGAAGATTTACATGATGATATCGATTTAATATGTGTCGCAAGAATGGCTATTATAAAAAAAGTTAAGTAAAAAAGAGGAGTGAAAAAAGAAACGTAAAAAAGAGACGTTAAAAAAGAGAAATAAAAAGGAAAGTAAAAACGGTAAAAAACCAGTACTTACCAATTAAAAAAAGATGTAAATAAAGATAAGTAAAAAGGAGAGGTAAAAAAAATGTTACGTAGTAGGTAACATTGCAAAAAGAGTGTAAATAAAGAGGTGTAAGTGTCCGGTTCAGCATAGAACTGAAGGGACGATGTACCTGAAGAGTCTTAGAAAGACCGGACCAGGTGTTGGCAGGGTTTTTCCCGGACCAGACGACAGTGATATAATTGCGACGTTCCGTGGAGTCTTATGAATGAAGTGGTAGTGTGCTGGTTACATATTAATTATGTCGAATCAAAGATTAGATATCCGTTGAAGCAGACGGTTCTAGAATGGAAACCACGAATCGTCAGGTGCAGCGCGGGCCATCAACCAACTCTCTGCATTGATGTCAAAACACCTATCATGATAATACCTTTTTGGAATCTTCATTGTGAGCTTTTTAATTTGACACCCATATTGTTTATTCGATTTATTTTTATTTTTTGATACTTCATACAATGGCATCTTACAGCCACTTACTCGTTTTCTTTTAATTTCACTTATCTAAGAATAGTTGGGTTATCAAGACGAATCTAATGATATCATAATAATATAAGTTCGTTCAGCGGTTTGGAAGATACGATGTAATAAAGAATAATAAACACATACAAATATACCTACATACAAGATACGCCCGAAAAACATAAACCTTCCTTGGCAGTCGGTAAAAATACAGGATTCGAAGCTATGTAGTTCCAAGTTAATAACGTACTCGTACAATATTAGTGTCACGATTAGGGCATGCAATTATCCGCTCAATTTTGGTATCCGGATATTTCGAATAGTTCCTAATCATTATCCGGATATATTCGGATAATACGAATAATTCGAATAATACTTTTAGAAGGTAAAATACAAATAATTTATGAATACAATCAATATTTTTATTACGAAACTCGTTCAAAATTTAATTCAATACTTTTTGTGAGATGTATCAGCACGCTGCTAAGCTTCATCCTAGAGTCGCATCTAGTCATAAACTAATTAGCAATGTCTTTCTACACGTATGTTTTTCAACCACACCACACATCACATCGAGCTAATACCGTCTTCTCCTGAAAGCTAACACACCTCAAGGTTTTCGACCTGGGTACCAGCATCATGGCGAACCCTCAAGGAGAAATCTTCAAGGACGACCCTGTAGCCTAGTTGGTAGCGTCCCTATCTGCAAAGCTGTTCAATTTCCGTAGTCTATTGTCATAGAAAAGCCCAAAAGCAGGAAACCTAGGAGACCAAGAGGCTTTCCATCCATCTGCCATCAATGAGTACTGGAGTATTTTAGGCCACATCGCCCGGGAGAACGGTGACAATCTTGAGAAGTTAGTCATCACCGGCAAAGTCCAGGGGACCAGAACACGAGGTCACAATCCGAATTCCGATACGCTGGTCGGATCAAATCCACACTACTCTTGACAGCAGGATGCACGAGGCCATCCACGCTGCAGGGCATAGGATCCGTTGGTGCAAGATAGTGCTGGAAAGATAAAGTGATCCATTGAGGAGGTCATGACCCTCAGCACTGTGAACATCGACGCAAGGAGGATTGCCATAGAACTGCTCGATTTCTGAGCTAAATTTTTAAGCTATGTTGTAAATACAGTGAGCTTGTAGAGTGGCATGTGGATTCTCCAGAACCATTTCTCCTTTAGGGGCTAGGCTGAGCACCGCGAGCGAGTGCCCAAACGATCCCTTTTTAACCGACTTCAAAAAAAGGAGGAGGTTCTCAATTCAACTGTATTTTTTTATGTTTGTTACCTCGGAACTTTCGACTGGGTGAACCGATTTTGAAGATTTTTTTTAATCAAAAGCTGGTGCTTTTCATCTGGTGCGCGACAAATGGTCGAATATCTCAATATCATGCCAACCGATTTCGATGATTCTTTTATTATTATTATTATTATTGGAAAGGATGTACTTCATTTGAAGTCGGTCTTTTTGTAAAAAAAATTCTATTAAATCCGTCGTAGAAATGTTACTTTTTTTTAAACAAATAAGTTAATGCTTGACCACAATCCCACCTCATGGTAAGTGGAGATGTGGTGAGCACATTAACTTAGTAAAAGCCTAATCACTCTTTCATTATAGTCAGTCATAGACAGGCGGGAACGCCCGTCGCAGGCAAGTTATTTCAGTCCTTGGCGGTGTGTATGACGAGGCAAACCACCTCGTCCTTATTGGCGGGATGTTCACGACGAAAGGATGTATAGCCGCCGTGCGTGACGTCGTTCAATGGAGAAATGGAGATGGAGGAATTATATCAAACAGTTCCTGTGCACACTCTCCGAAATGTCCCCTGTAGAAAACCGAGAGGCTGGCTTCTCTGCGCCTGTGCTCGAGGCTTTGCAGATTGGTATTAACCAAATCTGGGTTACCAGTCAGCCTCTTCGCACGCCTTTTCATCGAGTCCAAGGCAGAAAGGTGACATTTGGCTGCATCTGCCTAAATGTGCGAACAGTACTCCACACACGGTCGAACCTGAGCTTTATACAAGGTTAAGAGTTGCCTTGGTGTGAAGTACCGCCGCATCTTTGCTAGGACACCAAGTTTCTTTGCAGCAGCCTTAGCCTTGGTTTCAATGAAACGCCCACACTTGAGTTTCAAGGATATATATACTCCTAACAACTGAAGGCAGTTGGTATAATCCAAGGATACATTCCGAAAAGTAGGAGCCATGGTAAGCGGGCTCCTCTTGGCGGTGAATAGATACGTCTGCGTTTTAGTGGCGTTGAATCTCACAAGATTGGCTTCGCCCCACTTGGACACAGCCCGAAGTGTGAGATTCATACGAGCAACCATGGCCTCTCTTTCAGATTGAATTTCGTCTCGACTGGCTCTGGAACTTGGTAGGTATCTCTCTACCAATGTGCTATCGTCCGCGTACCCATAAATACCGGGCATAAGCAGGTCATTTATATGCAGCAGAAAAAGAGTGGCGGAGAGAATGGACCCCTGAGGAACTCCGGCATTTGTAGCCATCGTTCTCGATGAACAACCATCGACTACAACGCGGAGAGACCGGTCGCTCAGGAAGTCCTTTACCCAGTGGATAAGGCCATGGAATATGCCGTAAGCTGGAAGCTTGCTTTGAAGGCTAACGTGCCAAACCATATTGAAGGCCTTCGAGACATCAAGACAGATAGCAAGTGCCTCCCCATTTTTCTTGAGGTCCTACCAATATTTTATTGAAATTGCGGAAATTACTAGAACATGGTTTGGACGCTTCTTGCATGTATTCTGTAGAAATATCGAGCTGCCATTATTTGTATTTTGTAAGCTATCTCATAAAAATAGCGGGTTAATAAGCGGGTTTTTAACTAATTTGTTTTTTTTGCATTTGGTCGTATTACATATTAGTACCCAGATGACCGAGCTTAGCTCGGTTTAGTATTGCTTAACAACGCCATCTGCTTTAGCTTTAGTGTAGCTACTCGCCAATAGATGTCAGGAAGAGTCTATTGTAGCCGTTTTTCATTGCCTGAAAACACGGATAAAACGACATTTTTCAAAAATGAATCCTAGCTAGATCGATTTATCGCCCCCGAAACTCCCTATATACTAAATTTCATGAAAATCGTTGGAGCCGATTCCGAGATTCCAATTATATATATACAAGAATTGCTCGTTTAGAGGTACTAGATAGATTAGAGGCTAATAGACTATCTATTTTGTGATTATAAAGTTTAAAAAATATTACATCTTGGTCCTTTAAACATATTTCAATTAAAAAAAACATATAAAAAAACTAAAAATTTAGTATCCATTTTATTCGAATTATCCGGATAGTAAGAAGCCCATTATCCGGATTTGAAATTCGGCGGATATCCGGTTATTTCGAATATCCGAATATCCGGATAGTAAGCCCTAGTCACGATATCCAGATATCCAGACAATGTAGTATTTATTGAATCTGATTGTATATCAGTTCAGTAATTTTATAGTGTAAGTTCCATACTACAGCAGTAGCTGTACAGCAGTAGATGCACGACAAAGCTAATAAGTATATTAGCTTTGTCGTGCATTCATTCATTGATAAGCACGAACGCGTATTAAGCAGAGTCGACAACGACACACAACGATATCGACATACATAAAGACTTTATAAGACGCTTATGCATATCATTGATTATAACGAAGCTTGCGTGGCTAGCTATTGCATGATTCAGCCTCTAAACGACTCGTCGTGATTCTTTAGGCTGGTGGCATTCCACTGGTACTCCTTTCTTTCTTCTTTCTTGCCTGACATAAATTGTATCCATGCTGTGTTTCCATGATATATATTTAGTAGAGATGCTTTTGATGTTTCTCCTCAAATAATTGCTTTTCAAATCAGTACTGAAAGGAAAATACACCACGAGCAATTGTGGAGAGGTTCAATAGTACATTTTTGTTTTTTAAGCTTATTGATTTGGCCTGGTTTCGAGCAAGCACCACAGTGTTAATACATATCTACATCATAATATGTCATATGAATAAATCGTAATTTGAGGAGACAATGAGGGATATTCATTGTCTACTCATATTTTCATGTCAAATGTTGCCAATACGAGACCACATACATATGGCTCTACATCAAAAAGTTATCAGATCTCATGTAGAGCCAACCTTCTAACTCTACACGCCGTAACTTCACAAAATAAACTAACTATACCTTAGTCAAAATATGTGTAAATTTTTTTAATACCATCTCGTAATATCCCGTATCTCAAATAATCCTTGGTATAACAATTACGTACTTATAAAATTTATTCTCAATGTGCGAGTCCGCTTTTATTATGATTTCATTATTTCTTTTGTTTCAGCTACGTCGTCCTACGACAGTCGCATATGTATGCAAGATGGTGGCGCGGATACCTCCAGCTCACAGAGTATCAAGGTAGAAGAGGATTTCACCCGCATGTACCACACCATGCCCCTCACACCACTTCCTCTGGAAGAGCCTAATACTAGCAGCTCTGGGAACAACTGGTTTGTCTATAACTTTTTATAGTAATTAGTGATGCTGACGATGCAAACGAAGCGAGATGATTCCTATAAATGAATTGTTTGTGTTGCACCCAAATCATATCGTTGTTTTATCTTATTTTGTCCCTTTCAATCATTAATTGAAACCTTAAATGTAGTTACTGCTAGCGCGATTGAGCTGCATAAGGTACTTGTATTTATATGTGAATAATATAGGGCACATATTATGAAGACTTATAAAGCCTTGTATCCGCCTGATCATCGTTATTTCGTTCCCATTCACAGCGTGGAGCCAAAGACCAGGTCCAAACCACCAGCGCCCGAGAGTCCGGAAAACTCATCCGACGTAAAACCGCAATCCACCACCTCTAACAATCTGACCAAGCCACCGTACTCATACGTGGCACTGATCACCATGGCCATTCAGAACAGTGAAATTAAGCGTGCCACCTTGAGCGAAATATATTCCTACATAACCAAGCGATTTCCCTTCTACGAGAAAAATAAGAAAGGATGGCAGAACTCCATAAGACATAACCTGAGCCTGAACGAATGCTTCATTAAAGTTCCACGGGAGGGGAAAGCCGAGACGAAGGGCAACCACTGGACTCTTGGTGAGTTTCCTATAGCGATTGTTTCATGAATAACCAACAAAATTGGCCAATTTTCTAGTAGGTACTGCTGATGCCATGTGCAATTAATAAAATTACGACGCGATATTATCATTACGTGCATTGCATTTCATGACCAAATTGTTGTCTTTCAATTGTGCGAATTGGCGAAGTGTTTGGCGAATTGCTGGCGTCTTGGATTTTGTTTTGGTTTTATCTTGGTGGTCAGTGAAGTGTCATTTTAGATCCACAATGCGGGGATATGTTCGAGAACGGAAACTACCGTCGGCGCCGTCGTACGAAGAGGCCGTTCCGTGCTACTCCGTACTCCAAGGGACTCTTCAATGAAGGGTACCACGTGGCTCAAATTGGCGTCGGACACAATCCCCATGTGCAGGCGCTGCCAATTGGCCATCGCAACTTCTTCGGCTCCAATGCGCCGTACCCGCCATCCTACCCTACGTAAGTTTTTTTACATGTACTCAATTTTAAGGGCGTATTAATAAACATAACTTAAGATATCTGTGATCTCAAAATTCACTTTCAGATACTGAAATAAGTCAAATCGTACGTAAAAGTGACATTTAAATGATCTGAGATTGAGCTCTAGGGCCGAGATCGGTGTTTTAATATGGGCCTTAATTAAAAACGACATTGTATCAACGGTTAAAGCATCAGCAACTTGCCTTACGAAAAAATTACTTCTGACCAGCTAGAATAGTGATTTGCTAGTTTTGCCGGGAAAATTTACAAGGTATTTTGGTAATAAATGGTGGCTAAAAATCAGTTTTTTGACACTGTATCCCTTCCAAATACATTGTTAATAACAAGATTGTGTTGTGTGCTAACAGGCTCAAAAAACGTGCCCACATGCGATAGTCTAAGAGGTGTTTAGCCTCAGTAGTTATGGAGATAAGGTGGGGAATGGTCAATTTTCGTCTTAAATTTTCGTTCTTTCTTGAATAATTTTAAAGCTATACATTGTAGAACTATAAAAACTATATTTGAGATACTTACAATAAGTCCTTTCATTTGACATGCCATACGATACGGTTTGCTAAACAATATCACTTCAAAATTTGGATAAAATATTAAAAAAAGGCAATAGAAGCAGCTGACTAGAATTAAAGCATGGGTTGGCCTTATAATTTCATAGATGTTTTAGTAAATGAATATTAAACTCATTTGTAAAACTAAACTATAAACAATAAATATTTTATAAAACTGGTTTTCACAAAGGCATAATTCAAAACTGTTTGTTACGTGCAGTTTAAATTTAATTCGGTATTTCTTTAACTAACAATAAAAAAGTCGAAGTCAAAGTGAAATTATTCATAGAAACAAAATGCTCTTTTAACAAAATTCAAAATGTACAAAACTCTAACCACATAAATATACATCTACATTGTATATAGGACACTAAAACTATTGTATTACATTACATTGTAGTACTGTATTATCTTCTATTAAGTTTATTAGAACACAATCTAACATTAGGATAATTGTTATTATTCCCATCGGCCATTACTATAGACTGCATGTCATTCATAATAATAACAAATTACAATCAACCAACATATTATTTAATTTTTATTAATAGGTCAATAAAATTATGAATTAGTTTCACAATATTATGATATTATTTGAGTAAATTACGATTATTAGCAACGGGTGGTATGTTACAAATTATTTAATTACGATAAATATTTACGTTTCTCGTTATTGTGTTTATAAAACAAACTCTAAGATAGGTGCCTTGACATGATCGTGAACTAATCATATGGTTTTGAAACTTAAGTTTTATTTTTAAACTTTTGCTTTTAAGATTCAAGGTTCTTAGGCCAGTATTAATAAATCAATCTTACGCTTCAACTCAGAGCCACTTACGGTTAATCGCTCCTTAGTAGGTACAGAATTTGTACGGGGATTCTTTACTAAGGAGCGATTAAATTTAAGTAACCGTTAGTGACTTTGAGTTGTGGCGTTAGGGTGAGGCCAAACGAGCGTATTTTTTGAGCTGTGGGTGGCGTGGAATGAGTCGGTTCTCATACTGAAGTCCAAACTCATTTTGCGTCGCGTCGCCGTGGGGCACAAACAAGACTTTAGTATGAACCCGAATGCACGTGACTCATTTTTCGCGATAGACATCTCAAAAATTATGCTCATATTATGACCTGACCCTCAAGCCTTCAAGATTCAGATGCTGAAATAGGTAACATTACAGGTAGGTATTTCAAATCGTATGCATAAATGATATCTGTGAGATCTGAGATCGTGCTCTTGAGCCCAGATCGGGTTAATAATACGTTACGGGCCTTAGTTTAGAGAATTGATGGCATGTGCGGTCATCGAAGATATTGTTCCTACGTAAGAACTTGAGATACTGTTCAGAAAATGGCTAAAATTTGCGGTAAACTTTGCTTTAGTTACTTCAGTAACCTTGAGTCAACAGTACAAAAATGTTAGCTAGGGTTGATAGAAATTATGGTTTACTTTATACGTACAAAGGTCATACAGTCGGAGAGCAACTTTAATAACTTTCATATAATTCTTTAGTGAACACGCTGAAGTCTAATACTGAGACTTTTAATAACTTGTCACGGTCTTAAGATGAGGGCTTAAGGTACTATTTGCTTGGCACGACGTTCTAATTGGTGGGTGGCTTGTAGAGGCGGAGTTGTGTTCGAGATTATCATCGGAGGCCGTACGGATTTACACAGACTTGTTTGACCAGTTTGGAGTACGTAGCAGACGTAGTATCTTCTTTTTCTCTCAGGAGACCACTCATATTATAGTTAGGTACATAATAGTAGAGTTAACTCATTAATAAATTATATAAGGTAGTTTTTTCATTTCATGTAAGCCTTATTTTTCGCATAAGGAAATTATGTTTTACCTTAGTTGCAAATTAGAAAATATTGTTTTAAAAATATTCCTTACAAATTTTCATCCCATTTCCTAGGGAAATCTTTTAATTTTCTGGGATAAAATGTTTCCTAAAATATGACCCGAAGTATTAGTATCTAACAACTTCAGCAATTTTCCTTGAAATCCGTTCAAGGGTTTTCATGTGATGCCCAGACAGACAAAACAGACAGTTGAGTTTTATTACACTATAGATAGATAACAAATTATGACAAAAAGACGCTTTAAGATGTTTACCAAATAGGATTCATCTAAAAATGGACTAAACGGAACAATAACTAATATCGTGACTCTCGCAAGATAGTATTACAGGAAGACAGACAAGCAACAAAATACAAACTTTAATGTCAACTTGACTTAGGTTAAGTTTTTGAAAAGATTTTCCGAAATTGTTGGGTTCTTAAAAACAATAAGCAATAAGGTTGTCAGCGCCATCTAGTAGGTTCGTAGGTAGGTTGCAAAGTATACAAGATGTGTTATGTTAAGCATTAAAATAAATGTCTGAAACTTAGCTAACAACTATCTCGACATCAAGATATTGTTAAACGAAATCAAATTCGATCCATTCAAAGGCCCAGACACACAGACACATCAAACTTTTTGCGTCAGGGATTAAAAAATAAAAACTCAAGTGCCTGAAATGCTGCTGAAGCGTGGTATAAGAACACTGAATAATATTAAGTAGATTGTCCTTCCAGAAAAATATAACGCGATTGAAGTCAGGTAAAAGCTAGTTTATTTATTCAAAACCAAATTGCGTTGGCCTAATTTGTAAACTTTCTAAGACCATTTTTACTTAGTTTACAGGAGAAAAAAAAGCTGAAGTACCTAAGTGTCTAATTATTAATAACGAGTAACTGCCCTCGCTTTGCTTCGGTTTTCTTTATTTTTTAAACCTTGGGTTACATTATTGGAGTTTTATTAAGGATCACTAATTTTTTTGAAAATATAATATAGCCTATGTTACTCGGGGATAGTGTAGCTTTCCAACAGTGTAAGAATTTTTCAAATCGGTTCAGTAGTTTCGGAGCCTATTCAATGCAAACAATCAAATCTTTCCTCTTTATTATTAGTATAGATTATAAGAATTATACTATTATAATTATTAATAATTAGTAATTTCTTTATTTATTTATTTAACTTTTTGCACCATACATACGTACAATAGCAAAGGCGGACTTAATGCTAAAAGCATTCTCTCCCAGTCAACCTTCGGACAGTAAGAACACAACGAGTAAATAATTATCTTTTTTATTTTATGTATCAAAATTTTTAAAAACCCGTTTGTTTTCATCACTTTCCTTGATATTTTAGACATACATATATAATTCATGTCAAGTAAATGATTATCTCCATCCATCCGCACTGGAGCAGCGTGGTGGAATATGCTCTAGACCTCCAAGAGAGACCCTTGCTCAGCAGAAGACTAGACGAATTGGGGACACCTGTAATGTTAGATGTAGTGTGATTTTAATAAATAAATAAATAAATGGATTGAAGCCAAATGATTATTCCATTTCGCTAAAAGAGCCCTTACAAGAGGTTAGTTCATATTATTATTAATATGGCAGCTGTCATTATGGTATGGGCATCTCGTATTAAGAGTACCTATTTATTTTATAGTTTTCGGGATCTATCGCGGATCGCCCCAACTCAGAGCTGTTAAGTAAAGAATCACCATACAAATTCTGTACTAAGTAAAGAGCGACTTAAGTAACCGTTAATGATTTTGAGTTGGGGCGATAGATCCCGAAAAGTATAAAATACAATAAATACTCATATTTAGGGTTCGAACGATACTTTCGATACTGAGTAGGTATCGATACTTTTGATCGCGATACTCGATACTGAGTACTCGATACTCGTACTTGATAATTACTCGCAAGTACTCATGTGAAACGTCGGTATCGAGTACTTCTAAAATACTGAGTACTTTTCAGTATTTTCATATGGAAAAAGATCAACTGTGGCCCGTTTTAGCGCTCGGATTAAACAGAAAGTGTCATGGGGACATGTGGACGACCTTTTTTTTTTTAGCTCTGATCTGACTGTGATCCTCGCGAGTACTCGATACTCGATAGTTCGATACTGAGTAGTATCGATACTTCCGGACCGATAATTTTTCGGTATCGATACCACACGAGTACTCGGTATCGATACCAGAGGCCGATACTTCGAACCCTACTCATATTAGTACGAGTCATCTAGACTTTGTACAGTCAGACAACTCACAAAAATTTTAAATAAGAGTGGACGAATAATCCCAACAAGACTAGACTTGGGACACTTATAGTAATTCCAATGGTACGACGTTAGCGTGATTCAAACACTGGAACAGCGACATCTCTGTGGCGTCGTGTTAAACAATTAAAACGAGGGGAGTTTAGACGCATAAAGGTCGTAGCTGACTTATACGACACCGCTCCCATCCAACCAAAGTATGAGAATTCAAATATAAACTTAAAATCGTGCTCTGTAAGTGCACTTTACAGTAACAACAAAAATTAGCAGCCCGCGCGCGGGAAGCAAGCTAACCGCAACCTTGCCACTCAATAGTTGTACCTACAGAGCACGATTTTAAGTTTATATTTGAATTCTCATACTTTGGTTGGGTGGGAGCGGTGTCGTATAAGTCAGCTACGACCTTAACGCGGCGATTTATTACAAGTTTATTCCAGTATGTATAGTTTAGTTTGTCGGATAAATACATATGAAGATAATGTCTTTTAATAAAGTCAGTTAAAAATCAGTTATGGCAAAACTCTTAGCTGTAATAGAGCGAGGTAGTAACCAATATGACATAGATACTCGTAGGTATATACTCGTAATACTCTTTCAAGAAAAGAGTTACTGCTCACTTGCTGAATTCATTGTACACACCATTTTAATGATTTTATCTTACGTTTTATCAATTTTATATTTATTCACTTATAATAACTTTTCTAGAACAATCTTATTATTATCATCTACAACATTATTATTAAGTAATGTATATTCATAGTCTTATTTATTATTATATATATATATATTTACTATTACTTTTTTTGTATGCTGTTATCTATCTATATTTATATATGTATATATTATATATATACAATATATTTTCTTGTAATTTCTCTTTCTCTCACTTGTACCGCTTTCATTGTTCTCTGCACATTCCTAAGGTTGACTGGTAGAGAATGCTGTTTAGCATTAAGTCCGCCTTTTGTACCACTTATTTGTTAAGGGTCAATAAAGCATAAATAAATATAAATAAATAAATATATTATAGTGGCCATACACGATCAAGTGTAGTTGTCAAGTTTGCAATTTAACTTGATGCGGCATCCAGTGTGCATGAGACAGCTACGAGTATATGGCCGGATGGCCATACCGTGGCCATGCACCGTCAAGTTTGCTGGATGCTGCGTCAAGTCCGCTGCAAAAAAGAAAGCTGTAGAGTTAAGTTCGAGACTGTTGTGAAGTTAAGTAAGAAAGGTAAAGATTAAAAGATGGAAGATTTAGAGAAAATAAAGTTTAATATACTTTCCTGGTGGTTACAAGACAAATGTAGGTTACACAAAATAATAACTAGGTTTGTAAAGAACATTGAACAGAGTCACTTGGTCACAGGAAAAGTGGAAGGAGGCCTTCAGTATGGCCCATAGGAAATAGGCCTGCAGCTCTGGCGTGCAACGCGCAGAGGCTTGGAGATCGCAAGCAGCGGCCGGTGATCACGCCAGTCTTCGGCGAGGAGCGTGTGGGCGTGCGATAGGGCGCACACGAAACGGAGAGGTGACTCGGCTGGAAAGACAGTCAGGATTAAAACCGAGTCTTCAGAGTCTGTCGCGACTGCAGGCGACTGTTATACAGAGAACCTCTTCATTCGAGTGACACCGGGGAACTCTACTCTCTCCACCAGAACCCGTCTGTGTTCGGCGAACGATTTGATACGCGTTTTCAAAAATTTAAATAAGCGTAGGCGGCCTGTTACAATCTTAATATCTAAAGGAGGATAAGGAATTAAGGACAAATGTAAATGTATTAACTAAAAGAAGAATATATTATTATGTTACAAATCAACGCCAAATCCAGTCAAGAAAAGTGTCCAAATAATAGCTTTCTAGCACAAGTCTCGGCGCTATGCTGCGGATAGATGGACGGACGGACATAACCAAACTATAATGGTGAACGCACATTTATCGGCATCGTAAGCGCTGTCAGCATCGCATTTGTATGAAATCATATAAGAGCCCGATGCGGATGACAGATGCCGAAGTTTTTCCGTTTTGACCATGGAACCCTAAAGATACAATTCTTCATAAATGTTTGGTTATGTTGTCAGTACTGAAGCGACATGTTTAAAATTCGATATTTGTCAATATTGTTCATAATCAAGCTCGTTTAAGCAAATTCCAATCCCGTCTCATGGAGTTCAAATAGGTACACATGTTCCTTCCTTTATACTTATGTTGTGTAAATTATTTTTTGTGATTTCTGTTCTAGTACTTTAGAACGAGTATACCTACATTATACTTCAATGAGTTTAATTGGCATTTTTAAATATTATTTTATCATCTTAAGCTATCGATCGTCTCGAACATGTACACGTTGAATCTGAAAGGGTAAGAACCTGATAACCTCGATTCGGAGTAGGTAGGTATTTGTAATCTCCGTGGTATATAAAATTTTAATCTATATTCTGAGCATGTACCTACATAAATAAAAATGTTATGTTAGTTTGCGTAAGCTTCAAAAACTCGAGAAGTTTTTCACTGATTGAGGTCAAATTTTGACACAATATTCTATATTCGCTTCGAGGATGGTTTTTATCAATTTTTCCCGTCGGTAACTTATCTGCGATCAAACCAGTTATTTTTGCAGTCAGCTGTGTACTAGGAGCGCCATCTACCGGTAGCGAAGGGGACACTATATAAAAGTATACAAGTGTAGTTTTCCAAAAATTATTGAAGGAAAAATACGTTTATAATTAAAATTTTGGTTTAAAATGTATTCCGCAAACTACCGCATGTTAAAAATATTTACGGGAAAAACACTGATCCAATTTTGCTTTAACTATAATTTTTTTAGGAAATCTATGTAAAACCACATAATACTACAAAACCAGAATAATACTTCCACTAAACAAAAAATATGATTAAGTACCTTACGAATAAAACAGAGTATGGCCAGTATTTACTTATCTATTGTTATATTTAGGGCTTGGCTGGCTCAACCCACTGGTAGCCTGGGGTATGGAGGACCCTGCGCCATGGGACGCAACCCACCTGGATGCTCTCCTCATAACGGGTTGCCGCACCAATCGTCTCCGGTCAACCCATTCTCCCCTCATCAACTCCAGGGACAGGTAATTGTTATTATTATTATTGTTATTATTATTGCATACTGATTTGAGTAAAGATACTCTTTTTACACGCTTTATATTAGCTTCACCTGTATGTTTGTTTGCTTGTTTGTTTGTTTGTAACTTCTCTTTGAACTTGATTTTGACCCACTTCAAACGGTCAGATTTCTTTCAAACTTCGTGGACTTATCGAGGACCGATGACAATTCAGTATTTAAAGAAAAAAAAGAAAGAAAAAAACTTAAATTTCATTTCAAAAAATCAAACTAAAAAATTAAAAAATAAATAATACTTAGTTTAAATAAACTAAAAAAACACGCTTTTATGGAAAATCCATCTAAAAAAATTGAAAATAAATTTGATATAAGAATCGTGTAATTGTAATAAAAGCGTGGAGTGCTTTTTAAGATATCAAAATGTTATAGTTATCCTTCTAGTGACACCATGCACCCCACGCTTTTATTACAATTACACGATTCTTAATTCAAATTTATTTTCTATTTTTTTAGTTGGATTTTCAATAAAAGCGTGTTTTTTTAGTTTATTTATTTTATTACTATTATTTATTACAGTTATTGACAGTAACTATTGTATAGATTTATTTTTTTATCAATTTAAAACTGATTTCATTATACAAGCAGTCGTGTTTTACTAGGCAGTTTGCGAAATGAGACTTCTTGGGTTCGGTTCCCGGCCGAGGTAGACAGCTTTTGTGTTAGATGGATATCTATTTGTTCTCGGGTTGTGTTGTGTTTGTGCCCATTTTATTCGATTTGTGAATAATTTTATTAGGCATACATAGGTAATTTATTTATAATACAATAAAATTCTTCACATTTTGGTTCAATGTTTTGTTTAAATACATCAGTACCTAAATGAAAGCGAGGATGCGAGAAATAGTGTACATTTTATGGTCAAGTTAGACTAATTTCATTACAGTAATCAAAATCCGATAAAGGTTTTAGTGGCGTTTCAGCAGGCAATGAAATATCACAGTTGCAAATTAGTCCACGTTCTGAATTAAGTATGTAATGTATGAATGTATGCATGTATATGTACATACATATATGTTAGTATGAAATGTTGAGATAAACACCTGCTTACAACGATTCAGATGAAATATTTTATTTTACTCAACCTTGTGAGTTTTTCTTAACGGTATTTAATTTAAATAGTTTTCGTCTAATGATCGATATTCGATTATAATAATCATCATTATAGAATTCTACTGTGTACGGCGTGTGCTACTACGCTAAACAAATAATGGTCATTGTTTTATTGGTCCAAAACAATCGTCGCATTTCTGCCTTTCAAATGAAACCAGTTTGGGGCACATCGGTTGGATGGTTTCAAAAGCAGATGATTTAGCAGGAGGCAGGATAGGATTTCAAGTACAAACTCAAGATCCTTAATTTACACTGAAGTATTATTTTACTACCTTTGCGAGAATACGGTTCTGTTGAAAGTAGTTACTTTCAACATAATATTCAAAGTCCATACTAAAAATTACTGATGTAAGTTACAATTTACGGCCAACTAATGTACAATTTACTTAATAATTAGGCATTTTTACTGCGAATCAAAGGTGTTTTTTATATGTAGGATGGATCTGTCCCCTCAGGACAAGGGGTATATTTTACGATGGAAGTTTTATTTGCAGGTTAAAAATCAATGTTTAGTGTGCTTTTATATATCGATATTAAAATTAAAACCGACTAACTCAGTTTTTGGGGTCAAATACTTCTACACCTTTCGACTCAGAAAAATCTCTACTTTCGAATGAATAGAACAAAAAAGCTAAGGCGCTTAGATAATACGATAAGAATACGAATAAAAATGAGTCTGTACGTCCTCGGAAAAATATAAAAAAATTGTGCAAACATTCAATAACTCTAATAGATTTTACCCCTGAAATGGTCGACTTAGTTGGTTTTAGCTTTAATACAGCAACATGTGTTACTTGCATAGATTTTTTTATGAAAGAAGCCGACAAATGTGCTGACGATCCACCTGATGATAAATGGTTATCATCGCCTATGGACATCAGCGAATTTTTGTATCATTATTGCACTGATGACATACTTTTCTTTAAGGAACTAATTCTGAAGTCCACGCAGATGAAGTCGCGGGTAGTAGCTAGTAATATAATTCCTTATTCCTTTCAGCTGCAGGGGCCTTTGCAACCGATGCAGCCAATGGCTATGAATGGATACAATACTATTGGAGTCTCTGCTATTGGTAAGCATAAATTAAATTAGACAAAGCACTAGTAAAATGCCGTACCATGTTAGCCAAGAGGCCTTCGAGTTCGGGCGTTATGAAAACTTCTTCTTAACCCTTCACCAATTAGCATTAGAGGCAGAGTATGATCTAGGCCTCCTCATCCCCAAACTCAGTATTAATGGGTTAAAGGCCTAATCACTTCAAATTGGAAGAAATTATTTCTGGTTCGGGTAATAAAGCATACATCTAAGGCATAGTTGGAAGCGAGAGCGGTTAACATTTTTGATTGTTAATTTATTGACTATACATTATTATGTATTATTCAAATTATTTATTAGTAATTTATAGTTCTTACTTAACTTTTTAGTTTTTTCACAAATAGTTTAAGAATTAAACTTAAATAACATACTTAATATTCTAAAAATGCTAAATTACATTTATTAGGCAAATATACGTAATTTTTATTAGTAAGATTTTTAATAGACAGTTGCTGTTGGTCCTATAGGCGTTTATTTTCAATTGCAATCATATAGATTAGACTATTGCACAACAAATAATTTCAGTCTAGATATTTTTCCTGTTGTAGACGGATCTCCTAGTCCTGGTCCGGGATACGTTCCTGCTGGAGGCTTCTCGCCCGGCCGGCACCACGACCTCGTGACGTCATCCGACGCTGCTGTCTCGCGATTCCAATTCTGGACTGATGGTAAGAAACAAGGAGGACGAGGACGATGAAAGAAAGGATGGATGGATTGTGAAAGATAATAATATGATTGTGAAAGATAATAATGTAAATAATATCATATCACCAAGATAAGGTATTAATATTATATAATATGTATATTGTATATTCTTGTATTTTTTTACAACATTATTTATGTTTTTTTAATCACTGTTTGTAATACCGCTCATCATGTTTTTCTGTTTGGCCTAATGATTAGCTGGCAGAGAATGCATAAAGCATTAAGCTCGCCATTTGTACCTTAATCTTGTATTGTGGTCAATAAAGATTAAATAAATAAATAAGGGTATCTTTCACAATCTCATTAATTAGGGAGTTATTGTAAAAATGACGGCTGGTAACGAAGTATTGAAGAAAAAAATTGTGTTGACAATAAATAAAATTGGAAATGGGTAGGATGATGATGATGATAGGAAGGCTCTGACCCTGTCAATATCAGTGACTGATTGCAATAATGAGATTTACTTGCAGAATGACATCTATAAAGCGAACTTAGACTTGAATTTGACTCAGACAACAGTCAAATGTTATAGATAATTCACATTGTGTTAATACGAAAAA